>JAOXXN010033958.1:0-10872 GCA_026770055.1 Myrmophylax atrothorax
GGACTGGAGTTGGCCCAAGGGTTGGACTTGATGATCTCAGAGGTCTTTTCCAACCCAATCCATTCTATGATTCTATTTTCCTCATGGCAAACTGAGCCTCAGAGCCAGAGCCATGCTCCAGTGGATTTCTAGACTGGGATCTATGAGGCAAGGAGAAGTTTTCTGCTGAATGAATCAGAGCTGCAAACTGAGGTATGAACCAAAGCACAGAACTGCCTTTCATTTTATGGTACATCTAATGGTGCTGTGGGAGTTTCCAGGAAATGTGGAGGGTGGAGAGTGAGCTGTGGACCCAAAACCAGTGGGAATCAGTATTGATAAAGGAAAGCAGAACGTTGTAGTTGGTCTATTGGAGGTATGTTATTTTTTTTCCTGACAAACCTATCTCCATATGCACACAAATGTATCTCTACTACGATGGTGGTCTTGTGATACTCCTCTCAAATAATTGGACTGCACAGCAATAGAGTAGCATATAAAAAGGTTAACTTCAAATTTGCTGCATAGCTTAAGTGAATTTTATTTTTATTATTTCTTTAAGATCTTCTTAGTGTGTGTGGATGGAAAACAGGAGAAAAAGAGAGTTCAGGCAGTACAGCGACCTCGCATTAGAAATAAATTGCAGCCTGAAGGAGTTATGCTTTAAGGTGAAATTTTAAAGCCTTTGATAATAAGAAAAGTAAAGAAAATGGATTTTACATTGCTGCGGAATACATAATGCTCTGTGTCTATAACCTGTCCTAGATTACCATGGCACGTGCAGGATTTAAACATTCCTAACAGCAGCATCCTCTGGGAACCCTGGTGTTTGTTCAGGGGGAATTTCAAGACTTCCAGCAGGAAGGAATAAGGTTTGTGAGCTGATCTCCCTTCCCCTGGTTGTGGTAAGCAAGTGATGCTGGGAGTGTGCTCCGGTTACCCAAGGACTGGGATGAGATTTAATGTGGTGTGAAAGACACTGAGCGTGGGAGAAAGGGAAGGGAGGAGAGGAGAAAGTTTACGCTCCTGACTTGTCAGCATAATTTTGCCCCTGCAGGAAATTTTTTTCCCCTTTTTTTGCATCACACTGGGATGCAGAGCGTGTGAGACAGGCGTGTTGCTTGGCAACTGGAGGTGAGCAACCGGTGCAGGGAAAGAGCAGCAGGGGAAGAAGGGGGAGCATGAGTAGATATGGCCCTTATTGCATTGCTCCTTTTGGAATTGAGGCAGTAAATCTCATCAGGAAGCTCTTTTCTTGTGCATTTCTTTCCCTGAAGAAGTGCCTTCTCTTGCCTTTCTCACCCAGCTGATGAATTATTGTGGTAAAGTAGGTTGGTCATCCAGAAATCATAAAAATCCAGGATCCCCAGAGTGAATAAAATGCAAAAATGCACTGGAGGAAAATCTGGTTGCTGGAATGACAATGGTTGAGTTGCTTGGGCTGAGCTCTGTGAACTCTGGAATGAGCTGGGGTGATAAGGGAAGGAGATCCCTTCCATCAAGGAATGGGATGTTGCACTTTGGAATAAGTCCTTCTTATGGCTGCAGGTATTAGAAGAGATGGACCTTGTTAACAAAGTTCCACGCTAAGCGTTGGGTCTCAGGATCTGGATTTTATGAAATTATCTTCATCAATCTGTTCTGGTTTGGGTTAAGAAGGAAGAGGGATGGTGTGTCATCCTGCCGGATTCTGTGGGCAGAGCAAAGATTTGGCTCACCCCTTGGGAATTTTAGGAGACAAGCCAGGGAAAGTATCTTTTCCAGGCTTTTTATTATCAGATAAATTTAACTGTAGAATCACATCTGAGACCATCCAAACCAGACTTGAAGCAACAAATCCCACCCACTTACAGCTTTTTTTCTACATGTGTAAGCAGAAACACTGGGCTTAAATCAGCCTCTGTTTTCACAGAATGCCACTGACTGCATGAAAAGCTCTGAAGAAATAATCATAAAATAAATTCTTACCAATGGGCTCCCTGGGCTGTGCAATCCATGAAGCACAGCCCATCCTGTGCTGTTTGAAACTCATGGCCTTTCTAAATGCATGTGCTGAAACACAGGTGCCCTCCTGCAAAAAGCAGGAATGGGAGATGGAAGAGGAGGCTGCAGGGAATATTTGTATGCAGAACACTTGGTGCTGACAGAGCTTGAGAGGGAGCACTGAGAGGATTAACAATTAGCTCTGGCTGTGCATGTAGTGGCCATGAAGCAAGATGACCTAATGCTGAGATCAAAACACCTCCCCAGCCCGTGGCATCAGCCCCGTTTCTTCTTTTCCTGCTGGAAAATGCCAGAATAAATACTTGTCTTTTTCTAGGGAGCCTGGGAAATGTAACAGGTTGGAGCAATATGACATGTCAGGGGTGCTCCTGAGCTGGGGTACTTCAGCCTTGGCCCCCCAAAGTCCTTGCTGAACTCCAGTATTCAGGTGGGAACTGAGGACGGGATGGTTCCTTGAAGGAGATTCTCATGTGGCTTTGTAAGTTAAATCTGAAGTGAACTGGCACCAAAATGTTACCTCGACTACAGAGCAAATTTGGAGCAGGTATTTTACACAGGGGTCACTGTCAAGCAAACAGCCAGGTGAGTTTTTTCTCACACTGGATTTAAACTTAGATCCACAAAGATATGTAGATTCCTAATTCTCCTTGATTCCTGTAGAGATTGAGCATCAATGTGGTTGTGATGACCTGAGCCAAAGAACCTTCTGCTGGCAGCTCTGCAGAGGGCACATGGAAACCTGACCTTTGCTATTGGTCACTGGGGGAATTTTGAGACTTTTGGTATTTAAATGCCCAGTAAATGTTCTTACAGTGTCTTCTAAACCACATATCCATGATGTTTGTGGCACAGCTGCCAGTGGCTGTGCCTACATGGACTCTGCCAGAAAGGGAGACCTTAGAGAGGCTGAAATAGGGCTCCCTGATACTGGGGGTAATGGAGAAGTGTCCCCTGCCATGGAGAAATACTGAATTCCATTGATTTGTTTGGAAGGAATCATCTTGCAATTGCAGAGATGAGTTGCATGTTATTTTCATAGAACCATAGAAAGGTTTGGGTTGGAAGGGACCTTAAAGCTCGTCTCATCCCACCTCCTGCCATGGGCAGGGACACCTTCCACCAGCCCAGGTTGCTCCAAGCCCTGTCTAACCTGGCCTGGGACACTCCGAGGGATGGGGCAGCCACAGCTTCTCTGGGCACCTGTGCCAGGGCCTGCCCACCCTCACAGGGAAGAACATCTTCCTAATATTCAATCACCCCAATCTCTCAGTTTGAAGCCATTAACTCTGAGCCATCTCAAAGCTGTGATATGATATCTAATGTCATCAGTATCTAATGTTGCAAATCTTGGTTGTCAAGTGTTTTTTTCCCAGATTTACATATAAACAATTTGGATTTAAATTCAACCAGCGTTGTCTCAGAAATAATTTCAGTAAATCAGCTTAATCCCCAGTATGCTCTGTTTAAAAATGTAGTTTTTATTCGAACTGAAGTTGATGTTATTAAAAGATTTAGCTGAGTGATGTCATACACTGCATTATCTCAACTGACTTTTTTATTTTAAATAATTAAACATTGAGCAGTTTCCTCAGGGGGCATACAGCCTCTGATAATATCCAGATACATTTCCTTTTTTCCAGGTTTTAGGATTGTTTGTCTGCAGTTAAATATTTTAACAGAGTGAGTTTCACTGGTATTTTTATATTTGTGGGGTTTTTTTGCTTTCTTTTGACCTTGGTGTGTCCTTAATCTTTGCTGGAGACATTGAATTGCTCGGGGGCTCGTCTCAGCGAAGAACCCCGTGTATGTATGATGTCAGCTCTGTGCCAGAGGGCCTGGAAGGTGAAGAACACTTACTATATTTTTCTCTGAGAGACTTTCTAAAAACTGTTCATTTGTGATAACACAACATTTCTGTTGTTGCTGGGTTTGGGGTTTTGTTGTTTGAGGACGAAGGAGGCAATCAGTGGCAAAATGGGAACAGTGAGAGAAAAGGTGGTGAGGAAGGATTTGAAATTAGTCCCCCGATGTATTTATGACTTACTTAGCATTAGAGGTTGTAAAACACAAAAGGCTTATGATTAAAAAATAAAAAAAAAAGATGAAAAGAGATGCAGTAAGAAGCTGCCAGTGTTGTTATTTGAGATTAAGCTGACTGATCAAATAATGAGAGCTAAAAAATGAGATCTGCTCTGTTCATAAACCTGTCTTGGATTAATTAAATCCATCAGTTATTTAAATACATGTCACATTGTTGTCTTCAGTTTTCTACCTAAAACAAAAGAGTTGTCAGGAAACCTAGAATAATTTGGTTTAAAACCAAAGACATGAACGCAAGCTGTAAATCAGTAGATTGTATAAATTCCACACGAGGGCTGCCTGTGGTCTGTGATCTCAGGCATTGTGGAATTTATCCTCCCTCAGAGATCAGTTATATGGGCAGTATCCATCTTCTCCTTAAGCTTTCTAGGAACATTTTAGGAAATTTCATTTTGATTTAGATGAAGGTTGTGCTTATTAATTGTTGTCTCTGTGGTACCAGTTTGGCTGAGCTTCTACTGAATATCCAAATTACTTCCCTTTCACCCTTCAGATGAATCCTGTGATGTGAAACCCTGACTTTGTGCTGAACTGTGTGGAACTCTGGTTTCCAATATATCATATTGTATTGTGGTGGGATAGTGCCTCAGCCTGGGTGGTTAGACTTTCCCACTTGCTCCAAACCAACTTCAGTAAGGACTGCCAGCCTGAAGTCTGCAATTTTAAAGAAACTGTTATTTTAAAGTAAAACCTGTCCTGGCAAACACTTGAGAATCCATCAATCTTCACCTTGAGAGTGGGTAACATGGGAGCACCTGGTCATCCAGTGCTGTGGCATCTCCATCCTTGGAGATTTTCCAGACTGGATATGACCCCGGGCAATGACCTAACTTCACAAACTTGAAACTTGGTCAAACTGTCCTTCAGAGCTCCCGTCCAGCCTATTTATTCCTGGGATGCTGTGACAGATTCTGAGTGTCCAGTGTTGTGCCTTTATCCACAGTGGATCTTGGAAAGGAGATGGGTCTTCTGTACTCTAAATTATGTATCCATTGCCTTTAGTGCACTGAAGAATTTCTGTATGGGATAACACAATGGGTAATTATTGTGATCTTAGTCTTATGTTCTGAAAGCATTGAGTTGGTATTTTCCAAACGCAGGGAAATATTGTTGAAATAAATTAATGTTAATAAGTATGAGGATAGTGGAATTTAGACAATGTCTGAAGGATCAAGTAGCTGCAGTGGCTTCCCTTCTGTACCCTTGTATCAGGTCACAAGAAACTGAGTTTTCCATGGAAAATTACTACAAGCTGTGGGAAATAGCAGGAGTGAACCAGAGGAGTCTTAGACCTCCCTGTTGGACTTCCTCATTTTGTCTTTATTAGGGGTTTAAATTTTTCAGATTTTAATAGAGTTCATGAACTTTTCAAAGTACTCTGTCCCTTCCTATATAGGAATATTAATTTCAAACCAGATTTTATTACAGAGAGAATGAAACTAATGGAGTTTTATGCATTCAGCATAAAACATAATGCCAAGTGGTTGTTTCTACTTTCTCATTGTCAAGTAAAAATCTCTGAAGAGAAAGCAAAAAGAATTTCTGAAGAAGAGTGGGATCCCAAGTCCTCATGATCATGCTTTAGTGAGAAGAGAAACCTACTTTAAAGAACTAGTAAAGAAAATATTTATGTGAGTAAAATGTATTGCCTCTGCTTAGCTTTAGTGATGGCATCATTTCATATCTGCTCTCAGAAACTCACACAAAACAGCCGTTCCTATAGACAGCAATCATAAGCACCTCGGTTTTGACCTTCCTCAGAAAACTGTTCTCGTGTTTCATATTTGTATCACACATTGCTGAGCTTTGAACTCTGAAATGCAGCACAAGGTACTGTTATCTGTGTGAATAACTGCAGCTCCTCCAGGAAAAAGGAGCACCTCGTGGAGATGAAAAACACGTGACAGCTTTTGACAAGAAGACAGAGCCAAGATAATCAGTGAGTGGTTGCTTAGGGATGTGTTAGAGCTACTACTGTGTTTGAACACTGGGCAAATTCCTGTGGTAAAACCACTACAGCACTCCCATTGGTGTAGGGAACTGGTTGCCACTACAGAAATGCTGTTGAACAGATTCATGGCAAAAATGTTTAGTGTTGTCCATGACAAGAGTCCCACTCTGCTCTCTATGTAGATGATGACTTTCATCTCGTGCATCTGAGAAAGATGCAGCAAAATGGTGTGGGAAAGGCCTTCATATTTCTCAGATCCTGAAGTCCAGATGTTCTGCTGGAACTGGGTGTGATACCTGACCCAAGAGGTTCCTTAACTCCTGCCTCTCAGCTTTGATCCAAGGCAGAAGGGGCTGGGGGGAGCTATTACAGGACTGTCTGGCATCCCAGAAAATATCTGATGGTCAAAGCACTCTGTTCCCTCAAGAGCTTGGAATGAATGCAACATACAGCAACCATCTGGTGCAGGCTGGGAGAAATTATGAGGAAATGGAAATTCTTCACCTTTTTGGACTTTTTTTAAACTCCAGGACAAAATTGATGGAGGTTTCTACTCTAAGGAACCTTTTGTAATGTTTGGTTTTCAACTCCAGCTGGTTCCCAAGATCTCAAATTTGTCCCAGCTGCAAAGCACATATGACATGGTTATTAGCTTGATTGGTAGGCAAAACAAGAAGACTCTGAAAAAGATTAATGAACTAAATTATGCTGTTGCAGAGGCTAGTTTAGCAAACTTCATGAGAAATGCATTCACTCAGCTTCTGGAGAGGACTGTGATGTGAAAAAAATGTATACTTAAATTCCTACCCCTCAACCCCACAAATCCATTTTGAACTTTAATCCTAGTTGAACATTTTTAAACAATAAAATCATTTTTCATTAGGAAGTGGGAGCATGGAAAGGAATGTCTTGGTCCTTTGTCTGCCCACTGCAGTTTGAGGAAAGAAATTTTTCATCTATGTCCTTAGGCTGTAACTTGCTGTGATGACCATGCTCTGGTGTGAGCTGGGAAGGGAGTCCCAAAGTATAATGTGATCCTCGGGGAAGTCAATCCCTGTGAAATGCTAGCCTTGGTATGCAGTGATGAGAGGGAATGGTTGGATCTATTGCACTGTTAATCTTGTTTGTGGGCAAATAGGGCATATACAAGAATGTGCTGTTAGTATAATGGAAATCCTAGTGATCTAATTCGAGGTTCATTAGTCTAGACAGAGCTGATCTTAATCATTTCTTTGTGGTCCTTACAGGATTCATTGTGGTCAGCAGATTTTTATGTTTGCTGACTTACTTTCTTTTTTCTTTCTCTTTCCTTCCTTCCTTTCCAGTATCCCTCTACATTTTATCATTACATGACAGTCATTAAAAATCCCCTTTCACACAGAATTACTGCTTGTTACTGCTGTCTCCACAAAACAATGTTCATAGCATAGGAAGATAACAGAAGTAAAAGATTCCCCACAGATAACTGGTCACTTAGAGAAATTGCTGGCCCAGCTAAACCAAGACAAACAAAGCTATGGGCAGGTCAGGAGAAGTTCAGATGAGCAGCCCTGCCAGATGCAGCTCTGAGGTCCTGCAAACCCTGAGCAAACTGATGGCCTGTTCCCAGCACAGAAAATGCCCAAACCCCCTCAGTTCCCAAGGCCTTGTCCTGCTGTTTTACAATTTACATGGGCCAAAGTGCCGGTGTGTTTTCACAATTTCCTTTTCAGTCTGTTTTGTTTGCACACTGAGTTTGCCTGCACACATTCCTCACACTCCCAGTGCAGGAACTTCACGGCTTCAATCAACACTTCTTCTGGTGTGATGTGAGATCAAAGGACAAAGAAACTGTTTCGAATTCAGAGAGAAGACACCAAGAAAAAGGTAATCAAGGCAATCTTTAATTATTCCCAGTGCAACCTAAAGGAACCCGTAACACAGTATCACTTGCTTGTAGTCTCGAGGAACAAGATTGTTTCTATGAATGAGTAACATTTCCTCAGAGCTATTGCTAGACAGGAGAATCCTTGAGCAGCTTTGCCTCCTACTCTACTGCTTTCTTGTTTTGCAAGTGGTTTTTCAAGGGATGATGCTCTCCCATGTTTGTATTTAACTGTCATCACCTGCCCACGCAATGGATCTTCATTTGGCAAGGAAAATACTCTTACCTTGAAAGGGATAGTTTTGGGATGAAGGTCCATTAGAACTTGAAATTAGCTCAGTTGGTTAAAACTTGGTTGTAACAATGCCAAGGTCATGGGTTCAATCCCCTATGTGGGCTCTTGACTTAGGAGTTGGACTCGATGATCCTTGAGGGTCCCTTCCAACTCAGAATAGTCTGTGAATACTTATCTGTGAATTGCTACTCCCTGCTCTGGCCCCCAGAGGGTGAAAATTTCCAGGTTTTAGCTGTTTGCTGAAAAAAGTTGCTACAAGATACTAATCTCAGCCCTGTCTCCTTCTCCCCACTCTGCATTTTTCCTGTGGCCTCTTTTCTTTGACCACCACTAAGATGTTTTATCCCAGAATTATGTCATGCTCTGTTAGATAGCACTTGGAATTAAGAATATACCTTTTAATTAACAATTTCATAATGCTCCTCATTTCTAAGTGGAGAGGAAAATCATAGAATCATTAAGGTTGGAAAAGACCAAACACCACCTTGTCAACTCAACCCTATTGCAAAAGTGCCAGAAGTTGTTTTTTGAACACTTCCAGGAATGGGGACTCCTTATTCTAATAAATACTTTAACAGATTGATTTTATTGAAGGAAAAGTGGCTTAACATTAGTATGTTTTCTCCTGACACACCTCTTAAAAAAGGTAGCCAATAGCAGAGCTTTGTCACAGGCTGTTTCCCATTAGTGGATTTAGAAATCAAGGGGTTTCTTTGTACCTGAAGTACTTCTTAACTTTGCAATGAGCTCATGTGTATCAAACCCATATTTTACTGTGGTTCTTAAAGAGAAAAGAAAATGCAGATTTTTTAAGCATGAATACCTCTTAATGAAAGTATGTCATCTGCAATAATTTATTTTTTCTTCTAATTAATTCCTAAAGTGTTAGGAAATAGTAGCAATAATAAAAACCTTTGTAGTTTTGACTTCTTTAAAAATAAATTCACTTCTCCATGGTGTAATAGCAAGAAGCACAAAGGGATCTAATAGCCATTCTTCTGTATCCAACTGGCTTTCATTTGTGATCATAAATGCTGCCATTCTTTGCTCTTGAATAATTACAATTTATGTCAAGCTGCCCCACCACAAGGAGTTTATCTGCTTGGGATGTTTGATAGCTGAGTTTCTTACCCATGGCACCCAAAGCCATTCCACCCTGTTTGTTTGCAAGCACTGAAGGAAGAGGAAGCTGTGAAGGAAACAAGGGGTCACTGCCCTGGGCCTGCTGGCCACGCTAGTTTTGCTCCAGGCCAGGATCCCCTTGGCCTTCTTGGCCACCTGGGAAACAGAACACTTTTCTCCCAGACATCATCCAAGACTTCTCCAGTGGTCTTTGTCCAACTTCCTGCTCCTTCCACACTTAAAGCCCATCATGCAGCTGGTCTGTAAAGACAACCCAGGTCTGTGTGAGTGCAGCCTCAGGTACCCCTGTAGGCTGAGCTCTGTGGTGGGAGAGCCCAAATTTTTGGCTCAGGGGGTCTGGACAAGTGGTGGAGAAGCTCAGTCCATCCTCAATGTCCTCTGTGGATGCTTGGAGTGATCTTTGAGTGCAGATTGAAGAATACGAGCTCTTCTTACCTCCTTATCCTAAAGGCTCTTCTCTGCCTCACAGAGGGTCTGAAGCACAGCAGAAGGTCTGAGGATGGGTTCCAGGAGCTCAGGTTTGTTAGGCTGGACTAGAGGAGCCCTGGAACTGACTGTGCAGTGTTTGTGGGAGAGAGACAAAGCTCCAACTGTTGGCAATGGGCAAGAGGTGGGAGAGAAACAGGGAGCAGAACAGTTGTGTCCACAAAAGAGGAGCATTTCCATTCTTTTTTTCATCTACAAATCATCCTGAGCTTGTGGCAGAGCTGCCAGGGTTGTTTTCCTGTAAAGCTCATAAAATTAGGATGCTCCCAGGCTGGGCCAACATTACAGAGCTGCTCTGGCTTAGCTAAGTCAGCCTAACCACGAACAATGGGTTTTGTTGGGGGACAACCAGTGCTCAGCCCGTGGTTTTTGCTGCTGGAAGGGCATTTTCTCCAATTAAACCACATTTGTCACTGAAGAAACGTGCTTGAGGTAGGAGGCCCTCCTGGCCTTCATTTTTTTTTGCTTTTCCCTGGAGATATTCTCCTTCTGACAGTTCCCACAGGTGCTTTCCCTCCAAAGTCTCTCGGTCCAGCTGAACCCTCGCTGAAGTTTGTTTGGACTCGGCAGCTGCCAGCAGTGACACCTTAAACTGCTGTGGCTGTTTCCAGAGGAAACATTGAAACTGCTCCTCTAATTATGTCAATCAAGCACAAAAACCCCCAACCTCAGTTGCTTTGCATCTGCTGTGTCCTCTGGAGGGGCCACCAGGGCTGGAGCCAAGAGCAGGAGATGCTCCATAGTGAGGACAGTGGTGGCCTGGCTGGATGGGACAGCAGAGCTACTGGACACCAGGAGAGCTCAGATTTCCCAAAATGACCCAAAATCCTGAAATAGGCTGAGTTGGAAGGGACCCACAAGGATCATGGAGTCCAAACATCAGCCCTGCACAGACCCATCCCCAACAGAATCACAGAATCCCAGACTATTCTGGGTTGGAAGGGACCCACAAGGATCATCAAGTCCAACTCTTACAATCCCACCCTGTGCCCCAGAGCATCATCCCAATGCTCCTGGAGCTCTGGCAGCCTTGGGGCCATGCCCACTGCC
>JAOXXN010033959.1:0-10840 GCA_026770055.1 Myrmophylax atrothorax
GTCACTCTAGCCTTTGTAAGCCTACATTGGTGGTCAAAGGGAAGGTCCCACCCTAGCATTCCAGTTCCCACTCCTCTGCTTGTCCTGGCATAAACATTCGTGCAACTGAACAGTCAGCCAGGTCTAAGAACAGATCAGCTGAAATACATCCTTAAAAAATACTTAAAACCTGTCAGACTTGAGCTGTTATTAAACTGCATGTATTCCTCACCTAACACAAGACAAGCCTGCTGAATTGTAATGGACTGCAGCATGAGGTGAGACTACCTCTCTTAGTGGTAATAAGAATTTCCATGGGGTTGACCTCTTGCTCTGCATCTCTGCCACACCAGAGAGCACCTATGTCTTCATCATGTATTGGCAGGGTGAGTCTTCTGCCTGAGATAGTATCGTGTCCTAGTGTTTCCAAGGGGAGAGTCGAGCTGGTGAATTAAAAGTGCTGTCTCTCTTTATCTTTTCCCAGTGAGGTCTCTAGGTATCATTAATGGGGGGTGGGTCTAGCAGTTTGCTGTTGTGCTTTTATGGTATAACCACAGCATTCAGACCTTCAGATTTTTGCAGGGAATTGGCATATCTGCTCAAGAGATTTGTTGTCTGGCTCTTGTTATTCTTGGAGCAAAGCATTTGTGCACAGACTGACACTGAAACTGGGCCAGACTCTGTTCTTGTTCATAGTTCTTCCCATGTGACTCGACTGTTTCCTTGGCAATACATATGCTACACAGACTAAGACACTCTCATTGAGGCCTTCTTTTATATTTTCAGAGCTGATGTGGCACCAAAGGATGAGCTTGCATTCTTAAATCCTGTTCTTTGGGTCTAGTCAGCTCTTGGCATGCAGGGAGAAGAGGAAGAGGAGGCTAAGAGGCAGCACCCTGGCATTCATATAGGATTCTTTTCAGAGGTGTTAATCAAAAGACACGTTTCTGCCCTGCAAAAATAGTATGTGCAGTGTCCATTATTGTCCACAGGGAGGTGAACAAATCCTAGCTCCTAACATGAACTGGAATTTTTGCAGAGAAAAGGTGGCTCGTCTAAACCTGAGCAGCACAAAAACGATTGGATTGCATTTTTCTAAGCAGCCTAAATATCCTGGCCAAGACTGCAGGGTAAATTTACATTTTGTTTAGAGGCAATTTTAGCAGTCTGAAGCTGAATAGAAAGAATGACATGTTTCTTAAATGTCTTCACAATAACAATGATATTTTACTGGATCAGAGGTGTACCTAAGTAGGATTATGAGGAGGAAATCTTGAGAAAATGAGTTTAACCTGATCTTTTAAAGGCATTGAACGAAAGAACTGTCATGTCTGCAGTCCTGGCCACACTGAATCTAGGGGCAGGAAGCAGAGCCCAGGATGTAGAGTTCCTGATGGGAAAAGTGTTCTCCTTAATTATGCCAATCAGCATCTTCTTTCTGCATCTCCTTTTATATTAAATATCTGTGTTGATTAATCATTTCTCCTTACATTCTCCAAACAAAGCACTCCTTTCCACCTGTTTCTGCATAGACCTGATGTTTGTGATTCTGCTCTTCATGACACAGTTTGCTGGAGGTTAGTCTGTGCTTTGGTCAAGCCATTCTGGCACAGGATAGAATAAAAACCAAGCAAACTGGTCTAGTGGAAGTGTTCTTGCCCATGGCAGGCAGTGTTGAAACTAGATGATTATTAAGGTTCCTTCCAACCCAAAGCATTCTGTGATTCTATATTCTACCTTCTACAAAGAGTATTTGAGGGTGAAAGTGCAGTCACATAGCCTAATCTGTACTTCTCGGTGTAAGAGGTGACCCCTTGGCAGAGTCATACTTCCAGAGTACACCCAAGTGTCTAGACTGTACTTCTCTATCATGTAGCTTCTTCAGGATGGATAAACATGGTGCAGACACACTAACTCACAACTCAATAGTTCTCGGAACAACAGACCCTGGTGAGCAAGGGATCATGATGAAACTGGCATGGCTAAACACCTGCCTGTGGTACTTTTGCACTGTGCTCCATTCATGGGAAAAAGATCCCCAGCTGAGCACTACACCTGCTTTAAGGGATTCAAGCAAAAGCACGAATGAAAACTGGCCCTCTCATCATGTCACTTAGCAAGGAAGTTGAGTTCACAGGCAGAGATCTTGTATTTTTATTCTTGAACACTACACTGAGTCTGTTTACAGAGGATATTTATAAAGACTGGGGTAATCACACCATCTGGATGCTCCTTTGATTGTCGAAAGCCTGATAATATTTTTAGGCTATTTTATGTTCAGACCTGTCTTTCAAATTGCTGATATGCCACACTTGCCATTAAAGTATTGTGACACAAACTAGTAGTAACATATGTAGGAAGCAGTCATATGTGAGACCTGAAATCCCTTTAGTTCTGTGAGTTAGTACAAACTAATGAAATGAAATCTGTTTTGCTGATGGTGTGTGTTACTCTTCAAATCCCTGGATGCTGGGCTGCAGACACCTTTGCACACAATAACCTCACTTTAGAATAAGATGCACTCTTTCATTCTTTGAAATCAATTTATTTTTTTTACAAACCTACCATTGATTGACACCAAGAGAAAATATGGAGATCCCAAGGTTTTTGACACTGCTTGATGCTGGCTTAGAAGATGGATGTTATTTAGTACAAAGTTAAATAGTTTTATATTTTGATTTCAAAGTCAAATTGGGAAGGAAATCTGCTGCTCAAATGCCAGACCACTGAAAGTTATGGCTCTAGTTGTCTGCAACTGGTAAATCACTCTGTTCTCAGAGAATTTAGATGAATACCTCCCCTGCACTGACATTCTGCCCTCTTCGATGAGATGATAGTTCAGAAAGAACCTCGACTCTTGGTTTAATTTAGATGCCTATTTTTTAGATATTTTATTACAGTCACAGTGCTCAGGATATTGGCCATCCTGAACTGAGTCTAGTATAGAGACTCTTCTCCCAGGAATATTACTGGACCGACAAAGGCAGTGGGGAAATCCAACCTAAACTGATCCATGTAAAGTGATTATACTGACCTGTGAAGTTCTCATGTCATTCTCATTATAGTACTGCAAAATTCCCTGAGAAGGCCTATTTAGGGAATGATAGAGACAAGACTATAGCTTAAAAAAGGGGAGCCTGCACTGTTGCTAGCAAAAGGCATTCAAAAACCTAAGAAGAATTCAAAACAAAAGTGAGAAAACATTTTGATTAACTTGTAAAGATTCCAGTTTGGCTATTTGCCTAGAGCAGCTTATTTAATGAAAGAAAATAAAAAGAGGGGGGGAAAGAACCTGAAGCAGTGCAATTTAGAAAGTAGCTAAGCTGTCCAGTAGGTTTCCCTGTCCTAGATTTCCAATTAGC
The DNA here is from genome assembly GCA_026770055.1 of Myrmophylax atrothorax. Lineage (NCBI taxonomy): Eukaryota > Metazoa > Chordata > Aves > Passeriformes > Thamnophilidae > Myrmophylax > Myrmophylax atrothorax. Next base: position 3,342 of record JAOXXN010033959.1, read on the forward strand.
CTGGTGTTGCTGCATCTTCTTTGGGTAAATTAGAAAAAAAAAACCAAAACAAAACCAAAACCAAAAAGAACCCCAACCAACCAAACAAAAAAAACCACACCAAAAAACTAACAAAAAACCCCACTCTAAACAAAACAAAAAAACCCACCACAAATGCAAAGATCCTTTCTCAGGGAGAATCGAAAAGTTCACAAAATTTTATTTGCTGCACCATGATGCTCAAGAACTCTCCTAAAATACATGCACTGACTGAAGTTAAATAGCCATCTTTCAGTCCTGAAAGCACTTATTCACAACTTAGATTTACATTTACGGTATGTTTTATGGGCTTCAGGGCTAAAGAGAAAAGTACTTGCATGGCATTTGACAGGACTGCGAGGAAACAGGGCTGTTTACAGTCTGACTACTGTTTCTGTCTCCAGTAGGACTGTAAAATATTGCAGCAGTCTGCATTTCAATTCTTTGATTCATTTGCTTTACTGTGTAGAGAAAATGTCTGTAACTCAGAAGCTGAGAAAACGCTTGGATAGGCGCTGTCTTTGAGTTTTAACAGAAATGTCATTAAAAAGCTATTTCTGTGCTTCATTAGATTCCATGTTCAGCCTAACTCTCTTCTGCCCCTCTTGCTTGACTTACAGCACAAAGAATTGCCCACTCGTGTTTCTAAAAATTGGTTCTTAAAAGCTGACCAACACTCATGAATTCCTAAGACCTCAAAAGCAGATATCCAAGGAATTCTGCTAAATACCTCCCAAAGAGCTTAAAGTTTGCTCTACTGAAGTCCATGGCAGCATCTCTGCTGTCCTTCTTTTCTCATTAGACCAAAAATTTTAAACTCCAACATTTCATGATCACTGTGGCCAAGACACCCACCTGCCATCGCTTCTTCTGTGAGTCCTTCTCTATTCACAAACAGCAAGTCTCGAAGGGCAAATTTTTTTTCTTTTTGTGTCACTGAGCACTTGTGACAAGAAGTTATCTTCTACAAACTTCAAGCATTTTCAAGAGCTACTTGTCACAGCAGCATGATATTCCCAGTTAATGTCTAGCAAGTTGCTATCTCCCATTAGGACAAGGGCTACTGACCAGGAAAGTTGTTCTAATTACTTATAGCATAACTTAGCTGTGCCTACATCCTGGTTGAGCAGTGAGTAGCAGACAACCACTAGAACAATTGGTGTTTTTTCCCCATCATCCTGATCCTCACTCAGAGGCTCTCAACTATATCATGACCAACTGCAAGGGTTGAATATTCTAACCTCTGCATTATACATAGTGTGACACCTCCACTTTGTCTACTCTGCCTATCCCTTCTCAACAGCCTCTACCCTCCATCCCAACACTCCAACCATGGGACTCATGCTGCCAAGTCTCACTAATACCAATGTCATCATGGCTATAGGAACTGACCAGTGCTTCCAGTTCACCCTGGTTTTTACTCATGCTGTGTGTGTATTAGAAAATATGATTTCTGGGAAGTTGGTACTCTGCTTCTTCATGACAGAAAAAAAAAGGATTATCACAAGAACTGCTGTTAGTACTCATATATTTATCATAGATTTGCTAAAGTTGACACTAATCTCAAGCTTCTCACAACACAAGTTTTATTTTAGGAAGCTCTTGGAAGTATGAGCAACTGTATGATAATTTTATGTCACTTTGGCATAAGTGTTTCTTTCCCTGTAAATTGTACACCTGTATATCACAGTCTAAGTTGCCTGCTTATTTAAGGTATGTGACCCATCTACTTGGGTTTTGTGTACATGTTTTTGCAGCCTGAACTGAACTGCCAGGGTAATCTTCTCTGACCTTTTTGCCCTTCCCATAATACTGATGCTGAAGAAGGTATCTTTGTATCCATCAGGTTAGCCACTCTGAGCTCAGTTAAAGGTCTGATAAAAAAAATCCAAATTTCAGGATTATTTCCAGTTAAAAGTACCCACTCATCACATATTAAAATGAAAAAGACAGCTGAAGAGTGCTGGTGCAAAAATAAACAGAAATCTTCAGGACAGCTATCAGTTCCTAGAATGTAAGCAAACATACTGCTGTCTTGAGCAAGAGTGTTAATCAGTTATGCCTATCAGTAGATACTGACTTTTCACCATAGAAGTGAGAACAGAATGTGTGACTGCAATGGTAAGCATCAAAGTCCTGATCAGCAAGGCAAGACCAGTTGTATTTCAGCTTCTATGGGGAAAGTGGTTTTACCCAAGCCAAAAAGCGTGGCATTGTACTTCAGCCAAGCTCATCTAATAATGAGCTACTGCTGTAAGAAATTCTAATAATCACTGCACCTCAACTCTTTGATCGTCTCTCTTCGTTCAAACCAAATGATTGTGTGCCTGCGGAGCTAGTAAACAAAGCAGAAATCTTAATTTCTTTTAAAACACAAGGTGGCTACTGGAAATTACTTTCCTACAGTTGTATAGACCTAACTGTAGTTTGCTGCCCATTCAAAGCTGATGCCACCAAGACAGATTGACAAACTCTAAGAAATCTGTACACCAGGGACAGTTTCTGCCATGACAGCAGCAGGATTCCTTTCACAGCCTCAGGGTCTTATAAGGGAAATGTAAAGCACAGGAGACTAAATCATTAACCTTGATATTATATTGAAGTTGGTATTATATCAGTACATAGGGTAACCTTAGGCAGTGTGTTTCCCATAGCTTGTTTTGTTTGCATGTTTGTGGATATTATTTCCTGCTTGGAAGGGCTCTCATATTGGTTCTGCCAGCTTGCAGATGCACCTTAAGTGTGCTACACCAGAGTGAATGGCAACTATAAGCTTTGAGGTCCATATTCTCCCCTTCCAACTATGCATGATCACCTCTTGAACAATAAGGAGACAGCTGCAAATGAAAAAAATGGTAAGTTTTGTAGCAGATATCTTCCTCACTGTGACTTGCCACGAGTCAATGACGTAGTCGTTAAGATGCAGAACAAAGCCTTAGAACTGGGGCTGGTCAGCATCATGACAATTATTCAAGCATTTTACAAGTTTGACTGACAGAAAAATCAGTGAAAATAGCAGGACAACACTTCACTCTCAAGAAACTGTGTAATAATCTGAAATGCAATTCATTTGGGAGAAAAGAATTAGTGCATTAAGTTGCACCTTGGAAATTGGAAGGTCAAATTTGCATTTTCCCTGTTGAAAGTTTTGTTCTGTCTTTTGCCATTTTTGCATTGCATCTACTTGCATTAGCCTCTCATGTCAGAACAATTCACTTTCTTCTGGCTGAATTACTTGACAATCCTTTAGATAATGCTTGTAGATCAAGAGAATAGAATTACTCCTTGCCTGCCAAGCCTTGCTGCGGTCTCTATATTTCAGCAAGGTAATATTAACAACACAACATAGGGACATAAGCCTTCACCCAATTCATTAAACCAAGCTAAGACATACAAGAGTATAAGAAGGAAAAAAAGTCAGAAGAATCAACTTGGTATTTAAACTTTTTAATAAGGCAAAGCAGAACGAAACTGTTCTTGAGAGCTAGCTCAGTCTTGCTATCTTAATGTCCCAACTTGCTCAGTTAAATTGCAAATATCTAATGTTAGCCACAGCGATACACAGAGAGGTTGCCAATAAAGCTGTTTTGAAGATGTCCCAGTCTTAACAGATGGTACTTGTGTAAAGTGGGGTGTTAGATTTACCCTTAATTTCCTTGCAACACTTCTTTTGGCTCCAGCTTTTGTATCAATATCAGCTCCACCTTCCATTAGCGGAAGCATATGTTCTGTAGAACTGTCATGGTGTAATCCTCAATGACAGCTAGTTTCTAGTAGACAACCATTCTAGTAGCATTCCCACTCACGTCAATGGGAGCTCAGCAGGGTCAGCTGGGCAGCTCAAAACAGCTAACATGCAAGAAGGCAATTCCTGATTGCCACAAAAAGCAAAATAAACAAAAAATACACATTTTGGCTGACTCCCATGTCACATACTTAAGAGAACAGATCATGCTGTTGAAAAAGTCCTAGGATATTTTAAGCTGATTTATTCAGAAGGCAGATGAGATGAATAAAAGACAAGAATATTTGTTTAGGCCACAAACCATGAGTAGCCCGAATGAAAGCAGTGATTATATTGATAAAGCATGGTGCAAAATAAGAACATGCCAAAGTGTTGTGCTTTAGTTTTTCCTGAACAAGATTACATGTGTACAAATCTCTAGCTTCATTTAGAAACTTTCAGACAAAGCTTTTCATAAACTAAACCTCCACTCATCTCCATCCATCAAGATAAATATTTTCTCCTTGTTCTTAAGGCAAACTTTCTCTCTCACTCACACTCTTGTAATAGGACAAGCCTACATAATCCACTGTATGAGATCTCCAATACTGTTTGCAAGATTTTGTGCAGCATAAGATGACATTTCAGGCAGCAGTATTTGAAAAATTCTGGAGAGTAGATTTTGTTTTTCAAGAGAAGGTTTGCAATGAGCTAAAACCACACAAGAACATTAACACTTAGCTGAATAGTGATGGTGCTACAGTAATGGAATAAGAGTAAGGTATAAAAGGCATAAACAATTTATGATTTTTTTTTTCCTCAGAAGATGAGATAATATGGATGACAGAATACAAACGTGCCTCTGCAGGTAGTTACTCCTCTATTTTCAAATAACACATTATTTTTCATATGTGCATATTTATGAAATAGTCTGAAGACTTAAAGCACTGTTTTGAATTCTATTTTCTTATGTGTTTGCAATAACACATAAATTAAAATAGAGCACAGATTAAAAAAAGAAAATCTTCCTCTGTGGATGTGCTAGCTTTTCATTCTAATAATGCTTAGCAAAATACGTAGCAATGCTTAGTTTCTGCTGTAGCTGTTGGTAAACACTATTGAAAACAGACTACCATGCAAAGTAATATCTTACATTTTGGTAGAGTTGCATAGACAATGTCTTTAGGTGTTCAAAACAAAAACCAAAACAAACCCCAAAACACTTAAGTTCAGAAATAGGTTTTACTTTTTTTATTCCCCCACAAACATTGTCTTACTTTTTTCCTTATTTTCATTGCTATTAAAAATATCAAAAGAGCAGGAGGTGGTTTGAAGGAAGGTTAGGTAGGTAAAGTACTCTCTTCATATAAAAAATTTTTTTAGCTAGCCCGAATACATTCCACTGATGCAGTATGTCATTTAGCATTACTTCTCTTAACACTGTTTGTTAGGTGATTCTTAGTCTGCTCAGCAAATCTTGGTCTTGTTCAAGTACATACACTGACTGCTTTTTTCCTAAACTTATGTAGCTATCATCACAAAAAATACTCAGGAAATTAGGGTACCAAGGTGAGTATAGATTTATTGTACAGCTTTGGTAGGTAGTTAGAAAAATATCCATCTGTGTAAAAAGGTCTATTTGTAAAAGCAAGCCATAAATTCTCTTCAAGGGCCTCAATGCTGTTTTCAGCAGCACCTACACAAACAGTGTAGGCAGACACATCTTTGTTATGTATGCCCTTGTTGATGGCAAGACACAACCAAGCATCTTCCAGGAGCTGAACACCTCATTCAGCATACATGCAGCTCTGAGCTAGTGCATTTAAATAGCTCTGGCCTGTGGCCAGCAGAGGGCACACAAGTGAAGCAGAGGTTACTATCTGTACTTGCCTGTGCCTCTAGAAGTTGAGTCCTGATCATTGTTTCCAGCATTCCTGGTACTGAACACTTGCTAAAACCAATAAATTGCTCTCTTCTTTTTGGTCTTGATGCACCCAGCTCCATATCAATTAGTCTAGCAAGGGAAAGCACAAGAGCCCCTGCAGAAACCAGTAATTTATTTCCCATGTCTTACTCTCCAATTCTTTCTGCTTTCACTTAGCTGCATAAGCCTAATTCACTGAATATTCCTTTTTGTTTTATATAGCTTTAACTTCAGATCTTTTTTCTGTGCTATGAAACATGCCAAAGGGTAAGTTTATTTCAGTTTTGCTTGCCATCCGACAACTGTCCTTTCAGCAGATATTGCTGCAGATAAAATTGAACTGGAATTGAAAGCTTGATATATTAAAAGCCATGGTATGGATGTTTATGTTGCCCTCTTGTTCAATAACGTCTACCGGACTTCTCTATCTAGCAAAATTTGTTTTAAAATTTGCTTCAAAATTTCTGCCAGAATGTATTTTTCATTCAGTATTCCTCTAAAATCACAGTTTTGTTCAGTGGTGTCACACTTGCCTTGCCTGGCTCACGCTCCACTGTTTTTTTGTCAGTATGTCCCTGTAACACTTGACACAGGGAGCTCTGAAAAAATGCAGGTGAGTCATATTAGAAAGGACATTTGGGTTTAAGAAATCATAAGACAAGACAGCCTGGACTTTTTGAATGTAAATTTCAGTGAAACTGTTCTGGGTATCACAGTGTTCTTTCATTCACAACCAAAGGGCATGAAGATCTTTGCAGGACATTATTTGCGTAAAGGTTACTGTAAGCTTAATGTACATTACATTAGAATATAAATGTTGTTCTCACTGTAAGACTTCTGTATACTATGTAAGCAGAAGGCAGAGGACAAATGTAAATAAAAGTTAAAGTCTTGCAGTCTGATCTTGGAAAAAGCAAGTGTGAGAACTGAAAAACTTCATATCTTTCCAAGCAGATGCTTAATGTCTTGTAAAAGGACCAGAAAGAATTAATAATCATTAACTTTAAAAACCACACTCAGACGGTAGTTTTCTCTCTCAAGCCTAACGTCTCTAGTTAAGGCCATTTCCCATTTCAAGGACCAGGTATTCACTGATTACAGGTCTGCTCTGTGCAGTCCTTGTGTCTGAAGGGTTGTCATTCCAGTATCAGCTTCCATATCACAAATTGCTGTGGAGGATAACTAGCCTTCTGCCTAGACTTATCAATAGCAGCTGACTGCTCACATTGAATAGAAGCTGAGGAAATAACATAATCCTTTCAACTTGTGTTCTCTCTGGGAAGGCAGAGTGGGCGTAACATCCGCTGGTGCTATGCTTCCTGTTTTTATTGGCATATACAACAGATGAGGAATGGGTCTTCAAAATCCAACTCTCCAAGGGGATATCAAAACTGAAAATTACTCACCAGCCTCAGGATGAAAGCTGCCATTGCATGGAGATATCAATTATATGCAAGGAGGTTCCTCACCTCCTGGGCCTTTCCTGTCAGACTGTGGGGAGTGATGCCCAGTTTCAAGAGGGGATGCTGATGGTCTACAGTGCTGGACTGTGGACGGTTCCATGGTGTAAAGGAGAGCACTCTGGACTCTGAATCCCAAGGACCTGAGTTCGAGTCTCAGTGGGGACCATCTCCTGGTAGTTCAATATCTCCCTACCATCCAATTATGTCAGATCTTGGATGATAAGCAGGCTCAGCCCCGGTTAGTACCGGTTCTGGAGACAGTCCCAAGGACTTCACTGTCACTGTCCAAACTTGCTCAGCCATGGCAGATGGACCTTAGGACTTAAATGGTGGGGCCAGTTCTGCGCATGCTGTGCCTCACCTAAAAAAT
>JAOXXN010033960.1:0-10835 GCA_026770055.1 Myrmophylax atrothorax
ACTTATGGGCAGTGTCAGTGTCACACCCCGGCTGGCTGCAGGGTGAGCTCCCAGTCCCTCTCCAGCGAGACAGAGACGAGTGGTGAGCACTCAGATGAATTCTGTCTCTCCCTCTGTGTCCCTTGTCCCACATGAAGAAGGAAAGCTGGGAGTGCAGAACCGCAGCGTGTCTCGGAAAAAAGCAGCTGTGACTCCTCTACTCCCGGGTTGCTGCCACGGTGTGGTGGACTGCCATCGACGGTGAGGTCGGAGCAGTGGCTGAGGCCCCAATGCCGTAAAAACCAGGAGGAACAGCAGTGGCAAGAAGAAACTAGCTTACTCCACACAAGCAGGGAGGAGCAGGAGAGAAAGGTTTCTCTGAGGAGCAGGAGAGAAAGGTTTCTCTGAGGAGCAGGAGAGAAAGGTTTCTCTACGACAGCAGGCACACATAGCTCCAACCTCCCCCAGAGCTGTGTGAATGTCCCCAAGAACCAAAGAGACAGAGCAAAACCCCTTTCTTCTCACACCTTGCCCCAGTCTGCTCCCCCACCCAAATGATCAGGCGGTTAACTACTTCCTTTGTTAACTAAACGGCATGGGAGTTAGTGGCAGAGAGAGAATTGACATTATAATTCCAAACTACAACATCTGAAGGAATTCTTTTGTTTGTTGATCCAGTTGCATCCACCACAGTTAGCAGTGGTTGTGGATGTTTGAAATCCCTGACATTTCTACTGCACTGCAGGTCAAGTTGTGTGGGTCCTGAGGGTGAAAGAAAGGTCCCTTAATGCAGAGAGAGGAGCTACTCTGCCCACCAGTGCTGTTCTCAGCTGTCCTGTGCTGGCAGCTTGGAGCTGGTTGAGCATCATACACAACTGTTTCCATAAAATAAAACTGCACAATGGGGAGAGCAGAGGAATCCAGGACTTCAGGGCCAAAGAGCAGAATGAAAAACTCCTCACCTGTAGCTACAGTAAAATCAAAAGTGAGCAATTCAGATCTATATAAGATCCTGTAAGACTGAAGCCAGCCTGCACAAACCCTCTGAGACTTAGCTATCAGTCAGAAGCAGTGAGGAGCTCAGCTGCTGCTGGCTGGTAGGGAGGAGGGTTACTCCCCAACAATTCACATAGTAGGAATTCACAGGACTCTGCAGGTGCTCAAAAACAGCCAGGATAAAATAATATAAACATGGGACTTGTGAGAGATAGGTTCTAACCAATTGAAGTTTATTTTTTGTTTACTTTACTCACCTTTTTTCATCTCTCTCCTCCCAGACAGACACACAGAATTACAGTTGCCAAGCAGCATTTCCATGGATTTAGCACTGAGGAGTTTTTCCATGGGGATCCAAGGCAGCACAGAAACACTGTGGGAGAGCTGTGCCCTTCTGGAGGGCATCCTGCAGCCCTGCAGGACACCCAGAGAAGCAGCCAGATGTCCTTGAACTTGCCTGGAGAGGACTTGGACACTTTGCTCTCACAGACACATCCCCACAGCAAGACCCAAAGGACTTGTGCCTGGGCATGAACTGAACTTGCCACCTCCAATCCCCCCATATGGGCTCAGAAAAGTCAGTGGTGAGAAAAAGGCAGCACAGGCAACAGGGGATGCCAGTGAAATGCCACAATGCTCCTGCCAAGGGAGCAGGGACATACAGAGACAGATGAAATCAGGGCATTCTCCTTTCCTGGGCTCCGGCTGCTGCAGGGCAATGCACTCATGAGCCCCCTTGGGCCTGAGGGCAGAGGCTCTGCTAAGGCTGGGAAAGGAGTACAGGGTGTGTGTACCACAGGGACAACAGGGAGGTGTCCTCATGTCCCTCCTCAGCATTTGTGGCAGCAGCTCCCTCTCACTCCCTGCCTGTCTCTGCCGTGAGGAGCTGTTCCTGCCAGCAGCTGCCTCCCTGTGCCCAGCTCAGCTCCCTCCAGCGCTCACACAGCCCATGCCCACCCCACTGTCCAGGGGCAGTTCTGCATGTGCAGGAGCTGAAGAGCAGATCCCAGACAAGCTGATGTGGCTGGGGAGGGGAAGGTGTTCTGAGTGGATGTGCTTCCTGAGAAGTGCCCTTGGAAACAGGAGGTCGAGCTGAAGCTGAGAGAAGCCCAGAGCCATTGCAGCTGAAGGACCCTGCTCTGCCCTACTCATTCCTGCCCTGCCCATCCCTACCCTGCTCATCCCTGCCCTGCCATGAGGGGGTCACTCCTTCCACCCACACCTTCTCCCTGCAGGGCTCTGGGGAGCTCCTTGGCCGGGCTGAGCTGATTGTGGCAGGCAGCAGAGTCCCTGCCCCAGCACACAGAGCCCTGGGCTGCAGGACCCTGCTCTGCAGGACGTCCCTGGGCACCCCTGGCTGCACCTCCACCCTCACATCCCACAGCCAGCCCTGGGAGAAGGGAACCTTCTTGCCCTGTGCTTCTGCAAGTCCTGTTCTGGAGCATGTTCTGCAGCTGCACACCAGAAAATCCAGGAGAGCCATCCTGACAGGTCCTGTCAGTGGTGGCATTTGGCAGGTGTAAGAGACACTTCCAGGAACTCACCTATGCTTATCTGCAACCAGAGACTTACCCTGCAAAGGGCTGTAAAGGTTTCTCCCCTGATGAGCTCTCACCTCTCCTCCCACCATAGGATCCCTTTAACCTCTTTCTCATTTCTCTTGTCTGCCCTTGCTGCCTGCAGGTCCTTCCCTACTCTGCCATATGGCCACGTCCCCCCTGCTCGAGGAACTTGAGAGTCCTTCTGAAAGATCCTAGATGCTGTGGGATGTGTCAGCTTTAGGAGATCCCTGCAGAAAGGGAAGTTTAACTTTCCTGTATTCAAATCCTGTGAAGGTTTCTCCTGTAGTGAGAGCTCAGTCACCTCCCAGCCCAGGCTCCCTCTCACCTGTGTCCCTTCTCTCCTCTGCCCTCAGTGGCTGCAGGCAGTGCCCTGAGCCCTGCTGGGCTGTGCACAGGAGCTGCTCCTGGCCAGAGCTGTCTCTCTGCAGTGCTGCCCACTTGCCAGGAGCTCTCTCTGTGCTAGGAGCCCGGCCCAGCTCAGCAGCACAGCAACAGCCCAGGGCATTGAATGACCCTCTGGGGTATTTGATGCTGAGTCCCTGAACCTCTGTCCCTGAGGAAAGTAGAAAAAATCTTTTGAGAAGCCAAAGTGAGTTTAAAACTGTAAAGTTTCTTGTAGTGCTAATGGGTCTCACAGAGGGACAGGACAGAGGAAACATCTCCAGGATTTTGTTGGAGCAGAAACCAGAAAACAGTGATGCCAGGTCAGAGAATCACAGAATCATCAAGGTTGAAAGAGACCTTCAAGATCTTCTAGTCCAACTGTCAGCCCAGCCCCACTGTAACCACCCCTAAATCGTATTCCCAGGTTCCATCTCCAGACACTACCTGAGCACTGCCAGGAACTCCACCCTGGGCTACTTATTTCATTGCCTAAATACCCTCTCAGTGAAATTTTTTTAAAAATATCTAATCTGAACCTGGACTGACAGAATTTAAATATGTTTCCTCTCTTTCTGTACCTATAGGCTTGGTAGAAGAGAGTGACCAGCCCTCGCTAAAACCTCCTTTTGTATCTTTGTAGAGAGCAATGTGGTTCTTCCTGAACCTCCTCTTCTCCAGATTCAAGAACAGCAGTTCCCTGAGCTGCCCCTGATCAATCTTGTTTTCCAGACCCTTCCCGAGCTCCATTCCTTTCCCTGGATACACTCAAGCCCCTCAATGTCTTTTTTGCAGGGAGGGGCCCGGAACTGGACAGAGCACTTGAGGTGGGGCCTCACCAGTGCCCAGTGCAGGGGAACAATCTCCGCCATGGTCCTGCTGGCCACACCATTCTTGACATAGGCCAGGATTTCATTGGCTTTTTTGCCCCCCTGGGCACACTCTGGCTCATATCCAGACACTCTTAAGCAGTACCCCCAAGCCACTTCTTGCTGAGCAGCTCTCAGACCACTGTGGCCCCAGCCTGGAGCATTCCATGGGGTTGTTGTGACCCAAGGGCAGGATCTGACACTTGGCCTTGTTGATCCAGCCTGTCCAGATCCCTCTGCAGAGCCTTCCTGCCCTCCAGCAGACCCACAATCACACCCAACTTGATGTTGTCCATAAATTTACTGAGGGTGCACTCAATCCTGAAAGAGAAAAGAGACCAAACCCCCTAGTTTTGTGAAATTTCTAATTCTGCTTTGCAAAATGTTGTTTGCATAGCAAGGCCGCTTAACTGATGAAAAAGTGCTGGAGTCGTGTTGTTCTGGTATGCCACTGTTTGGCAATTCCAGAGACCAGTGCTCCATGTATTAGAAGCTGTACATTAAAGTAAGGTAGACCCTTCAAGAGGATGAAATGATAAAGATCCAAGATTTTGTAGAGTTAAAGCCAAAATTTTACAAGTTTGACAGGTCATGTCATTGAACAAAGAAAAAGCATAAGTCCAACAGTAATGAAGATGCTTGAAGACCACCCGAGACCGCTACCCAAATTTCAAGCCATAAGGAAAACTCCGCCCAAGCTTTTGTCCAGTCATTTATATGGAAATTAGAAGGTATTAACTATGAACTTAAGACTATAAATGGCTCATTTTACACAAACCAGTTAGGCAAGTTTTTGCCCAGTATGAACTGGCTTGCCTCCAACATTGTCAAAAATACATTTGCTGCTACAAAGACAAGAAGCTTCTTAGCAGTTATTTATTTTGAAGTGGTTTTTGCTATCAATCCCCTTCTCCAGATCAATAAATAACAATGTCAAACAGGACCAGCCCCAACACTGAGCCCTGGGGAACCCCACTAGTGACCAGCCCCACCTGAATTTAGTTCCATTCTCCACCACTCTCTGGCCATCAACCAGTTTTTCACCCAGCAAACAGTTCGCTTGTCCAAGCCATGAGCAGCCAGTTTCTGCAGGAGATGCTGTGGGAGACGGTGCCAAAGGCTTTACTGAATTCTAGAGAGACACATCCACAGCCTTTCCCTCATCTCCTTCATCTCATTTTGTCCTAGAAGGAGATCAGGTTGGTCAGGCAGGATCTGCCTTTCCCAAACCCACACTGTCTGGGTCTCATCCCCTGGTTGTCCTGTTTGTGCTGCATGATGGCACTCAGGATGATCTACTCCATGGACTTGCCTGGCACCAAGGTCAGGCTGATTGCCCTGGAGTTCCCCAGATCTTCCTTCCACCCCTTCCTGTGGATGAGCATCACAGTTGCTGCTTTCCAGTCAGCTGAGACTTCTCCAGTTCACCAGGACTGCTGGGGAATGAGTGGAAGTGGCTTGGCCAGCTCTTTCTCCAGCTCCCTCAGTACTCTCAGGTGCATCCCATCTGGGCACAGGAAGTTGTATTGTTCTCACTGGCACAGCAGTTCACTGACCATTTCCCCCTGGATTGTGGGGTGCTTCACTCAGCTCCCCATCACCAACTTCCAGCCCTGGGATCTGGGTATCCTGGGGAGAACTGCTTTTGGTGCTAAAGGCTAAGAGAAATATGGCAGCAAGTCCCTTAGCATCTTCCTCCTTCCCTGACACTGTGCTGCCTCTTCATCCAGCAAAGGATGGAGACTCTCCTGAGTCCTCCTTTTGTTGCCCGTGGATTTTGAGGCTCATATTTTTCTGTCTTTAACTGCAGTGTCCAAATCCAGTTCCTGTTTGTCACTGGCCTTTCCAATTTTCCCCCTCCATAACTTCACTGTATCACTGTAGTCCCCTCAAATTTCCCAGCCCTTCTTCCAGAGGAGATCCCCTCTCTTTTTTTCTTTTAGTTCCAGCCTAAGTTCTCTGTTTAACCAGGCTGATCTTTTCCCCACCTGCTTGTCTGAGGGTCATTCAGCACAGCTGACTACTGGAGCTTCATGATTTTTCTTCTTAAAGCATCTCCAGCCTTCCCGGACTACTTTTTCCTTCAGAACTGACTCCCAAGGCACTCCTTCAATCAATCTCGTAAACAGGCCAAAGTCTGACCACCAGCAGTCCAAGAAGTCAGTTCTGCTGCCCCCTCCTTCCCTCACCCACAAATGGAAAACTCCATCTTTTCATGGTCTCTGTGCCCAACACGGCTCAGACCACCACATCACCCACCAGTCACAGAATCATCGAATTTTTTGGCTGTGAGAGATCTTAAAGAGTATTTAATTCTGGCCCTCTGCCATGGGCAGGGACACCTTTTGTGCATGTGGGACTTCTTTATGCCTCGTTGGTGCTGTGTGTTCTATGAATTGTGCATTGTTCTATGGTGATTCTCCTGGTCCTGGAGCTGTTAGTCCATTAACCTAGGAGGAAATGTGCTCCCTGCTTCTTCCCTACCACGTGGTCCCTGAGAGCCCCAGAGAAAGGAGATGCAGAGACCACCAGAGAGGGAAAAGGAACAAAGAGGAAGTTTATTCATGGGGAAAGGTTTATATGGACTTTGGAGGGATTCAAACTCACCAATAAGGGACAAGAGGGGAATCTGGCTTTGGGCCAATAGGAGCAAGGGGATTTACATTCAGTGGGAAAGGTTTTCAAGTAACATGAGGTCACAATCTTTCCCCAGCCCCCTGAGCTTACAGGGGTATTCTGGGAAGAAGAAAATGACTTCGCAAAAAAGACCTTCTGTGCATTTAAACAACATTAAAACCATCAGTTGTTAAACCATTTTCAGTGGCTGGTGGATTCTCTTCATCAGCCCATTTTTGGCAGGACATTCTCCATGCCATATATTGTGAATTAATTTCCACACTACTTTATAAAAAAAGAGCATGGTCTATTTTCATGTGGTTCCATTTTGTGTGAAGCAGCTGGCTGGCACTTGGGGAGGGGTGGAGGCTGTGCCCCCATGGGCTGTGCTGACCAGCAGGCCGTGGAGACCCTGTGCCTGGTGGCTCTGGCTCACAGCTGCCACATACACTTGTCATTGCACTACATTGACACCCAACTGGTGTGAAACTGCAGGCCCAGGGCACTCATCTGGGCCTGCCTGGAGGGAGCATTCTGCATCTGGCCCTGGTGTGTGTCTGTGCCTGCCCACACCAACCATGTTGAACTCACTGCTCCTTCACTGAGTATTTACTGACCTGAGTGTCTGGAACGTTCAGGCAACTCAGGGATGCACCAGCATTTTCTGTTTAGGATCCAGGCCAAGCCTGACCAGTTTGGTGCTACAGAATCACATCAGCAGCAGTGAGGACTAGAATCCTACTCCACGCCTTGCACATGTGCTGCCCAGTGACCACCCAGGGGGGCTGGGCTTACTTACACCAAAAGGGTCTGATCTTGGGAGCTGATCCTTGGCCAGACTGGATTTAGCACCTGGGGAGTCAGGGTGAAGCCCCTGGTCTGCTGCCACAGCCATCTTGACACAGCGCTACAAAAGATGATCATCACCTGCCTCGCAGGTGCAATCATTAGAAACCCCATATTTGCAGCAGCATAAAGTCTCCTCAGAGGTGACATGAACAATGAGCAACAAAACACTGAGCTGCAATTAGCCCAGTATTTTGTTTAATATCATTTGTACCCATTACCTATACAGTGTTGTTGTACAGTTTGTCTTTTGTTTCTTTGGCACAGAAAACCTACATTGCCAAGGCACTTAGCTGGTTCTGACAATAGGGTTGCTAGAAAATCTGCTATGAGAGTCTGTGGGCTGCCAAAATCAGTAGCCAAAAACTATTGTAGTCAACATCCTGCATTTTGCAAAGCTTAAATTTTACATGGTTGATATAAAAAAAGGTATATAAAAACTAGATGTAGAGAAAGAAATTCACAGTTCAATCCCCCATGATAGGTGTTATCCACAAAAGACCCCATAAATGAAGAAGAAGTCAGGAGGAGCAAGCCGATGACAGCAAAGAAGAGCTGCTTTCCCTCAACAAGGTCTGGCCAAGCCTCTCGCTACTGCTTGCCCAGGACAGCTCTAATGCCCCAGTTCTGGCCTGGTCCAAAGAAGGTTTCAGGACATCCTCTATCAAAGGTGTTGACACTGGGACCCACAAAATTTTCATGTGCCCACATAAAGTGGAGCAACTCTGAGTCTCTTCTCAGAGAAGGAAACACCTGCAGCCACAAAAAAGTTTTGTCCATGATCCAAATTCCAGTTATGATCTGCAGTTTATCCAGAAACAACCACATCCCACTGTGACCCTCTCTAATGCACAGTCAGTGCCCCAAACAGGGAAGAGTGTAGGACACACCAGTGGAGGCTCACAGTAGAGACAGAAAATTCTGATTGGCACTGCATAGTACTGGCATGACCTGAGGTCTCCTAAGCGAACTCGGAGAAGAGATACAGAACAGGAGAAACACACTGTCACGTTAAAGGGGGGAGAGGGACAGAAATGCAAAGATTTCTAGTCCCGCCTGTATTAATGTAAAGTTATTGCCTATAAGCGTCTTTGGAACAATCAAAACTTTATGAACCCTGCAGCACCTGTCGAACACGGGACAGAACACAGGCTGGTAAGATTTTTGACCTTCCTATGAAGACCACATTTAATCCAGGGAGAACTTATTAACTATAAGCGTCCCAGAACATCAAAGCTTTATATAACCCAGATCAGCCTGTCTGTGTCTCACCTGAAGAGACAACACAGGAGAGCACACTGCCTGGAAAGGTCTTTGATACTCAGTTTATGGACCACACTTAATAGCAAGAAAAGCTCCCGACATAACTTTTATTAATACAAGTATGTGACAATGACTACAGGGGTTGCTTAGTTGGTGATAACATTTAGCTGCAGGATTGTATTTAAATGATAACAAAGAAAACCCAAAAGAAACTGGCACAAAACACATTCTACAGAGACAAGCATACCAAACTTAAGTTCAATACAGCAGTGTGTCCCACTCCCATGACAACCTTAACTAACAGAGGATTACTAATTCGAAACACAATAGCTCAACCCCACATTTAAACACATTCAGTAACCCAAAGCAAAAGCAACAGGAAGAATATAGCTGCTTCCCACTAACACGTGTACACCTGGTGAGTTATAACAAATTATAATTACTAAGGCATAGGAAAATAGAGCAAGAATTTGGTTGCTTAACCCTGCAATGTCCAGTGGGGTGGGGGAGAGAGGCAGGATAGCTTGTAGGTTGCCCTCTGAGAGGTGGTGAACAGTTTTTGCTCATGCCCAATCTCTTTTTATACTTTTTTTCCCTTTAGGTAGATTGAGTGACTATAGTCAATAGTTTGGGGGTGATAGACAGATGCCTGAGGGGTGGCTCCCTGGGTCTCTGCAGGGTGCCACAGAGTGTAGGCGAAGAAAGGCCATGTCATTTCCATAAAATTCCATTTCTCAGTAACCCCATCAATAAGCACTTTCAGGGAGACCCTGGAGTCTCTTTGTTCTGCCAACATCCCTCCAGGGAGTCGAGGCATTTCCCTCAACTCATATCAGGGCTATTACCCTACACACACAAATGGATATACAGTGTCAGAGCAAAGGTCCACCTGAGCCCAGCATCCTGCTTCTCATCGCGACCAAAAATTGAAGGCTGGGGAAGGCTATAGGAGATTTCTAGATATCCACTGTGTTCCACCCAAGCTATCTCACTTTGCCGAGATATCTCACTTCAGGAAGGACACTGAGGTGCTGGAGCATGTCCACAGAAGGGCAACAGAGCTGGGAAAGTGTCTGCAGTATGTCTCATGAGGAGCATCTGAAGGATCTGGGGCTGTTATCTTACGGTCTTTTCCAACCTAAACAATTTTATGATTCTGTGACTCTATGACTGAGTGTGTGTTACCTGATGCAAAACATCCACCGCATCTGGTCCAGATAAGCCCATCTAGAGCATGGCAATGCAAGGTGGGGCTTTGATAGGATGCAGGCATATAGACCCTCTATATAATAAAAATACCACAGCAGAGTTTGTCCAGCCAAGACAACTGCTACTGCCTTTGGCCTCAATTGATGTGTTAATGCAGAATCACTTCTGTGACACATAATCATTACTGTAAAACCAAGTGCTTTTAGGTGAGTGACATGCCTGAGAATCAACTCTTTCTTTTTGGCTGAAAGTATACCAGTCCCACTAAAGGACTGAATCATCATTCTGACCATGACTTTGATCAAATAATATAATGCTTAAACATAATGATTAAACAACATAATGCAAATAAGAATGATAATTTTGTGGATTCATCACAACTCCCACCTTCTCTAGCCTTCTGGCAGTATTAAAGAGTTAGGATTCTGTATGATTCTTCGTGAAGTTGCTTCTGACCTCATGGTTAAACTAAATAATATAAATGCAGATTGAAAGTGGCTTTAGCTTTCAAATCTGAACTGCAGACAGAAAAGAAATTTCAGTACAGTGGCAGTAAGTGACATTTTGGACTTCTCCCTGTAAAACCATGTTAAAAAAGCACTTAGAAATCTATGGGATGTCTGACTGTCACAGTAAAAATAAACCAGCCTAAGTGCACCAAGCCTCATATCCCGATCAAGAGAATGGGCTTGAGTTCCATATTGCCACCCCAAGCTAAATTCTGTTGGATTAGTGTGCTGATTTAAAGGTAAACTGGCAGGAGAAACGAACCCACCTCAGAAGAGATTATAAATCAGAATTACAATTTAATAAAAATATTACAATAAATGCAATAATACAAAGAGAAATTAGTTTTAACCCACAAACCCCAGAATTATAACCCAGCACCCCAAGGCACAAACACAATGGTGTTTGTTAGCCCCTGTGCTGAGCCCTCACGTGGTTCCCCTGAGTCCAAAGTAAAAAGAAGGAAAAGAAAAACCTGTTGGTGCAGATGACAGTCACAGTCTGATTGAGAGTGGTGGTCGCAGTCCTGTCGAGGTTCTGGTCCTCCTCTGGATCCGATGAGCGGTCCCAGGAGCCCCAAAACCCCAAGATTATATACCCTCAGGTT
>JAOXXN010033961.1:0-10794 GCA_026770055.1 Myrmophylax atrothorax
CTTTGGGGCTTTTTGGGGTTGCGTTTGCTGAGCCCAGGGAGGCTCTGCTGCCTTTAGAGCTTTTTTGGGGTGGTTGAGGAGCACAGGAAGGTCTCACTGTGACCACCACAGAGTCCAGTACTGAACTGCCTGGTATTTAATTAGTTCTGCTTCTGCTGAATAATAAATGTGGAGAAGGGAGTTGAGGGAAGTGACTTCCCTTTTGCCTGGGACAGTTTTCCCTCCAGTCACTCTCCATTCCCAGCAGTTTTGCCGTGGCTGGCACAGCTGGGAGTGGAGATTCCAACCTCTCTGCAGGGTGAGGGTGGGATCTCTGCTCCCTCATTCCCTACCACTGGCACTGGGAGGGAATAAAGTGCTGGTGGAAGCAGCTGGAATGTGTTTAGGAGAACAGTGTGGGGTTCCCTCACTGTGCAGCCTCCTCTGCTTTCTGTTCTTCAAACCCCTGAACTCCTTAGTCTACAAGATCTAAAAAAAGGAGCAAGAATTCTCAATGATGGAGAAAGGCTGAACCCATCTGGCCAAAACAGGCTGTGGGTTGTGTTTAAAAACAATTAGATCTATTCTGACACATTTTCTCTGAGTCACTGAATATTGATGGTGTGTTTATTGAAATACTGAGTTTGCTTTAATAATAATCATAATCATCTCAACTTCCATACCTGAGGAAAAGCCTTTAGAGCTTTCCTGCTTTAATCCAATGATGCTGGGGTGGATTTGGGGCTGGGCCTCTCCTTGGCTGGGCTTCCCAGGCACAGCCTGCTCTGCTGGTGGATGTCCAGGGAAGTGGGAAGCAGCAGCTGGAGTAAAGTAGCTCATCCTTGTTCCTTTTCCAAGGAGCTGGAAGCAGGACAGGGGCTGTTTGAGTGCCATTCCCTGCCAAGTGGGAGCCCAATGTTTGACAGGCTCCTGGAGGGATCCTCTGTGCCTCTTGTTGCCTCTCCTGCCTCCTGTGAGGGGTGCACACCACCAATCCCTCCTCCCCCTATCCCTGTGTCCTCCTGTTGGATGAGCTGTGGCCTCCTGGTGCCCAGAATTTGCCCCTGTGGCCCTGGCAAGGAATCTGTGGGCAGGTGGGAAGCAGTGGAGTCCAGGAGAACACCCTGCTGGGTCTGGGATGCAAACCTGAGAGGTGGTGAGATCATCCCACCACCTCCTGCCTTGGCAGAGGGGCTTCCTCTGGAATATTTCGAGGAAATTACATCAGAAAAGCTCTTTATTGCCCAAGAGAGAACCTGCTCTGTGACCTCTTCCCTGAATAATTTTCATCTTAAATCCTGATCCATAGTTGATCCTGAATATCCTCTCCCACCCCAACTTGGAGCTCCACAGCCTCTGTTTCCCTCTGCACAGTTTGAGGCCAGGAAATACTAAAATGCTGGAGGAAAACACAACTATCTGGACCTGTATGTCACAAAGACAAATGCACTTGGTGCTTTAAAGTTCTCAGTCTTTATCTCTTTGTGTTATAAATGCAACCACACAAGAAAGGAGCATTTAGCAGAGTTGTCTGTGCTTTGTTGCTGGGGCTCTTCTCTCTTTAGATTCCCTTTGCATCCCCTTCTCATCCTCACAGCCTCTACCTTCCTTAAGGTTTTATTTTAGCTCTCTTGCTATCCAGATTTTTCTTCCCCTCTCCCCAGGGCATATCTGTTTGTTTGGATGACTAACTCGCTGTTCCTGGAGAAATCTGAATTTCTAAGTTGCTGATCCAAGTCTCTCCAAGGAGAAGTCGTTGTCCATCTGTTTGTTCCCTGCTGAGCCTGTGCTGGGAGCTGCAAAGAGGATTAATGGGTGGGAAGCAGGAATGGAAGTTGGGCCAGTCAGGAGCAGCAGGAACAGCCTCCTGCCTTGTTTTCCATGTTCCTGTGGGTGTTCCTGCCTGCTGAGGGAGGATTCCCCTTGGCTGGATGTATTTGGTCATGCCCAGGGAACTTTCTGAAAAAGAACATTCTTCCGATTTCTCACCATGTTCCATCCCCTGAGCCTGGCTGGCCTCATCCCAAAGCTCCCACTTAAACCTGGAGTTAATACACACCTTTCTGTAAGTTCTTCAGGAAAAACTTGGGCCGAGCCAGGAGGGGTTTTGGCACAAGGAGGTGGCCGAGGTTTTGTGCAGGATTTGAGCAAAAGGTGAAATCTGCTGCCAGTGCCTTGGTGGATCATTTCAGGAGCCAGGCAAAGAGCACGTTTGGCTGACCAGACAAGGTGGTGTTGGCTGCAGAGGTGACATTTATTGTTTAATGACTCAACTGCTGGGTATAAAAAGCTGTCTGAGCTTCACCTTTGCCCACCACCATCCCAGTGTGGCCTCTTGCTTGTGGTGCTTCATCCAGCTGTGCCCTTGCATGGAGAGCTGGGCTGGGTGGGTAGTGGGGTGACTTCCATGAGGAGCTGCCAGAATCTTCCCCCACAGAGCCAATGCCAGCAGGGGCCAAGGTGGACCTGCTGCTGGCCAAGGTGGACCCCTCAGTGTCCTGGGGTAGGTTTGAAAAGGTGGGGGGAGATGCTGGAGAGAGGAGTGGGAACATGTGGGAGAACAGCCCTGCAGACCCCAGGGAGGGGCAGGAGCTGCTCCAGGCTCTGGAGCTGAGATTCCTGAGATCCTGTGGTGGGGCCCCTGGGGGAGCAGAGACCCTACACAAGAGCAGGGGGATGCCTGAAGGAGCCTGGGATCCTGTGGGAACACTGTGGAGCACCTTCCTACAGGACCCTTGGGAAGAGGAGCCCACACCACCCCAGGGCTGAGGATGAGAAGCCCAAACCCTGAGGAGAAGGAGCAGCAGAGACAGCAAGGGATGAACTGACTGCACATCCCACTCCCTGTCCCCCCTGTCGGGAGGGAAGCTGGTCCTGGGAGGGAAGGCAGGGATGGATGGGAAGATGTTTTTAAGATGTTTAATTTCCCATTACTCTGCTCTGATCCGTGGGTAACAAATCTCCCCGACTGGAGCCTCTTTGCCCGTGCCAATGCCAGCTGAGTGAGCCCTTGGTGTCCTTTTCCCAACCCACACACCTTTCCATGGATTTCCTCCGCCGTGCCCAGCTCAGGGGGGCAGAGCTGGAGTGGCTTTGGTGCTCACCCCACCACACAAGCCCATCCCTTGCATTTCCCAACTCATTAATTAGAGCTCTAAATCCATTAGCGAGCCGTTGGCGCCCGGGGCAGCCCCGCGTGTCCCTCCGCGCTCCGGGGGTGCTGCGGGAAGCGGGGACAGCAGATGGCAATGTGGTGCTGCCAACCGAGCCAGAGCTCCGGGAAACGCTGGGCTGGGCCCCCGAGTGCCCGCGGAGCTCACGGGAGGGACCTGCCCCTGGGGCCGCCCTTGGCTGGCGGGGTGGGCACAGGGAGGGGCTCAGGCGCGGCGTTGGCACAGTGGGGGCGGGTTTCCACGCCAATTAGTTGTGCTCTGGCTGAGACCCTGCCCAGGCTCGGGGGGTTGGGCTGCTCTGTCCCTCGTCCTGGTGTTTTTCTCTGCTTGTTGCTCGTGGCACAGCTGCTCCTGGGCACTGGGAGACCCCTCTTTGGGTTGGAGGCTCCTTCCCCCAGGGATGGTCTGACCCCCAAAATCCCCATGCCAGGGCTGTGTGCCAGCCCTGTGTGTGCCCCCTCCTGCTCCTGTCCCATGGGCACCACTTGTCCATCCACCTGAATAATCCTCTGGAAGGAAGAAGTCATAATGAGAGAGGATTAAAATTGGGTCTCCATGGATTTCCCTTTTCCTGTAAGCTGGACTTGGGGAATCCTTCTGGATGTATTGGTTGTTCATGTACAAATTTATCCCATTTCTGAGTCTTTCTAGATGGGAATTCATTCCATGTCCTGTCCAGTTTCCCAGGCAGGAATAACAACCTGTGGCAAACACTGGAGATGTGTAACATTTGGCTTCTGGGCTGGCCTGTGGCCCTCAAAGAGCTTTGTAGTTGATTCCTACTATTTCACACAAGCATGAAATGGTATTTCTTTCAAAAATAGGTTTTCTCCAGGCTGCCCTTCTTAGGAGTGTGCACTGCAATGATCCCTTAAACACTGTCAGCTCCTCTCACACCACTCTGAGCTGTGTCAGAACAGCAACAATTGAGTTTGTTCCCTGGGAAACTCCAGGTAATGTTCTCTGCAATGCTCTGAAGCAAAAGGGACTAGGAGGAGATGAGCAGCTTGGGTTGGATTCAGTGCAGCTTAATAGAAGTAGCCTTAGAAGTCCAGCAGCTTAAAGCTGATTTTCACCCAGTTTATCTGGAGGAAAGAACAAATCCCTTCTTGTTGGGACGCCCAAATGAGGAATACCAGCAAAATGTCTCATTAGGAGGCAGAACATAAATAGTGTCAGCTTTGAAGGGAAGACAAGAGTGTTGTTAAGCCCACTGAGGGGAGGATGAAGTGCAGAACAGGCTGAAGGCAGCTGGGAGGTCACTGGAGCTGAGCCAGGTCTGAAGAACCTGGGCACAACTGTGACCTTTAGCCAAAGAATATTGACAAGGGAGATGAGTTTTCTTCATCCCTCAGGTGGTGGTTTTACAGGATTTAATCCCTGGCTCGCAAAGGTCAGGCAGTTTTAGGGGGGAGAGAGTGGTTTGTGTCACTAAAATCCATAAAAACCGAATCTTGGTGATGAACTGTAACTCTGCTCTCCAGGATTCCTGGAAAATTCCATCTGTGCTTTGAAGGGAGGGCCTCCTGTCCAGGGGAGAGTCCCCCCAAGCCTTTGTTTTGGCCAGGAGGGATGGCTGGTGGAGCTGACACAAGGCTTGGCTGGAAGCAGATCGTGGAGGTTGGAAAACACCTCTGGAGGTTCTTGGGCCGCCACCCAACCAAGGCAGGACCAGCTTTGAAGCTTCTTTGGGGTGTTGTGGTGCCACCCACAGAAAGTTGATTTAAATAACAGGAGAAGGGGTGAAGGGTCTCTTCTCCCAGGTGACAAGTGGCAGGAGGAGAGGGAACAGCCTCAGGTTGGGCCAGGGCAGGTTTAGGTTGGATATTGGGGAAGCCTCTCAGGTGCTCTATTCCTTATGGGATTTATCTCTGACTCCAGAGGGTCCTTCCCTGCCTTGAATGCTGATTTTTGCTGGCTCGGGGCACACTCAGAGAGGAGGAATTTGGCTCTGGCTCCAACCCAGGCCATGGGCAGGAGGAAACCTCCAGAGGCTTCAAGGCTTGGGCTCACCTTTGCCAAATCCTGACTCTCATCCCTGGGTTGGACTTTGTAGGTTGGAACAGCCCAGCTTTCACTTCCAGCTAATAACAACACTGGAACAGAATCCCAAAGTGTTAAAGCAGCAATCAGAGTTACAAACAGCCATGGCACAGCCTCTCTGGTGTTTCCAGAGAGATATTCCCAGCCCTTGATCACTGTTGTTATCCAGGTTTACCTCCAGCAAAAACCCTTCCACTCAACTGGTTGTAATTGGCTCAGTCACTTTAAGGAAAGTAACTTGGAAAGGGAAGTGCCTGAATATGTTGGGGTTTTTTTTCAGAGGTTCATAAAACCTTCCTAAAAGTAAGAAAAAATAAAATCCAAGTTATGATCTGCTGTTCCCAACAGAGACTAAATCCATCTGCAGTGCAATTAGAGTTACAGCATCTCTTGGCAGCCACCAAGAGCCATCAAGAAGGAAAACTAAAAACATCTCAGGCACTGGAAAGTTGTTTTGAAACTGAAATAAAGCACTTGAGCAAAAAAAGTAACTTCAAATAAAAAGGAGGTTTAGGGACAAATGGTTGTAGTCACATCTCTGATTTATTCTGAGGAAACAAGTTATGATTGGAAATCCAGGAATATCAACAACTCTGCTATTTAAAGTGAAGCCACAGACACCAGTATTTGGAGTTGTAGGAATTCAGTGCAGATAACCCTGGGATTTTGGCATGTTGACATGAACATGGTAAACTTTGATAGTCAAATGTAATTTTCCTTCTTTTTTTCCCCTTATTGCTTCTGGAATTCCTGTTTCCTGGCTTTTCTCCTGCTCCCTCTTCTCCCCATGTGCTGTTTCATCTTGGCCAAGTTTTCTCCTGTTTTAAGGTTCTACCATTTCAACAACTCCAGGATCTTCTCCCAGGTTCTTCTCTCCTGATGTTCCCATGACCTGTCCTCCTCCTGCCTGTTGTGTCCAGTCTTGTTCCTGCCAGGAATGCTGGAATTGGCATTTAGTGCCTCCAAACTGCTTGTTTTGGGAGGTGAGACACTGATCCTTCCAGGTGACTTCGCTGCTGTTCTGACCTTGTCACATCTCTGGGCCTCCTTTGCTTTTTCCTCCCCCCTTGTCCCACCTCATGAAAAATCCTGTGCTGGATGTTCAGTCTCAGAGCAGCCCAGGCTGATCCAAGGTGGAATTTTCCCTCTGAGCTGCTTGGATATACTTGCAATGCAAACACCTGTCTGGCTTTCTCCTGCAGCCTAAATATTTCTGTCTCTAAAGAGCCTCTGGGGGTGAATTCATAATCACTGTGGGCACGTTGGCCAGGAAACAGAACTTTTTCCTTTTTCCAGCTCTCTGAGAACCCCAGGGTTTTTTTCCTGGAGCTCATTTGGAAGGCACTGGGAACTTTTCATATCTCCTTGCCCATGGATTTCTTTGGGGCAGGAATTTGAAATCCAGGGAATGGCCCTTTCTTCACCCCCTGGTATGGATTTATCTTGGAGCTCTGCATGGAACATCCCCCCAAACCTGCTCAGAGTTCCCCCAAACCCCTTAATCACCAAAAAAGTGGTGTGTGTGGCTTGATTTTAACTTGTCAGTCCCCTTGACCTGAGAAGCTTCAGGAGGAGGGAGGGTGTTGAATTTTTTCCAGCAACTTTGAAGAGGATGCTCCTCATTTTGGACACCTCATTTGTAGCTTGTTAAAGCCAAACTGGAGCCTCTGGTTCTACAATCAATAAATCTAATGTAGTTTTATAGGAAGGGTGGATTTATTTTATGTTGTCATAAATTCTCCTCATTTTGCCCATCAACCTCTCCAAGGTGCTGGATAAAGAAACCCTGGTCTGTCCCTCAGCTCATCAAGAGGACTCTGAAATTTCTGTCCATGCCACATAAAAGCAGGATTGAAAAACTTTGAGGAGCTCTTTGGAAATGGAGTTAATTCAGGGAGGGGACATGGCCCTTTCCCAGTGGGATTTCAGAAGGACTTGGTTGTTTCCGCCAGTGGATTCAGCTCATGGACATCAGCTTTGCTCCAGAAGAGCCTTAGGGACAACTTTTTGTTAAAATGAGGCTCAAGGCAGATAAATAATGTGGAAAAGAATATTTAAAACCAGTTTCTAAGTAATGAAATGTCAGTTTTCCCTGAGAAAAATGATTAAAACCATTTAATAAAAATGATTGCAATATGTAACTTAATCTGAGCTGTAAATGGGCCACTTTCATCTTTTATTCCTTTTTTTAACCAAATATTGGGTTGGGATTGGGCTTAAAATGAGCAGTTACTTCAGAGAAATCATTGCAATATGTAACTTAATCTGAGGTGTAAATGAGCCATTTTCATGTTTTATTCCTCATTATTTTACCAAATACTGGGTTGGGTTTGGGCTTGAACTGAGCAGCTCCCTCAGAGCGTTGGCAGAGTGAGGATGGGAGGGCTGAGGAACTGAGGTTGCAATGACTCCCTTGCTCATCCAACCTGTCCCCCATCCCCAGTGTGGGCTCCAGGGCTCAGGAGCCACCCAGAGCTGCCAGGACCTGCCCTTGGCAGTGTCCCCCAGGCTCAGGTTGGACACTCTGACCCGAGGGCTGAGATTTCCCCCCTTGGCTCCAGCTGAACCCCCTGAAGGCACAAAGAGCTCAGGATAAAATGAGCCCTCCAAGAAGTTGCTGCCAGGTGGTGCAGATGGTTCTGTGCTGGGGCTGGAGGACCTTTCCTGGAGCCCAGGCCCATCAGCACTCTGTGCCAGCCTGCCCTGGGCAGTGCTGAGCCCAGGCAGGTGCCCCCCAGCCCCTCCTGATGCTCAGTGGGAATCCTGTGCTCTGCATCCAGGCAAGTGTGCAGGGCCAGTTCATTGTCTTGGAAACAGGAGGTTGTTTATTGACTTAATTTACAAAGTATTAAACTCTCAAAGATCTGAAAATGCTTGTTAAAAGATGTTTCCTGACCCCCTGGGGTGAGTTGACATCTCTGAGTCCTTTTATTCCTTGACTTTGTGGATTAATTCACTCGAAATATCTCATTCTGTTTCTCTAGTTTTTAACTTTTATGGCTTGTTTGCCTCTGGTTCATCTCCTTTCCATGGGTTAATGATGTAAATCTTTATTTCACACCTGCCTGGAGCTGGTTAACACCCCAGAGAGGTGTCTTATTTTCTTTGTGTGTGTCTCCTGACACAAAGTAATGCTCCATGAGGCCTGGGCTTTAAATTATTTCAGGTATGTTGGAGCTTTGGTGTCAGGGCAAGTTGGATCCAAGATATATTCTTGAAATACATTTTTCATGAGTCAATAAAATAGCCCAATAATTCTGTATGTCAGACTTGAAGTGGGTGAATAAATATGGCATGGAGGGAAAACATGGTCTTGATACTTTCAGCTGGGATAGTTATTTGTTTGTTTGTTTCTGTGTCTATTGAGGAATGAAATAAATCCTTTAATAATCATAGGATGGTTTGGAAGGACCTTTTGAAGGTCATTTTGCCCAACCCCCTGCAAAGAACAGGGACAAAGAAGAGGATCAAGTTGCTCAGAGCCCCATCCAGTCTGACCTTAATCAATAAATACCACAATTAGCTCCTCAATGAGTTGGTTTTCAGGTGGGCAGGGCAGGACTTGGCTGTGTTGGGGGAGTCACAGTCCTGATGGGTCTGAAATTCCAGAGTTGTCCTGGATCCCAAGAGTCAGCCTTGATGGCCAGGAGCTTTCCCCAGGGAGGGGTGGGATTTGCTGGAGGAGAAGCTGTTCCCTCTCAGTTTGTGCAATGGGAAAAAGTCTTTTGGTGACCTTGGAAAATGTTTAAGCCATGAACTATCTCAGTCTCTGCCACCCCCACAGCACCTGAGCCTTCCTGAGACTTCACAGCAGTTTTTAAACATACAATTGATGGGACTCACATCCCACAAAGAGGGTTTGCAGATATAATTCATAGAAAAGGCCTTCCACACAGTCCAAATCAAGGCTAAAGAAGTTCATTGTCACTGCCCGACTCATTGTCTGAACTCTGGGTGCAGCTGTCCATAAAAATCCAGAGAAATACTACAAAACAAAAGTTCTCCTCAAAGAAAACCACCCTGGTGTCATTTTATGCCTCTTAGATCTGTGATTCAGGGAATAAATACTTGGCAATAGAGTTTTGAAAGGGTTTGATGGCTTGGGATGAGTTGGTTGGTTCAATGAGTGTCTTCTCTTTGCCAGATAAAGCTTAAGGGTCATTTCTCACCTCTGGATTAGCAAGGATGGGATTCCTGCTGCGTGTCCAGACCACAAAATACACTGGTGGGATGCCCAGCCTTGCAAATTGGGCTCATTTGGTGTTGAGGGATGGCAGTCAGTGATTGAGGCCCTGCTCAGAAATTAATCTGGCAAACCCAATTTGATGTTTTCCTCTGACTCTTTGAATGCCCAAAGAGCCACATCAAGGCTTGGAGGCCTCAGCCCCACTTGGATCGAAGGTTGACTCTCATTCCAGTTGCATCAGGACCAACTTTCCCTCTCCCTGGAGCAGTTTTTGGGCACCGTCTCCTCTCTGCTTGCCCAGGAATGTTCAGGGGAAGAGGAATAAAGGACATTTTCGTGGTGCTCACAGTGCAGGGCCAGAGCAGTCTTAGCAGTGAGGCCAAAAGAACTCACTCTGCAATGTGATGTGCATGTTTAATTTCTAATTAATAATTAGGCAGGGATCCTGCAGACCTGATCTGCAGGTGTTTGCTCCAACCCTGCAGCTGCAAAGACATTTTGCCCAGTTTGCTGCTACAACAAACCATCCTCTACTTGAGCAGCCCAATCTCTCTGGTTTATCATCCTCTTGCTAAAAATTACCTTTATCCTTAGTCACATTTTTTCCCCCCACTTTTTCCAGGGCTCTGACTAAACTTCCAGGGGGTTTCCCTTGCTTGGAAATCTGGAAAACTCCCCAAAAGTTCTGCAAAAAAAGGCCACATAATGCTCTGTGTGCAGCCAGGGATGTGCAGAATTGAAACAGCCCAAGCCCAGTTTTGCTCACATAGATTTGGTTGCAAATAAATGCATGAAATACTTTTATTTACCCTTCCTGGGGCCCAGCAGGGTGAGATCCTGCATTAATTTTTCCATGAGAGATGAGCTGAAGGTGCAACTTGTGTAAAGAAAGAGCATTTTCTGGAGCTGCACTGGGCAATGCTTTTCTTCCTGTTGTTGTGCCTCAGATTTTACAGGCATGAGATAAAATGGAATTAATCTTTGGTAAAAGATGACCTTTGGAGCAGGTTCCCTGCTGGGTGCTGTAATTATTGGAGCAGGTATTCACAGCTTGAGACCTGGGAAGGATTGATTTGCTCTGAGTGTATCAAAGAGAGAGGGTCAAATTAAACCCTGGTGTTGCCTCCTTGAAGTCAGGGCCACCCCTGGAAAAGAACAGGGAAAATATCCATGTGGAAAGCTGATTTTTCCCCAGGAAATCTGATGGGAAATTCCTCCTACTTGTGATGTTGTAGTGGTGCAAACTTTGGTAGTGTGGGAAGGTGGATTGGTCTTTTTATGAAAAATGCTTTTAATTTCTTTCAATGGGATGGATTTCAGCTGGAAAAGGATCGATTTAGGTGGGATATTGGGAAGGAATTCCTGGCTGGGAGGGTGGGCAGGCCCTGGCACAGGTGCCCAGAGAAGCTGTGG
>JAOXXN010033962.1:0-10752 GCA_026770055.1 Myrmophylax atrothorax
TGTGCTACGACCGCTACGTTGCCATCTGCAAACCCCTGCACTGCAGGACCCTCCTGGGCAGCAGAGCTTGTGCCCACATGGCAGCAGCTGCCTGGGCCAGTGGCTTTCTGTGCTCTGCTTCACACAGCCAATACATTTTCACTGCCCCTGTGCCAGGGCAATGCCCTGGGCCAGTTCTTCGGTGACATTCCCTCAATCCTCAAGCTCTCCTGCTCAGATAAATATCTGAGGGAATTTGGACTTCTAGCTTTTAGTGCTTTTCCATTTTTGGGATGTTTTGTTTTCATTGTTTTCTCCTATGTGCAGATCTTCAGGGCTGTGCTGAGGATCCCCTCTGAGCAGGGACAGCACAAAGCCTTTTCCATGTGCCTCCCTCACCTGGCTGTGGTCTCTCTCTTTGTCAGCACTGGCACATTTGCCTACCTGAAGCCTCCCTCAATCTCCTCCCCACTTCTAGACCTGGTGTTTGCTGTTGTGTACTCAGTAATACCTCCAACACTGAACCCCCTCATCTACAGCCTGAGGAACCAGGAGCTCAACAATGCCCTGAGGAAAATGTTAAATTGATGTTTTCCCACAGGCACAGTCCATCTACTTTACATTGCAATGATTTCCAGGCTATTTCTGGGTTTCCTTATTTACATTATTTCCTTTTTTCCACATTTTATGATGATTTCATCAAAGAAATTTAATTCTTTCTGTGAGAAAATAGATTTGGGGATTCATCACAAATCAGGGGCATGGACAGTTAAATATCTAGGATTTTTGGGGTTTTGCACAGTTTTTCCAGTTCCTTTATTCAGCTATATGTTTTAATAAAATTAATAAAAGATAATGGTATAAGGGGGGGAGGTTTCTAGGAGGGTCTGAGGGAAAGGCGGGGGGGGGGGATGGGGGGGAAGTGTCCCTTAGCTGGGTGGGAAGGCAGGAAAGCTCTAAGGTGGCAGCTTCAATCAGGAGCTGCTACAAGGGACCAAGCGGCCAGGGACAGGGATTGTTAGGGCAACGGGACCACCAATCTAAAGGTATGCCACAATAGAGCATTGCCCAAGTAAGGAACAACCATCCCATAATGCCAGCACCATGTATAGATGGCCGAGGGCCGTGGGCGAGAACCCCAAGCAACATCCAGCCCACGAGGTAGGCAGCCAAATAGGGCTATGGGGACTGGGAGGGGACTAGGGGTATAAAAGTTACTGTTTCATTGTCGGGAGCGGCTCCTGGACAAACTGTAGCGAGCAGGCCGAGCTGCCCAGGTGTTTCCCAGAGAGTTCCCCGTGCACACTGTTAAATAAATTTTTCCTATTTCACTTCTATTTGGATTCCCCAGGAGCTGCTGTGCCCTTCAGAGGGGGTGGGACTGTAGGGTGAGTGCCCAGAGCTCTGCAGCACCCTGGGGTGGGCACTGCTGTGGGGCCAGAGCAGACTGGGATGGAATGGAGAGGGGGCAGGGGAGCTGGGAGGTCTTGGAGGGAGCTGTGCTGACCTGGAAGATTCCTGGGAGAGCAAAACATCAGCAGGTATCCCATAGTGCGTGACTGCATGGGGTGAGGACTCACAGCAAGGGGGTTGTGGTGCAGAGCCAGGGCTCCTGGGTGGGAGATGGGACATGCAGGTGCAGGAGAGAGGAGGCCAGACTGTGCCCTTGGTGTTCTGGACAGACTGGGAAGGTGTGTGGTGGTGCATCCCCCTGCCTATTCTTGGACCTGGTCTCAGAAGCTCCTGATAAGCCTTGACCGAAGGGGCTGAGCAGTGAAGTGTCCCTCGACTGTGTCAGTGGAGCCACGAGTCACTCCCTGATTGAACCAGGAGCTCTTGCATTGTACAGGTGGGAACAGCCAGAAAGATCAGCTGTCCAGCCAAGGTGGGAAACACAGTGTGTGTAAATATCATTTGTAGCCTTGGTAAAACATTTACCTGAATTGTAGGCCAGTGGAGCTGCATCTTTGGCAATTGTAGCCCCAGTGGACCAGTACTGCTTTTCCTGCACTTTGGGAAGACAGTCCAGTAGTTTCTGTCTTGGGTTATGTCCAGAATGGAAACTTACTGATGGTCAAAGTCAATCATCTTGCAACCCTATAAGGAGCAGTCCTGAGTGAGGCCCTTTTAGCTTTCTGGGGCCACAGTGGCAGCTGCTGCAGCACCTCCCTCCATGTGGGACAACTCTTGGAGCCTCTTGGAGCTCGAGAACCCTCAAGTTTGCAATATTCAGAAGACTGTCACTGATGATGAGGGCTGGGCTGATACCCAGCCTCAAGAACACACAGTCCTCAAAGTGCAACCCTTGTCTACTGGGAAACACAGAGGGATTTGACATGAATATTTCACGGACAACAAGGAGAATTTTTGACAGGTACCTTTACACACATGGATACTGATGTCCACATCTCCATGTGTGTGTGTGAATGGACTGTGGTGTGAATGTTGTTATTGTGAATCTGTAATTAGGTCACTGTTATGATTGCAGCAAATCCTATTGAATCACATGAGAAGTATTAAATTGGTCAATGATTCAGTGCTACTAAACTCTTTTTCCCCCTTATCTTTTGTATCTGTATCCTTTGGACCTTGACCCTTTTCCATCTGCGATCTCTGTGTCAATCATTCTAAACTGACTCTAATCTTATTTTCCTATGTTTATTTCATCTGTGTAGTAAAGAACAGAGAGAACCTTGTCACCCAACTCTGTTTTGTTGCATTTTAATAAATTTATATTAAAACTTGCTTTTTCTCAATTTCTTTGATGGTGATTATTTAAGTTGCCCAAACCACTCATTTGTGACATGCAAGGGACATGGTGCTCTGCCCATCACTGATGATTTCAAGAAGCAGTTGGAAATGGTGCTGGATAATCTCCTGTAGGCTTCCTGTTCCATAACAGGTTGGACCAGAGATGATCCCTTATGTGTGATTGTACAAATCTCTCTGTGGTCCGTTGAGGTCAGGCTGCCCTGGCTCTGTCCCAGATAAACACCTCTTCCCCCACAGCTTCTTGCCCACCCCCATGAACTCGCTGGGAGGAAGAATAGTGAGAAGCAGAGTGCAACCACTGCTCCACAATAACCTGAAGGGCTGCTACAATGGAAGTGAACCCCCACTCAGGCAGGCCCAGCAAACCTGAACCAAGGACTCCAAAAGTGCCAAAACAGTGTGCAGGTGGTCTAATGGGTGATGAGTGGGGACAGACTCTCTTCCTTCGCTCCTTTGCTGTGGATCCTGTGTAAACCCTCCAGGACGCTGCTGGCTGCCTTTTCCACCAGGTCCCACTGGACTATGTGGATCACTGCTGGATCATGGTTTGCTTCCTGCTCAGCAGCACGACCTTTTCTGCAGATCTGCCCAGTCAGGCAGCCCCAGAATCACAGAATCACAGAGTCTGCTGAGTCAGAAAGGACCCACCCACAAGGATCATCGAGTCCAACTCTCAGCCCTGCACAGGACCATCCCCAAGAGTCATACCCTGTGCCCCAGAGGATCATCCAAATGTCTCTTGAGCTCTGTCAGCCTTGGGGCTGTGCCCACTGCCCTGGGGAGCCTGTTCAGTGCCCAACCAGCCTCTGGGGGAAGAACCTCTTTCTAAAATCCAACCTAAACCTGCTGTGACACAACTCCAGGCCATTCCCTGGGTGCTGTCCCTGGTCCCCACAGAGCAGAGATCAGTGCCTGCCCCTCCTCTGCCCCTGCCAAGGAAGTTGTACCTGCAATGAGGTGTCCCCTCAGCCTCCTCTTCTTCAGGTTCAACACACCCAGTGCCCTCAGCTGCTCCTCACATGCTTCACCTCAAAGCCCTTCCCCATCTTCCTTGTCCTCCTTTGGACACTCTCTAATGGCTCAATCTCTTCCTTACACTGTAGTGCCCCAAACTGCCCCAATAGGGTGAGGCTGCCCCAGTGCAGAGCAGAGCAGGACAATCCCCTCCCTCGCCTGGACAGCGATGCTGGGCCTGATGCCCCCCAGGACATGGTTGGCCCTCCTGGCTGCCAGGGCACTGCTGACTCCTGGACAACTGGCCACGGAGCAGGATCCCCAGGGCCCTTTCCCAACACTGCTTTCCAGCCTCTCATTCCCAGTCTGTCTGTACATCCGGGGTTGCCCCAGCCCAGAGGCAGAAACCAGCACTTCCCCTTGTTGAACTTGCTGTGGTTGGTGATTCCCAGCCCTCTGATCTCTGTGTTGAAGACAGAGGCAAAGAAAGTGTCAAACACCTCTGCCTTGTCTCTGCCCCTATTTGGGAGGTGACCATCCCCATCCTGGGGGATATTTCTATACTGCCTATTGCCATTAATGCATTTGAGAAAAACTGCTTTTATTGTCCCCTACATTTCTGGCAGCTTCAACTCCAGCTGAGCTTTGGCTGCACGAATTTTCTCCCCACAGTGATGAGCAGCATCTCTGAATTCTTCCCATGTCGCCTGATCTTGGTTCCACTGGGCACACATCTTCCTTTTTTGCCTTATCTCCAAGAGAAGATCCCTGCTCAGCCAAGCCACCTTCTGCCTTGCCTGCTTGACTTCCAACATTGGGGAATTGCTGCTCC
Organism: Myrmophylax atrothorax; assembly: GCA_026770055.1. Taxonomy (NCBI): domain Eukaryota; kingdom Metazoa; phylum Chordata; class Aves; order Passeriformes; family Thamnophilidae; genus Myrmophylax; species Myrmophylax atrothorax. The sequence goes on from JAOXXN010033962.1 coordinate 4,538, forward strand.
TGTGCCCTGAGGAGATGATGTTTGAAAAGTAACCAGCACTGATGGACCCCAGCACCTGCAAAAGCATTTTCCCAGGGGATCTTCCTCACTAATTCCCTGTGCAGCCTCAAGCCTGCTCTCCTCATGGCCAGAGCTGAGTTTTGCTGGCACTCTTCCTCCTGTCAACAGAGATATTAAACTCGATCACTTCATGGTCACTGTGGCCAAGAGGGCCCCCAGTCTCCACTTAGCTCATGAGATCCTCCCTGTGGACAAGCAGCAAATCAAGGAAGGCATCTTTCCAAATTGGCTTCCTTCAGACCTCTTCCATAAAGTGGTCATCCAGGTTTTTAAGGAATCTTCTCTCCCAGGTTGTGTCAGCTGTGTGATGCTCCCAATCAACTTGTGGCAACTTGAAGTCCCCCATAAGGATGAGGGCAGTTAACTTGGAAATGTCCTTTAGTTCCTTGAAGAACAAGCCACTGGTGTCATTGTCTGGGCTGGGAGGTCTGTAGCAGATTCCCACAGTGACGTTGGCATTATTTGTTTGCCCCGAGACCCCTCCCCTGCTCCGCAATAATCAGGACTGGGGAGAACTGGGAAGCTTTATTGAGAGCACTGGGAGCAGCTGGGCAGGGGCAGTGATAGCAGGGGAGGGGGGGCACACAACCCCCCTAAAACCAGCACAGGGATGGGGGGTGTCCAGGCTGGGCCCAAGGTCATGGTGAGGGGCTGTGGCTCAGGAGCTCTGTGGGGAGAGAAGAGGGATGGGGGGCCCCTGGCAGGGGCACACACACTCCATGGAGGGGGGGAAACGACCCTCAAGGACCCGCTCACCTTCTTGCATAGGTAGAAGCCGAGCCCCAGCGCCAGGAAGGTGAAGCCCAACACGAAGCCCCCAACACCCATCAGCATCTTGCTCTGGGTGGAATCCGGCAGCATCTCTGGGGGATCCGGGGCACATCAAGAGTCCCCAAAACATCTCACAGACACCCCCATGACCTCCTAAATTTCCTCCTGGTCATTTCCAACCCACTCAGGACCCCACTGAAACCTCTTCTGAGTTCCCTATGCAGCTCCCTGAGGAACCTCCTAACCTCTCTCCCTGTTGTCCCTGGTCTCCCAAGGAGTCCCCAAACCCTCCCCCAGGCGCTTCCCAGGAGCCCCCAAACCCCTTCTCATCCTCCCCATTTCTGAAATCACACTCCTAGCCCCTCCACCTGGCTCCCCTCAAGTCCCTCCCAGGTACCCCCAGAACCCACAGACTCCTTTCCACTTGTTTCCAGTCCCACCCCCCTTCCCCATCTCAATTGCCTCAAGTCTCCTCCAAACGCCTTCTCAGTTACCCCCAGGACCCCACAAAACTCCCACCCAGTCTCCTGGCCATACCCCAGTCCTGGGTGAGGGGGTGCTCCAGGCTGACATGCTCTACCTGGCAGGTGTAGGTGACCCCATGCCGGAGGGGGATTTCCAGCATCACCAGGAGCTGATAGGTCCAGTCCCCATTGGGGACCATGTCGGTTGCCATCACATGCTCTGAGAGCTCCTGCCCACCCTGGAACCACCTCACCTGCACCTCTGCAGGGTAGAAATCCATCACGGAGCACAGCAGGCGGCCGGGGCCGGGCTGGGAGCTCGAGGGCACCAGCGAGATGGACACGCTGGGGGCCACTGGGAGAGGGACAGGGGAGACACTGGGATGAGCTCGGGGGGGCATTTTGAGAGGTGGGGAAGGGCTGGGGTGGGCATTGAGAGGGATTGGGAACGGACTGGGAGGCAAATGGTAGAGAGAGAGAAGATCTGGGAATGGATTAAGAAGGACTGCAAACGGACTGCAAGTGAGTGGGAATGGCCTGAGAGGGACTGGGATGGACTGCGGGGGCACTGGAAGAGACTGGGAATGGACTGAGAGGAACTCGGAGGCCGAGTACGGCTGGGGGCTCTTGGTGCTGCGGATCTACTTGGCAACTGATGAGTCATCAGAGAGACGTGCTCTGATTGGCTGAGGGGAGTGAACGCGACGATAATGCCGAGATGTACACGCGGGGGGACGCTGGGGTGGACTGGGAGAGACTGAGAAGGACTGGGAGAGACTCGAGGGTCACTGGGAGAGAGGGAAGAGGTCTGCGGATGGGACAAGAGACCACGGGCATGGACACTGCAAGGGCTTAGTGGTCTGGGTGATTCCCAGGGAGGTTTTGAGGGGCTCCGGGCCATCCCGGGGGCAGGGGCCGAGGGGACATGCTCTGCTCCACACTCACCTCTGCGGTTCACGAGGAGTGGGGTGGACGCCTCGTAGTTGTGCCGGCAGAACGTGTCCACCTGAACCTGGCCCTCCTCCAGCAATTGCGGTTGGCTGTTCCAGTGCCTGGCCTGGATCTCCCCAAAGGGAGTGTCCCCCACAAAGTGGCCCAAATCGCTGTCGAAGTGCACGAGCTGCTGCCGGTTGTAGATGAACCTCTCCACGAGCCTCACCCGCTCAGAGCCGTTAATAAAGTGACACTCCAACTTCAGCATCCACTGGAACACCCCTGTGTGAGCAGGGAGACAGGTCACAGGGTGCCCACCCTTCAGCAGTCCCCAGCCCCCCACAGCAGGCTGGGAGCTCAAGGGGCCATCCCGGACCCCCTTTTGCCATCCCCCTCTGCCCAACGGCCGCCCCAGCACCGACTATTGAGTTGGGATGGACAGAGGGATTTGGAACCCCTCCCAGTGCGGGTCCACCCCCGCAAAGCCCCGGAGAACCGCTCCAGTGCTCAAGTGATGTGGGACACGAAGGGACTCCATGGGACCTCTCTGCCTGCTGGCCCACCTCCTCTTGTCCCCTTCTCTCATCCCTTTCCCATCGTCCTGCCAAACCCCAGCGTCCCTCCCCCCCCCCCCCGCTCGGTCTGGGGGTGTTTCAGCCCCCACGTTTTCTTCCTGTCCCCCCTTTCCCATCGTGTCCGGCCCCAGCCCCGCTCACCCGAGAGCTCCTCGCCTGCAGCCGGGAGGGCTCCCAGCACCACCAGTACCACCAGTACGGCCCCAGCTTCCCCCATCCGCCCCATCCGCCGGAACAGCGCGGGGGGGCCCGGCCTGGGCGCCTCCACGTTCCCTCTCACCAAAATCCCGGCCAGGTGAGGAGCGCTGCGAACTGAGGGTCTGCCTGGCAACTGATGACTCATCAGCAACACACGCTCTCATTGGCTGAGGACTATTGGAGACCCTCCTTTTGAGTGGTCCTATTGGAGGGGGGCCTTAGGAGGGGTTTGGAGGGGATTTTGGGGTTCGCGTGGTAGGAGGACTTTGGGTCTGTCCTGGGAGGGCTGGGAAGGGGTTTAGGGGATCTTGGAGGGGTTTGGTGGGTCCAGGGTAGCCCCTGGGTGGATCTGGGGGTTCCTTGGGAGGCTGTGGAGTGGTTCATGGGAGTTCCAGCACCTTTTGAGGTGTGCTGGTTCCCGTCTGGGGGTGCAGATGCTCCCCCAAGCCCCCCCCCATAGTGGGATGACATGGGGGGGACACACAGAGATCTGTGTGCCTGATCCATTCTGGAGGCCGGTGGTGTCCCCCAGCCCTGAACCTTGGCCCACCCTGCGTGGCCCCCCAAGCCCCACCAACTACCCCCCAATAACCAGGACTGGGGAGAAGTGGGAAGCTTTATTGGGAGCACTGGGATCAGCTGGGCAGGGACAGAGTGACAGCAGGGTAGGGGAGGTGAAACACAACTGTGCAATTGAGTGATTTTTGGGTGGGATCTAGCCAATCTGGGATGGAATTGAGCCAATTTGGGGTGGGATCAAGACAATTTGGGATGGGATTGAGCTATTTTTGGTGACCTTGGATCATTTTGAGGTGACAGAACGATCCCTCACAGCCTTTGGGGTGCAAACCTGGGAGAGACTGGAATGTTAACAGTTCATGGCTCCAACACTCTCCAGTTGCAAAAGCAGCAGGTGCTTTGCTGCCCATGGGCAAAGGAACCACCCAGGGACAGAGAGAGGAACACCCACCCCTGAAGGGGACAGGCTGGGCTTGGAGTCAGAGAAGGAAAGAGACTCAGCAGCAGCAGATCCTGCCAGGTGGGACAGTGCTTTGGATCAGGGCAATGTCCTCCCTCACAAAACTGGCCCCCAGGAAAGGACTGGGACATTCTCACAGAGCCTGGAGATTTTCATCCCTTCTCGTGGGCCACAATTGGCTCAACCACTGATGGGAGAGAAAGGATCATGTCTGAGAAGGGCCAGAAAACATCACAGACCCCCAAAGTGCCCCGTGATCCCCAGGGTTACATCACACAGTGTAAAATTGCTGCCCTCAGGGGAGGCATCTGGGCGTTCCACCTAAACCTGAACATGTACTGACCCACTGAACTTTGTGTTTTGGGGGCTTCCCCCACCCCTGAGGGATCAAGAGCTGGACTGTCCCTTGGACCAAGGGACATGGGAATTGCAACAATCACGTCTGTGCTGGATCCTCGGAGGATGACTCTGTATCTTTCTACTCTGATACTTTCTCTCCTTTCCCTTATAAATTTTCTTAACTGGTATTTTTATGCTTTTGTATTACTATAGATAGGAACCAAAACTGCTCCAAACCTCATTTCCATGGCAACCTGGCTCAGCACTCTGTGGGGAGCCCTAAAATTGTCTGAATGTAAAACAGTCAGCATTTGGACTGATTCTTACTCTGAGGTCATTTATGCTCAGGGAGCCATATGGAAGGAAAGAGGATTATTGTCAGCACAAGGATCTCCATTCCAGTATGGAGACAAAATAAATACTCTTTTGAAGAGTTGCCCACAGAAGTGGCTGTGATGCATCGCAAAGCACATCAGTGTGGACAAACACCAGTTAACATTCGGAATAAACCGGCAAATAAAGAGGCAGCAGAACAAAGCATTTTGCTCCTTGTTCCTTCAAAATCAATAAACATCCTAAAGGTAACTCCTGAGTATAACGATCAGGACAATCAAAGGCCAAAAACTTTAGATGTACAACTAAGTCCCAAAGGCTGGTGTTACTCCGACTAGGCAGGTAACAGTGCCACAACTTGTAATGAGACAGCTTGTAGAAACAAAGCACAGTGAAACTCATTGTGAAACAAAGTCAATGGGAGAAAATATGAAGATCCAGCTACTCAGTGTAAGGATGACTAGAATCACAAAAAAGTATTTATAAATGTAAAATCTGTCTTTAAAAAATCCATAATTATATAAGAAACCACTTTCAGAATGGAAACATCCAGGTGATTACTTGCCCATAGATTTTTCAGAGCTGCCCTGGCAAGAGGGGCACCAATATTGGTGTTGGTAGAACCCTTTTCTGGATGGCCAGGAGCCTTTTCCTGTCACACTAACAAAGCTTGAGACATAACAAAAGGTTTGTTAAAGGCAATTATACCCATATTTAGGATATCCTTCAAAGGATCTCATTTTGTGGCTAAAATAGTTCAACATTTATGCAAAGTACTTGCAGTTAAACGGGATCTCCATATGCCTTGGAGACCTCAGTCCAGTGGGAAAGGAGAAAGGATGAACCAAAATTTGAAAAGGCAAATAAGTGAGATTTACCAAGAAACTTCACTAAGATGGTCTCAGGCTCTTCCTTTGGCCTTAGTAAGAATTCAAATACAGCCTGGATCCAAATAAGTCCTTATGAAATTGCCATATCAAATTATAACTACTACAGGAGAAAGCCATACAATAGGAAATGGGAATATAAAAGAGAATGTAACAGCATTAGAAAAAGTACTTGGTTCTTAGTACAGATTTGTTGGTTTAGCATCAGCACCAGCCTTGGACACACAGGTGCAGCCTGATCATCCTGGACACAGGGGCTGCGTCAAGACTTGGAGGGACAAACCCCTACAAGAAACATGGAAAGAACCCTTCCAAGTTCTTCCAGTGACTCATAGAGTGGTGAAAGGTGAAGGGATCATTCCTTGGGTCCATTACACCTGAGTGAAACCTGCCCCAGCACCCCAGGAGCCAGAGTGGAAAGTAGAAACAACAGATAATTTGAAGTTGCAATTTGTTAAAACATGAAATATTTGCTGCTCCTTTGTTTGCTAAAAGTATTTTTGTTTCATCTTCCGGGTAGGGAAGTGAGCTATCCTGCAGGGGGGAGCCAGCAAAATAGTAGGGAAATGCAAAAAATGAAGCTGTATCACAGATTGTTGGGGGGGCGGTCCCGTGGTGTAATGGAGAGCACTCCGGACTCCGAATCCCAAGGTCGTGAGTTCGAGTCTCAGTGGAA
>JAOXXN010033963.1:0-10745 GCA_026770055.1 Myrmophylax atrothorax
CTAAAGGAAAAGCCATGCTTTTAAGAAGAAATTTATTAAAAGTGATTTTTGGGCTGTGTGATTCAGGAGTTGAGGCAGAAAATAGCTGAATGAAATTCATGAGTCTTCAAATTGCCTGTCTTTTCTGCCTCACCCAGTGAAATAATGTGGGTGTGCTAAAGGGAGGTGCTGTATTGATATCCACTTCCAACCTTGGGGTAGTTGTGTGCCACTGACCTGTACCAATTGACATGTATGCATTGGAGGTCCATCAATGCAAGCCAGTTGTTTGTTGTATTATAAACTCAAATTCTGTAAATCACAGTGTAAAAACGCTTTGTCTTCTTAAAATCACATTTCCATGTTTTCTTTTTTTGCAACATGACGAGTGGGAGAAGGCGAAGAATCTGGTGCTCAAAATCCCCATGGCTCTCTTGGGGACACTGCTTTGGTTTTTTTTGATAAGCTACAGGACTGGTGCTGCAGTTCCTCCTGGGCTTATGCTGAGACAGGGAGGGAGTGAGGGCTCACTGCTGGAAAGGCTCAGTACCTGAGAGTGCTCTGTGAGGACTGGTGGCAGCACAAATGGAGGCCAGTTAGGGTCACTTGGAGCTAAAGGTAATCACTCCCACTGGTCTATGATCCTTTTGCAAATACCAGTTTTAGTCCAAGATAAAAAAAAATTTCAGGGACCTTCACAAGCTTTACTTGAGGTGTTGTTTAAATGTTTTTTCCCTGACTTTAACTGGAGGAAGAAAAAGGGAAGACATAATGTCAGAACAGGTATTCTGAACTTCAAACATTCTATTTTGAATCTGCACAAGTTTATTTTCAATGTCTTGTTTTGCAATTATTTTATTCCAAAGTATTAAACCCTTTGGCTTAGATCAAAATAAATTTCATTTGAGAGGTAATTTCCCATAGTTCTTTAAAAAATGAGCAATGCTTCAACTTGGAAGATATGGCTATCTGTAAGATAGTGAAGTAGCTGCACTTAAAATTATGAGGTTCTAGAACTGCAAGGAACTCTTGGACAAATTAAAGAGAATTAAGATAAATATTCCTGAGGAGTTATTTTCTCTGTAGAGTGCTAGTGGAAGAAAAAGCATGTGAAAGAAGGCCTGTGGCTCTGAAAGAGTCAATATGTAAATACGAGCTGACAAGGGTTGTAGCTTTGTTTTGTAAATAAAAATATGAGGCAGCTGTAAACAGCATTGGCAGGAGAGAAGACTTTCTGGTGTTTACTTGCTGTACTGCTCTGCAGTGAGTACTCACTGCTGTCCCTTAGGCACCGTCTGTACTGCAGAATCCTCTGTTCCAGCCCCTTCTGCTCCTTAGAGCAGGTCATTGCAGGGGGTGTTCATCCAGAGGGTGCTTAACAAGGAATCCAACTGACTTTGCTGGAATTCTGAAGCTTCAAGGAGACTCAAGGAAGTCTGGTTTGACCCCACGTGGTACTGAACAGTTTGTTCTTGTGACATGAATTAAACTTCAGTGTTTGCAGGTCACCTGTTGCACATTAGGCTGCTCTGTGCAGCAGGGAGGATCTTGCTGAAAGTACAAGTCAGGTTCTAGAAATAATATCTGTAGTCAAACAGAAGTGATGTGAATTTGCAAACTCTGAACTCCTTTTGCACTCTAATGTAAAAAGACATTCAGGATTTAAAAGGGAGAAATGAAAAATAAAAAAGCAGTATCTTTCAGTTACTCAGAACTGTTTATTCAGTTATTCTAAGCTCATCATCCATAAGGATTGTTTTCATATTAGGACATAAGAAAAACTCGCTGACTATGAGATAGAGCAAAGGCAATAAGTATTGGCATTTTATTTCCAGGACTCACTAATGCTTCTAAAGAATCAGTGAGCTGTGAAATGAGCACAGTTGTTTGGATCTTCAGAGAGCCCTGCAAAGTTATTAGCTCTCCCTTCCTAATTGAAACATATTCACAGTGTAGTACATTGTCATTTTAATGGGCTTCATAAAGAGAAGCTGTGGCTCTTGAACAAGGAACAGTCACATATTGAAAATTATGTGAGTCACAAGGATGAGGATGTACTAAATGTTGGCATATCGACATCAGGCACAGGCAAACTTTGGGACTGGCTGCTTCCTTTTAAGTAACTAAATTAAACTGTTTGCTGGATTTGCTGTTAACTCCCCAGTTTCATGAGAGCTCAGAACTTTTTCCCAGAGCTATGTAAGTAGGGATTGTGAAATATTTGTTCAGTCTCCAACTTCACAGTATAGTGGCTGTGTCCTTCTGATGGTTCCCTGAGTGGAAGGTAGCTGAGCCGTGATGGGCCTCCCTGAGACATGTCAGACCTGTAGTAAAGCTGTTACTGCCCTCTGAAGTTACTGAGAACCCTCTTACTCCTGTATCTTGAAACTGAAGTTAGAGATGTTTAACACTTTTCTGTGCCCAGCCCCCTGTGCATTACACATGAACTGATTTCAGAGAAAAGGGTTCTCAGAGAGTAAGTTCATATTCTCTTTCTCAATTTATCAGTTCTTAATAATATTATTCCAGCCAGAGAAGCCCTCAATATGTAAAAAAAATCTTACCACCACCACAAAATGACCCCAAACAACAACAAACCCCACAAAAGCCACAAAACCAAACAACTCACACCACGAAGTACAGAACTTACAATTGTGGATTTAAAAGTATTTAACAAAGGGAGGTCATTCTTGTTTATCCTTGTTTTATTAGATGGGCACAAGGCATAACTGCCTTTGTGTGGCAAGGGAGAGGTAATGAGACAACTGGGTTTGGGGAGTTTCTGCCCTTTGCTCTGTCCAGTTTGTTGTCAGATGTGCAGGGGAGGCATGGAGGCTGCTTTGAGACCACAGCCTCACCCACCCTTTTATCTGCCACAGTGACTCGTGCCATCTCATGGTTACATGCTGAGCTCTATTGACAGTAGCAAGCAAACCTGAATAACAAATTGTTAGCCTAGTAAGGAATTGATGGTGTCTGCTTTTGTCTGAAAGTGTGCCTCAGGTGTGTGATACATATCATATCACACTTGATGCTGATGGGAGCTCTATGCAAAGGCTGCAAAGCATCTGATTTCAGGTAAACAGAAGCTGCTGGGAATGCAGTCTCCTGTTCAGGTTAACTATAGCATGAATATAAGGCATTTCCTGAATTTGTGAACTTACTACAGTGACTCTGATACAATTAAGTAGGAAATGTAGCATACAGGTACCACATGGTCATGCTGGGAGACACTGCAAAAGAATGAGGGCACGTGTTTGTCCAAGATTGGATGGAGGCTGACTGTGCTAGTCTTGTTGCTAATGGTCTCGGTTGTCATCTGGGAACTTGGTTCCTGCAGTGAAATAGTTAGTTTTCACTGTCTGAACTTTGTTCAGTGTTTTTATTGTATCTGAAAGAAGGGCTTTCACCTTCTCATTTATTGAGTGGGAACAGCATTTTCTTTCTTATTATCTTAAGGCAAAATAAGTTAATGAAATGTAATTTTGTAATGGCAGGCACTCGATGCCTTAGCTGAGTGTAACTTGGTATGTAATTTGGACAATGAAAAGAAAATTGTTTTTGATTTTTTCCCCCTGATTGAATAGCAATGGGGGCAGACAAGAGGAGAAAAGTAAAGAAGCTTTCAAAAAATAAGATATTTAGACAAAGTCTGTGATGTTAAGTCTCTGGGAAAGTTATTTCTGAATAAGTAAATTGAATTGCGTAGTACCATATAGTAGAAGAGATCAGAGTATTATTGTTGTTACTTCTTCCTTTTTTTTTTTTTTTTGAAATTAAATAGAGCTTCTGTATTTCTGTTGCAGAAACCCCAGGTTGCAATATGAGTATATGCAATCCAGCACATTCTAGGTATGTCAGCCCTACTGCACATGGAATTTGCAGACAAGAACCTTAAATTAAGCAATTCCAGCATCTTTCTCATGATGTAATTTACTGCCTTATTTTTGTTTATCACACAGTCTGGTTATAGTGAATCAAATACAAATGATAAAACGTTTTTCTTTACTGGTTTGAGGAAGATGGTTGTTTGGGGAACCTCAGTATTGATAACTTGAGTACAAGGCATATTCCATAGGTATTATTTTGTTGTTGCTAACAAATAAAACTGTCAAGTCAGGGTGGTTTCTGTGGTTCATGTGAACTCCCTGTTGAAATTCCACAGCTGGAGGAGCCTGTTGCTGCCTACTCTGACCCCTGGTGCCATTGCTCCCTTTGCTGGAAGCTCTGCTCACTGATGTGCTGCTGTTGTTACCATGAGCAAGATGCTTCCCTACCTCTTTGTCATTGCTCTCAGGTGGGCACCCTTTGCTGCTTCCATACCTTTCCTGCTCTCTTGTGTTGGGAAAGGGGGATTGAGAGAGGATGTACTAAGCCTCAGCTCCCACACTCCCAAAACACGTGGTACTGTATCAGCCTTGCAAATTACGGAGTCTCCAGAAAAGCAATACAAAATATAGAGGTGGAAACTCTTTTTCTGGAGTCAAATTGCTTAAAGGCAGGATTTAAAAAGAGGCAAATAAAAATACAATTTGAAGTGCCCTTTGTTGCTATTACACATCTGTTCTATATGGAAAAGCCCACAGTTTGTTTTTTCTTTCTTTTGCCCGAAGTCAGATGGATATAAGGAATTAAAATAAAACTTCTTTAACTTTATTCTTTTGTTGCAGAAAGTTACTGTAATGAGACTGTTGTTTATAAATACTAGCATAGATCTTGTGTTCCCTGAAGCAGTTAAATTTACTTTTGGAGTGCACTCTCACATTTTATGTGCTTTACTATATGCTTTTCATTAAAGTAATATGATTATTTTGAGCACTTCCTTTACCTGGGGAATTTTAGACCATTTCAAAATAGTGTTGACCAAGAACTTAGTGATAGATTAAGATTTAGGCTTAAGGTGCAAATTCCAGTGTGTATAAAAACTTAAATGAGCCATTGGTAGCAGAGATCATTAATTTTACCTGTGTAAGAGAGGAGGTCGTGCAGGCTACTACTGCAGCACCTGGCACTGGACTTCCCCATGACTTGTGGCAGGTCACAGATGGAGAGCATCTGATATTTATGTTAATTAATGGGAAAATAGTTTGTGATTTGTGTTTTCGCAAGTTCACTGGCTTGAAGTACACTTAGTGCTGACGTGGAGAAACAAAAGCCTCAGCTGCTCTGTGTGTGCAGAATGGGAGAGAAGAGTGATGGAGGGAGATGCATGGCAGGAATTTGGTGGAGAGAATTGCTGGGAAGTGGTCTTTTTCAAATATCAGAAACTAACTTTCTACTTTGACAGAATAGAGGCAGAAATAGAGATAATTTTCAAACTTCACCTTTTCCAACTGGTCATGCTTTTGGTTTGCAGCATTTTTAGTTTGTAATATTGGTCCTTGTGCTTCTAGTAAAATTTTTTTGATTGCTTTCTTTATTGATAACTGAATATTGAAATATCCAGATGGGCCACAACTATTGGGTAGGAGGAGCAGTTCTTCAGGACAAAGATGAAAGGTAATGTGATGCTTGCTCATTTCTGCCCCCACTTTTACTGCAGGGCTGTCTAGTTGGCACTTTGAGGCTCTGGCTGCCGGAAACTGTGGCAAAGCAATTGGTTCTTGTGCCACTTGGATGTGTTTGAATCTCACATGAAGGGAAAAGAGAGCTGATGGAAATACTTAGCAGCCATGACTCTACGACAGAGAGCAAATTTGAGTTTCTCACAGAGAAAAGAAACAGGAAATCTAAACAAAAGAAATTATTTGTGTATCTGATTGGAAGTATTTATAGGCTACATTTGCACACAATTTCTGCCTGAAGTTTTTCTCCCCATCGGCAAGGTTTGAGAGCATACCTGCAAGGACAAAATTCAGGTTGCAGAGGTTCATTTATACCACATTGACTTCCTTTTCACTAACAAGAATTTTCTTCAATTTGTATATTCTTTTTCCTCTCAATGATTATATACAAATATAGAGAAAATAAATAGAAATTTAATTTAGTTTTGCCAGCTGTCTTCAGCTGAGTTGTCAGTCTTCAAAGATGTGAGTAAAATGTGGGCTTCTAGGGGAATTAGCACTGACACTTTTTGTAGGGAGAAGAAAGTAACAGACCTTACTCTGTGTCATGGTTTAACCCCAGCCAGCAGACAAGCCCCACACAGCTGCTCACTCACCACCCATCAGCAGAACTGGGGAGAGAATCAGAAGGGTAAAAGGCAGAAAACTTGTGGGTTGAGATAAAGACAGTTTAACAGGGAAAGCAAAAGCCATGGACACAAGCAAAGCAAAAGAAGGAAATTATTCACTGCGTCCCATGGGCAGGTGTTCAGATGTTTCCAGGAGAGCAGGGCTCCATCACATGTAACAATTACTTGGGACTCCAAACCTCCCCCACTTCCTCCTTTCTTCCCCTTGTTGGGATCAAAATTCACCTTCCAGCAAAGAGAACTGGCAAGCTTAAACAGTAAGCTTTGGTCAACAGAGGCTGAGAAAAAAATCCCCTCACTAAGGTCAAGGCCTGTTGATGTTCAACCATGCTGATTAGCTGTCTCCAGTTCCAAGATAAAGATGGACTTTAAGATTAATGTTATCAATTCATGTTGAAAACCTTTGTTTCCTTCCCCCCATGTAAAATCCCTGGTACAGAAAATATTAACTAATTGTGCAGCCTGGCCAAAACTTGTATAATCCCCTAGTTAACATATGTTACCATAATCCATCCTCCTTATTAACATATCCTGGCCCCGATGCCTTTAAATTGCATGTTGCATGTTCAATAAAGCATTCCAGTTTCTACCTCCATATGTGGGATCGAGTAGTTTTATTGACCCTCGTATCCCTCAACTTTATATACTGAATATGATGTCATATGATCTGGAATGTGCCTTTGGTCAGTTTGAGTCACCTGTGTCTCCTCCCAGCCTCCCACGCACCCCCAAGCTCCTTGCCAGTGTGGCAGTATGAAACCAGAAAAGGCTCTGTATAAGTCCTGCTCAGCAATAACCAAAACGTCTCTATGTTATCAACCCTGGTTTCAGCACAAATCCAAAACACAGCCCCATGGCAGCCACTGTGAAGAAAATTAACTCTACTTACCTCAAAACTGGTACAGTCTGTCAGCTTTCCTTACTTCAACTGTACTTTTCTCCCTTCCACCCGACTATTTCCATTATTGGTGTTTAGTTTATGGGTTCTCTGTTACTACTGCTGACTTTGCAGTGTTACAAGAACAAATGGACTGATGAGATGAATTTGATGTTTGTGCATACCACCTGCAGAAACTGTCACTTACAGAAGATGTTCTGCTATACCAGGAGGCTTTTCTAGAAGGCAATGGAATGAGTGCTTCATTTAGGAGGTATGATATGGTTTTCTGTTTGTTTTAAAAATACAGAGGGAAAGAAATAATTACTGAACTGTCAGGGCCTCAAAGTTTCACCATGTCCTTTCCTTCAGGAAAGGATGTTGTGCTCTCTGGAGAGCTAAATATATTTAACACCCCTGTGGGAAGGACATCTGACTGACGATGTGGTGTGAATTGCTTTGCCCTGATTTACTTTGTTCTTAACCATGAGTGCAAGTGTGACTGCAGTCCTTTCTATTGCCATAAATCCATATTGAATGTTTTCTTTCCAGTCTCAAATACACTAAGTGCTCATGCTCATATAGTTTATAGTCTTTTTTTAAGGGCTGTAAATGAGGGGCATTACAAGAGGGAAGACTTTGTAGCAAAGCAGAGTCCTCTGTAGAGTGAAATACTTCTGCTGCACTTAAAAAACAGTGCTTGGAGAACTGAATCCCAGTAGTGTGTAATTTGCTTTGCTTGCAGAGAAAAGGAGTTAACACTGAAAAGTTACTTTTTTATCCTTCTTACATTTTTGTAGCTCGTGGTGCAGTAAATGGAGAGCAGTAAACAAAATATATGAAAGCTAATTTCAGGTCAGAGTTTTATGCTAGATTTTTACTGGCCTTAATGCACAGTTTCCATCCAAAACAACTTTATAAACCCCAGCACTTCATTACTGAGCTTTGTTAATTCTAGGCACTTTAATAGGAAATTCTGAGTCATTTTACAGGATTTGGAAACCTCTTGATGAAGTGCTATGGCTCACTACTTTGGGGCATAAACAGTGGTGATCTTGTTATCTTTCTTTGTATTTGCTCAGGAGTTCTGCACTCCCCATGGATTTCTTTGTTCTTACCAAAATTATTTTATCCTGCTCAGGTTCTTTCAGTCTATTGTTTTTCTCATCCCATCCAATTTCTAGGTGAATAAACGCTTTTTTTTCAGGCTAAGGGAAAGGTGAAAACTTCTTTTTGAACTTTGAATATGTGTGATAGTTATGAAAAACTGCTGTGTTCATGGGCATGGTGTGTGAGATAGAGGTACTCTGCAGCAGTGGGCTTTGAACTGGGCTTCAACTCAATAATCTTGACTTTAAACGCATTTTTTGGGTGGTGAATGATGGAGTCTGAAACAGTAATTGATTTTTTTTTTCCCAAACATATAAGGGTGGGTGAAGAATATTAGATAACAAGTGAAGTGTTGTTCTCTCTCAGCTCTTCAAGATGAGTTTTTTCACAGCTTGACTCCAATGGCCAGAGGATCTATGCTGGCAGCCTGTGCAGATCTTAAGAGGTGATATTTAAAACCTTGTGTCAACAACTGAAACAAGATTTTTACAAATAGAAAAATCTGTTACTGTATTATTTCTTGAAGGTTTGCTGAACAGAACAAATGGAGAGAACTAAGCCCCAAACCTGTACTCTACTGGACTGATGCCTGTAGTATCTTTTCTTCAGCTATGTACATGTGTGGTCATGTCTTTGTCTGCCACAGAAACTAAAGGAATATTGAATAGTGACACACTAAGTGTCTGTGGTATACCAGGTGCAAGTTCATATATATGACTGGAATTTGGCCCTCAGGGCCCAGGTACCAATCCTGGTCATTGCTGATAAATAATCCTGTTACAGAGAAGCATGAGTTAACAGTTTCATCTTGACAAATTAAACAAGGCCTGCTATTTATTTTTTATGGGGGAAAACAAATTTCTCAAACTGAAAATATTTGTCAAATGTTACTGTGTAAACTGTTTGAGGCTAATCAGACTCCTTATTAAAACAAGAGCCAGTAATGTTTATATTTCTCTCCCCTCTCCTTCCCTCCCTGCTTTTCATGTATATGCTCTCCAAAAAGCCTCCAGACTGGTGGCAGTGGCATGGCAGATGCAGGAAGTGTGATAAGTTTCCTATTTATTATCTGGGCATTTTACTAAATAGCTGTGTGTACCAGCTGCCCTTTATATCGAGTGTTTTACACCTTGCATTTGAATTAACAAGACCAGAATCCTGCTGAGGTGACTATGCCAGGATAATATTTGCACATGAGAACATATTCATAGTTTCTTCATTCAAATATTTTGGACATATCTAAGCACATGCTAGCCAAAACATCTGCAGAAATCTGCAGAAATTGGTAGGTGTGTATCTCGGGGAACAGAAAAGAGAATGGGTCAGGACTTTTTGTAGGGTTTGTGAACTTCATATAGGATTTCAAAGTCAAGTTCAAGATACCAAAATAAATGATTGTAATGGAAAGGAAGATAAAAGGACAGTTACAACTTTTTTTAGTATTGTGTTCTTGTGATATAGAATATGCAAATGCCAGCTCTTTACTTGCCTAGTAAGATCTCTGTGATGCCCAAATAGAAAATGGCATGGATTTCTCCTATGGTGTCCTGCTGATTTCTTTCACAGGCCAAACCCCAAATGAATTCAAACCTCTAAAAACCCGAACTCTGGCTGTGCTTGTTGGATCAGCACTGGGGAGCAGAGATAGCACAAGGACTAGGACTGTGCACATGCCAAAATTTAAAATTTAGGATGACACAATATCCAGCTGCTCTAAGTTACTGCCTCCATTGCCTGCATTATGCTACAACAGGATGTGTCCTTGCCCCTTCCAGTTTCCTTATACTTTACTGATAGCAGGGGGCTGAGACAATGTGTATCCTCAGCAGGTGAAGAAGTACTTCAGCCTTGAATGCAAGGACATTGGGCTTAGGTGTACAAAAAAAAAGGCACAGGCAGTATGCTATGCTAAATATTCTGTTTCCTTTGGTCCTCTTTATTGCTTTTGACATTGCAAACTTTTGGATAGCTAAAGGGCCACACTGAAGCTGGTGGACTTGCTTCTGAGCCTGAAGTGAGCTTTCCTAGTTCCTCAAACTGAGCTTTCCCACCCACACTTTGCACCATCGCAGAAGGAATGATTTTGCCTTTAATTGTCACATTTCCTATCAATGTGTTTATAAAATCCTGGCTTTTTTTCCAATGTAGTTCGTGGTCTGCAGAGCTTAGTGATGAGACTTTTAATTTCTTTGGACTGCTGTAATTTTGCTGAATTCTTCAGAAAAGTTCATTTTTGAAAAAGAGAAGGGAGAGGAAGGGGGGGAAAATTGACACTTTTCTTAGTGACAGCAGCCAGCTTGAGAACAGACCAAATCTTGTGATGCTTCTCTTGCAAGTGATTTAGATGGAAAACAACCTGTTGTTTTTTGTTTTTTTTTTTTTAATATCTTCTATTTTAAATAGCTTCCTAGTAGGATTCTACAAGCACCAGAAACAGGATTGTAAGAGAAAGCATGAATTTTTTGGCTGGGTATGGATACTAAGATTCAGACAATTTTTCAAAGTAACTTTGATGCCCGATTTCGATATCAAAGGACACAAACCAACAAAAAGCCGGTTTATGGGTGCTTTATTACAAGGGCCCGG
>JAOXXN010033964.1:0-10744 GCA_026770055.1 Myrmophylax atrothorax
AAGAAAAGGAACACCCCCCCCCCCCCCCCCCGCCCTCTTTTTTGATATTATTAAAAATAGTTTTAAATAAGAATATTTATCTTTTAAAGGAAATGCAAATTAATCAAGGAAGGTGACTTTTACCTCTGAGCCCAGTTATTCTGACAAGCATCTCTGAGATTATCTTGGTCAGTCAAACCCATATAGTGCAATATTCCCTATTAATGGAATTACATGTCATCTATCATGTTGATGTTTTGTAACTAAACAAATGTTTTCACTGAATACTGTGACCCAAACAAAATGTGCATTACATCTATGTTGTATTTATACCTGTAGCTATGTCTTGTGGCGAGATGCAGCCCAAGTATACATTGAAGAATTATCTTGCAAAACATTTGTTTCATAGTTGTATTTGTTGCATATGCTTGTTTTCTGATAACCTGAAATTTAAAAGCCTATATTTGCAAGTCTGAGCACGACTAATACTACGAAAATTTTCAAAAATTTTATCATAAATTTGATACAAACAAATGAGTAGAAAGGATGCTAACATATCTGGTTTTTTCTGATTTTATTAAGACAGGATTTGTTGAAAAAATATGGATATTTCAGTTTATCATGTTCTCCTTTGCTATAATACAGACTATCTATGATTCCTGATGAAATTTGGGAGGTACTGAAAGATACTTAACAGCTCTTGTGCACAACCTAAATTTGACAGAAGTAATTGCTTCTCAGCCTACAGACAGTTTATTTAAGACTATTACCCAATATGTAGCCAGAAGAAGAAGTATGTTTTGTAACTAATTAATGTTTGTCTGATTTGAAAGTGTGTAAAATAGTATCCAGGAAATCATCCAGGTTATCTGCATCAGACCACTTTTCATGATTTGCAAATACCTACTTTAAAGCAGTTTGACTTTTCTTATTTGTTTTTATTGATTTTAAAAAATTGCCATTGATTTTAAAACAATGCCATGAAAATATTGCCTAAAAGGACTGATTAAGATGAAAAAAATACGTTGACAAACAAATAAAAAACAGAATAATCTGGAAGAAGAAAATCAAGCAACAGCCACCACAAATGAAGCAGTTGCATAAGGGACAGAATGAAGGCAAATATGCAAACAAAATTTCATGAGTGGATATCCAGTACATTTTTTCCATTATATTATACGGAAGTCACTATAACCTGAATGATTAGAAATGTTTATTTTGGAAAATAGTAATTTTTATTTAGAGTTCAACAAAGAAGCAACAGAAACATTGTAACTGTTTCCCTTTATATCTCTAAAATAAAAAGAGCACAACCTTGTAATTTTTTTAATGATGTGTGTGAGAACTATAGAAAAGGAAGCTGATGTAATTAGAAAAACAAAACAAAGTGTTTGAATATAGTACTTTTAATGGAGTTGAAGACTGAGTCTTCATTAAAACAGTATGAACTGCTGCAAAATAGCAGTTACATGACTTGATTAAGGGAACAATTGAAGGTTCTTCTATGAATTTTGAGTTGGGTTTAGATGTATTTTGACTGGATTATTTAAGATAACTTTTTTAGTTTCTCAGCCATAAAGCCTGACCTCTATGATATTTTGACTGGGAATATCATTCACCTCTGATCTCAGCACTGAGATACTGGAGATAATGAGATGGTGGGGTTATAGTTGATATTCTGAAAGCAACTTAATGAATAAGGAGATATTTACAGAAGCAACAAATAAATTAATATGAATGGATGGAAGGGAATTAGAATGTGCCATGGTGGCTTTTTGCTGAACACAGAATTATGGTAGGTTATCAGTCTTCTCTGTTCAAATAAAGTGATAGGAAAAGCATTTGTTTTTTTATTTGCTTGTTTCGGTTTTTTGTATGCTTAAATGATGGTTGTAAAGATGAATTTTAATGTTTATCAGATGATGGGAGAAATTTACAAATTCTTCTAATGTGAATTATACAGTACTCATGTAATATTTGAAAATCTAGACTAAATATTAGTTTAAGAAATTAGAATATGTATATTTTAAAACCTCACTGCAGATATTCTCATGAAATTTACTTAATTTTATTTTGTGCAGAGAGCTGCAGGTGGGTAAGCAAAAGGAAAGTGTATCTGTTGATTCCAAGCAGTTGCTGTTGTGGCTATGAAGTCTCTATCAAAAATCTGACAAATGCTTGTACCATTCTGTGAACTCAATGTAAGGGGTACTGCTCCATTTATTTTTTATTTTAAGTCCCGTATATTGCAAGACTGCACTCACATTCATTCTGCAGTCTAACAGACTTTGAGATTCTCCCAAAATGGTATTGAGTTGCATGCTTGCAATTTTCCTGCTTAGGTGTTATTTGGCTCATTGGCCTAATGGCAAAACACAAGGAAGCAGAAGAAATATATAGCACACAGTAAGTTGTTCATAGAATCATAGCACAAAATATTAACCCAAAGTAGGGATGGCTCTTACTCTTTGTATTTTCACCTCCAAATACATTGAAATATCTGGATAAAATACCTGAGTGAAATTAGGCTTAATTGATGGTAAAATTAAGCTTAACAAATTACTAGCGTTATTTTAAAAATATTTTTAACAGGAATGCATCGAGTGCATTAATCAACAGCAATTCCAAATCCGTGTTTCTGTTGCTCCAATAAATTATACTATTTGTGAATCTATGACAGTGGAAGTTTCTATTGAACATGACCAGATTTACTGAGCCAAACTGGTTATAATCAGAGAGTAAACACAACTGTCCCAGACCCTCTGAATTCTGAAGACCAGCAGGAATGCAATGGAGTTGTGCGTTTGTTTGGGTTTTTTTCTGTCAAATTTTATACTCTTAATGTAACGGTAGTAAAAAAGTACCATTGAGATAGAACATGATCTTGAAAATCTCTTCATTTGTAGACTGCTAGAACATCAATTCTTCACATATTAGTTGATATTGAAATGCCATATTGAATGGCACATACAGAACTATTCAATAAATTAAGTTCATTCTATTATTTCACACTAACCACACACCCAAAATTATAAAACTGTAGTTTTACTGTGTGAGTGACTGAGCACTGGAACAGATTACTCAGAGAAGTTGTGGAATTTCCTACACTGGAGATATTCAAGAAATGTCTGGAAGCAATCCTCTGCAATGTGCTCTAGGATGGCCCTGCTTGTGCAGGGAGGTTGAACCAGATGGCTCACTATGGTCCCATCCAACTTTATCGATTCTGTGATTCCATGATTCTGAAATGTATTTAAATAAGTAAATATTGCATTTCAAATGTGACTGAGTCAAATAAAGTTTTTTTCTCTGTCTCTTGTTTATTGACTATTTGCAGTAGATGTAAATGAAGCAGTCAAGGGAATTCAAATCAGTTCTATTAATGGATTATTCCTTAAAATACTTTATATAGTCTTCGGCGCTCGTTTGGGGCAGCCTCTTTTTGCATGCTCAAGTACATCAGAAGAAAAGAGACCTCCAAACTACAGTTTCCTCATCCTCTTGCTACAGAGTACATCTGTCTCTGGGAATTTTATTTCCAGCAATAAATTCTTTCTTCTTTTTCCAGCATGAGACCTTAGCTCATGTGGGGAAGGTGAAAAACAAGCCTGTTTTTGGCCTAAAAGTTGGCTGTGTCCACCCCTAAAATTTACTGAGAACTTTGTATGTAAACAGTTGACTACTGAAGTAGACCCTGAGATTAGCTCTATTGGTTAAAACTTGGTTGTAATAATGCCAAGGTCATGGGTTCAATCCCCTATGTGGGCCATTGACTAAAGAGTTGGACTCGATGATCCTTGTGGGTCCCTTCCAACGCAGAATAGCCTGTGATTCTGTGTGAATATGTCAGAGCTTTCTTTCATTTCAACAGTTGGTTTGTGTCATAGTTCCATTTTCTTAGTAGATTTGGGAATGTTGATATATTTTTCTTTTTTATTTTTTTTTAAATTTTTTCTTTTTTCATTCCTGCTTATTTATTTATTTATTTATTGGATTTTTTTAATCTTGCTATTTTACAGATTAGAAAATTGGAACATTACAGAGAAAATAACAAACAAATCCTGAGATCTTCAGCATACCAGAAGTGCCTTGATCTTTTCTGAAAAATGAATGCTTTCATCTTACTGTTTGTACTCTTCCATTTACATATGGTAAATGAGAGGAATAGTTAAAAAATAGTGATATAGTTTATATATTAAAAAAGTTTTATGGAATCTAAAACATTCATGAGCAGCAATCCCAATTCATTTATTTCTTCTCCCTCTGTATTTGACAACTCCCTTTTAAAATTAAAATATGTTTTCTTACTTTTCATGAGTGCATAGCAATGTCTTATTTCCTATGTCATAGGGAAATAACACTTTAGGAAACAATGAAGTATACTGAAGATAGAAAATTCTTCATTATTGAGTTATATAATAGAAAATAGACAGTATTCTTCCTGACTGCAAAACCTTTGCTGATATTTCCCCTCTGATTCAATTCTACACAGTGGCTTCAAATGTGTCATTTTTCTTTTTTTTTTTGGAACAATCTATTTACATTGGGAATACATCTATGTCATATCTGCACGTAGATTGCATATTTTTGAGAAATTGCTGTGAAATGTATGAGCAAATACTTGGTTTCAAATTATTGATGTCAGTTGTCTAGCAACTGTTCTATTTTGAAAATGACCAAGGGGGTATTTCACTTCTGTTTTAACCACTGTTAGCTTAACAAGTAATGTCAAAGACAGATAATCTTTGCCTGAAACATTTTTTAAATTGAAGACTGTATGTCCTTTTATTATTTAAAGGGTTTGCATATTTCTTATTATAAACAATATTTCACATAGGAAGTAGTGGAGTCACCATCCCTGAAATATTTAAAGAATTTATAGATGTGGCACTTGAGGTCATGGTGGACTCGGTAGTGCTGGGTTAATGGTTGGACTCAACGATCTTAGAAGTCTTTTCCAAACCAAATGATTCTATGATTCTAAAATTCTGTGTAGAAGTTGGACAGATATAGTTACTTACTCTAAAAAGATTTGCTCACATCTAAATGAATGAAGTTATCTTCATGACATGTTTTCCACACATCAATATTGTACTAAAAATTTATCTGCATATTCGAAATTAGATTCTAAACAAATATTTAAGAATATGAGCAGAAAATGAGCTTTGATGTAACAATTGCAAATTCAGTTATCAAAACATTTCTCTCATCAGAGAGCAGAAACATACCTTATGGCCTATTTCTCAACATAAGCTACTCAACAAACTTTGAATTATGGATTTTAGATTCTTGCAGGAAACCTACTTTGAAAGCAAGTTACAGCCCAATACTTGCAAATATGCAATAACAAATTTTAATAATGAATATATTTGATTAAAAAATTGTTTGTGTGATCAGAAGCAGGATTTATTGGATAGGTAGAATACATTATTTGCTCAAATTGTTACAATTGCAACAATTTTCTCAATTTTTTGTTACAACTTGTATAGGCTAGTCTATTTAAGGAAATAAATAACAAAAGTATTGCACAGTTCTAAACTGCCTCAGTACAGTTTTTATGGCTGTTGCTCTAGAGCTGGTCAGGTGAAGAAGTCATCCATCACTCATATTGTCCAAGAATAAACTCACCACGCATGCCTCTTGTACAGAGTAACTTTCCAAAACACAATAGATGTTATCTTTGAACCCTGAAAGTAAGATTCCTAATACAATAACTACACACTATTTGTCAATTAATGAAAATAAATAATCATGGAAAAATCATCACTGAATAATACAGGGAGACTTTATACTTTTCTAGATCATACTGCTATTTGCAAACTAAAGTACAACCAAGTCATCAATAAATACAGAAAGTCTAGACTGTATTTTAGATTCTTTGGTTACATCCAGTCATAGCCCCTCTTTGTATTTAGAAAGTTGCAATGCTAAATTTCATAACAACAGTTGCAGATAAATTTGCATGTTTTTGAATGTTACACTATTTTTGGGAGTTTTCAGATATTTTTATTTTTGTTTGTTTGGGTCATTTTGGTTGCTTTTTTCTAAAATGGGGAAATACATGTCACTATTTTTTAATGTATTCAGGCTGAAAATTAGCTCTTAGCTTCATGATATCCTAAAAATATATGATATTATGCTGAAGATAAATTTTCTTACTGAAGGTGAGAGAAAAAATCATCAGTAACATTTAAAGAAAGAACTTATCCATAGTCAAGGCACCCACCAAAATGTATGAGTTTGTAACAAACATACTTGCAAGTAATGAGCAAAGTCACATAAACATAATTTTTACTAATTTAAGTTTTTGCTGTATTTTTTTGTGTTTATATTTAGAATGTTATGTTAATATAATTACTATAGAGCATAAAATTTAATCTAGCTTTTAAAAAATAATCTGTGGGAAGTTCATGGGTCTTCCATGTCTTGTTTCAGATCTTACCAGATTATATCAGATAATAAAATTCGTTATGCTTCTAAGCCTTGTGAAGGACCAGATCTAAGCAGGTTTTGTCTCTAACATTCAGAGCACTGCCACAGGAAAGGTGATTGGCAGAGATGATCCTGTGGAGGTGGGGCAGTGCTGTTCCAAGCCAATTCCCTGCTCCGCTTGAGACTCATGCTAAGTCCCCCCCCCTCCCCCACTAGATCACTTTCTGCATGCACAAACAAACAGCATGAAAAATCTTGTTTACATAAGAGGTGTGCAGCAGGTTAAGTACAAAAGGGAGCAGATATGGCCCTCCCCTCTCTCTTTTTCTTCCCTTTCTCTTTTGCTTTCTTTGACTAGAAATGCTAGCTCCAGATCATCCAAGTGGGATCTAAGAACTTGTGATATATTTGCTCTCTTCCCTTTTTTTGCCTGGGAAAAGAACAACTATAATATTCGAACCCATACTCCATATTGAATTGTTGTGGGATGGGGGAGCTTGTGAAGATGTCTTGTGGCTTATGAGCCAACACCTTTGAAAAATGGTGTTGTGCCTTGTTAACCATCACTTTTTGAGGAGTCTGTTATGGGATTTGAGAACTTACTGGAGCGTGCTGCACAAAATTAAGGGCTTCAAAATCCACACTCTTGTGGAAATCTATTGTAGAATTTAAGGGCTTGTAAACCATATTCTTTTCAGTCTAAACAGTGGGCTGGTTGCTGGAGTTATGGTGATTGCACAAAAAAAATCAGAGTTCCCTGACATGTGGTCTGGAGTCTTTATTCAACCTGACAACAATTTACAATGAACGTCATTCTCCCTATCAATGGGTTGCCACAGCCATGCGTATCTAAAACTAGTTATTTCATGGTTATTTTTCAACTTGGTTGTGTCCTTGAAATTACCTTACCTTCTGCATACTTTTTATAAAATCACTCCTTATAGATAAAGAACATTTTATAAAAGAGAAATACTCAATAAACCCTTAAAATTCATAATTATTAGAAGCAATGAAAATGTAAAAGTATAAAAGCTGTAGTGCTGACTTACTGCCATAACCAAATAATACTGCAAGAGAAAGTTGCAGTTATGTTGTACAATGGAATGAAACTAAACAAAACAAATTGTTAATATATATATGCATCTCTGATCCACTGTCCACATCAGTGCAAAAGAGATCATGATCCTCATTCATAAAAGTTGAAAAAGGCACAGTGAAAATGGAGAAACACTGTAATTGAGGTAAATGTGGTGTAATCAAACCAAATTACAAAATAAAGTTGAGCAATTTGAATAGCAAACATTAAACTACATAATGTCTGAAAGCGTTTATTGACTCTTTGTCTTATTTTAGAGTTAATGAAATCTATTGAAAAGAAGAATAAATGGAATTATTTTTCAATCAGTAGTTTTCCCTATTACAGGTTTATACATAAATATAAATCTCAAAAAAGAAGGGTATTCCACAGTTGTTAAAATTATACTATAAATGTCATTCCACAGAAAAAAATATTCAGGTAAAGAAAATTTTCAACACTATATTTCATAATACCTTTATCTGATGGCTATTAAACTCCACTACATATATGCATGATTTTTGTATGTTCTGTCTGTTAAATGGTCTAACGATGTTTTAGAATGTATGCTAGGTCAACAACCATTTAAATTTTATTCTTTCAAATTGTCTTCCCTATTTGGGAAGAAATAGTTTAAGTAACAAAAAGATATATTCAATAATGAAATAATGAGTACTGAATAATAAAAGATACCTTGAACAGTGGGAAAATGTCTATACAATGCATTATATAAAGTGGACTATGATTCTAATTATAGGAGGTTTATTTGCATGACGATATAGATGCAGAAAATCTGGGGATAATCCTATAGTGACTCAAGACTTACACAAAGTGGTGAAAGGTTTCTGAAAGGAGTCATATTGCTTAAAAAATAGAGAAGTAAATAATATTTTGATATTTTTATAAGTTGAAGTTCTTGTGAATTTGTGCTTGAGAGAATAGATTAATATGTGAATTTGGAAAGTAGCAGAAATTATACATGCCCACTCTCTTTATAAATCTAAAGTAATTATACTGACACCTGCCTAGGACTCTGGAACTTTAGTATTAAGTGCACAGTATTTATTACGAACATTATTTTTTTACCATAGAATGGCCTGGGTTGGAAGGGACCTTGAAGGTCATCTGGTTCCAACCCTGTGACATGGTCAGGGGCACTATCCCCGAGACTGCATTACTCAGGGCTACATCCAATTTGGCCTTGAACACCTCCAGGGAAGGGGCATCCCTTCTCTTGGCAACCATTCCAGTCCCTTATCACCCTTACAGCAAAAGGGTTTTTTTTTCCTAATGTCTAGTCTAAACCTACTCTTTCTCAGTTTAAAACTATTCCCCCTTGTTCTGTCACTACCTGCCTTTGCAAAAAGTTCCTCACCATATTTCTTGTAGCTCCTTTCAGGTACTGGAAAACTGCAATTAGGTCACCTCAAAGTCTTCTCCAGGCTAAACAAACTCAATTCTCTCAGCTTTGCCTTATAGTAGAGTAGCTCTATCCCTCTAATCAACTTTGTGGCCATCCTCTGGACTCGATATTATGTTTAGAGTGTCTCTTCTGATAAAAAAGAATAGTATGGATTTCATAAAAAAGTTCAAAAATACAAATGTATTTCTTAGCCTAAAGAATTGAGGACTGAGAAAGGCATACAAAAGTCCTTAATTATACAGACAACTTTTCAAAAAGCAATGCAATAATTTGTACTTTATTTGTGTGGTAGATAAGGCAAAGGCTGATGGGTTTGAATTGTTGGATAGAAGAGTCATATTAAATACTTGAAGAACTTTATTGAAACAGGGTGGTTGTGTTCCTTGTCTATAGTCCTTATGAGCAAAATAAACTATCAGGATCTAAATAAACTGGTCCTCTCCTAGCACAAGTTTAATGCTCAAGATCCAACACATTTTTCCTTTGAAGACAAAAGGGAAAAAAATGTTGCTGAAATTGTTTAAAATTGTCAAGTAGTAGCTTATTTTCTGCAAGAAACAAACCAAAGGAAAAGGCAGAAATACTAGGGAAGAAAATGTTTAGAATTTTCTTGTGAAAACTAATTTTTTCAGGGAAGCACTGACTGCTCCAAAACAAGTTGTTTGTTCTGTTGTTTCGCAGTGAAACTGGTTTATGCTAATTCAGAAGATAGTCTGGTTTTCTTTACACTTTTTTTTTAAGCTAAATAAACAGTACCATTTGTACTGCTCTACCTTCCTCTGCCTTTAAGATGTCATTGGCATATGTAGACATTAAACATGACAAGCCCTGGCATCCCAGCACTTTCTGTTACCCATGTGAGGGACTACATATATTTTACTTAAGATACGGTTTAGTCATTATCAAAATCAAATTAAATTTAAAAAACAGATATTTTCTGATTTCTCCCTTGCTTTGAATGAGAGTTTTGATGTGAAATATCACATTCCCTTCAGAAAGTTGCAAGTAGAATAATTTTGTTTACTGTATTACGCCACCATTGTTGACTGTGCTGTGTAAATGAGTAGGTCATCCTGATGAAGCACCACAGGCAATATAAGGCCACTCCAATCAATGGCAAACCATTTCTACATACTGTATGCAGCTATGTGAATTTCTGGCTCTTTACTAAAGCCCTCTTCAAAAGCCATGTTATTTTTCCCCAAGTGAAGAGATATGTTTCATCTTCCACCAGCTGCCCTAAAGATGAGTTATATCAATATAAAATATATTTCAAAACCTAAAATATATTACCTACCTAGAATTGTATAAGAAGTTCTCATTTAGAAGGTTTCTCTCTTAGAAAACTAGTACTTCATTTTAATATTTAATAACTCTTATTAACATAATTAGTGCTTCAGGGCAGAAGAGCCCTAGAATAATTGGACTATTGGCAGAAGATAAAGATAACTAAAGCATGTTTCAATATGTGAATAATGCTTTAGTTGAAATATGCTGTTTGTCACAACAAAAGATTTACAATCAGATATTTATATGCTATAAAAATGTGTATATAAATTACATCCAAATTTAAGACACTGGAAAGGTATTTTACTCTAAATGCCTGTGACTGAGACACTGTATTGCAATTTACAGAGTGAAATCTATGTTCTACTCTGCATTTCGGTAATACTGAATTATTAATCTCAATAAAGGACATAATAATTACAATAGAGAATACCTTGTTTTTGCCTGAGGCGTGAAGTTATAACACCACTTACTATGTAATGTGATTATGTTCTTCGTAATACCAATTATTTTAGGACTGAGTTTTTGAGGAACTAAAGTCCTACTGC
>JAOXXN010033965.1:0-10336 GCA_026770055.1 Myrmophylax atrothorax
CCATCAGCCTGTGTTTGAGACAAGCATCCCATTTGTTCTCATCCCAGGGCTGAGCTGTGGCTCAGCCTCACAGCTCCCTGCCGCACACCCTGGCTCCTCTTCAGTGCTCCCTTGATGCAGCTGGTGTTCCTCGGGGCAAGAAGTGCTGCTGCTGCCACCTTCCCCTGTCAATATCCCTTTCTTGCAGTGCCCTTGGAGCTCAACTCAGTAATTAGTATCACCTTATAATTGAACTATCAAAAGGAGCTTGGATCAGAGCTGAGTGAGTTGTCGGGGTTACTGCTGCCTCCTTTGGTCTTTCCTCATCTTCTTAATGTCTTTTTTTCATCACTTCATCATTTATTAGATAATATAGGGATTAGATAGGGAGTATTTTGAAGCAGGCTCTGTGTCTTGTGCAGCTCTGCAGGCAGCTACAAACCTAATCAGGTCCTTTCCCCATCCCTTGCAGTCTCTCTCTTCCTTCAATTTGTGTACTCAAATCCCAAAGCAACTGAGGGGCCTGTTTCCAGAGGAGCATCAAGTGGCAGCAGATGTACAGGGGTTTGTCCTGCCCAGCCAGGTAGAACCAGCTGCTAAAACACAGCTGGGAAATGCTGGGAAGCACCTGAAGTGCTGCTAAAAAGGGCTCCAACGAGCCTGCGCTCCCTGCTGGTACCTCCCTTGGGAGCCGTCCCCATTCTGTGCCCAGTCCTGCCCACCCTGGTTTGTGCTGCATGTCCTGGTCCTGCTTTCAGCTCAAACTCTCAGCCCTTGTCAGGAGAGGGTTGGGTGGTGAACACCTCTCCACCTCTGACAGGAAAGCTGTTGGCTCCTCTAGG
Organism: Myrmophylax atrothorax; assembly: GCA_026770055.1. Taxonomy (NCBI): domain Eukaryota; kingdom Metazoa; phylum Chordata; class Aves; order Passeriformes; family Thamnophilidae; genus Myrmophylax; species Myrmophylax atrothorax. Next base: position 822 of record JAOXXN010033965.1, read on the forward strand.
CCACACAGAAGTGTGTATGAGCCACTGATGGAGCAGGGGGAAAAGTTCAGAGCCTGGCACAGCCACTCGCTGCAGTCAAATCCAAAACAGCTTCTCTGCCACTGCAACTCTCTTAGCCATGAATTTTGGGGATCCCTTTGGCAGCAGCATCAATGAATTTGCAGATGAAAAACTGCACAGCCAAGGAGCGGGGCTGGAGCAGGGAGAAACCCCCACCTGTGGATTTGCCACTGAACTCCCCTGGTCTTGCTGCCAATTCCCACAAGATTAATGCAGAGAGTGTGAAGAAAATGCCTTGGCAGAAATAAACATGTTTCCCATCCATCTGAGAAGCTCAGCAGTCTCTGCTGATGCCCCTGCTCACAGCCTGGCCATGAGCTGTCGAACCCCACTGGGACCCATCGTACAGGAGCATTCCCAGATAAAGGCAGTTCCTACGCAGTGGTTTTCAGGGCTGAGAGACAAAGCAAAGCCACTTGTTGTCTCCTTTGCAGGTGTTTTGACCTCTTTTTCCTGATACTGTTTTGCAGCAATATTTCCATTCTCCTCTCTCTTCATCTGCCCTCTGGGATCCTCCAGAATTCCCCAGGCAGACAGTGTTGCTGTTCAGTAGCAGGATTGCACCGTGTGCAGGAGAAGCTGCATCAGGACCCACAAGAGATTTGGTCACTCAGCTGCAAAGATGACTCAGGGACAGCTGCTTCACCCTTCAGTACCTGCATGTGATCTTTGTTTCCCAGCTTAAAGAGCCTCTTTTGGTCAAGCTGCTGCTCCTGTAACTCTGTGCTTTGGATATGGAGGGGGTACATTTATTGTTGGTCAAGTCCATGGAGCTGCTTCCCATCTCTGGCTCTGCCTGAGAGCGAGAGAAGAGAGAATGAGGCTCATTATCACCACTCAGTGCTGCTCCTTCACACAGCCATCTCCAGCTGCTTTAAAATGAGAAAATTATTTTGCTTTACAACTGTGGGAGAAAAAAAAAGAAGCCACTAAAGGCCAAGACTTCCAGAAAACAGTTCAGTGACTTTTTAGAGTGGTCAGTGCCTGCTCTGCCCTTTGCTGAGCACCCAGTTCTGGGAGGGCCCCTCAGCCACACCAGCAGATTCCAGTATTACTGTTAAAAGCTTGAAAACCCAGAGTCAGGTCCTCCCCTGAGTATAAAGATTAAAAAAAAAGTCAGATTTCTTTGCTTGCTGTCTGGATTTTTGAACTTCTGTTCTTCATATTTTCAACCACAAAAATCCAGAAACCTCATGCTTTAATGGAAAGGGAGGCTTGTAATCTGACAACATGACCCCAGGGGCTGTGTGTAAAACTACAAGGCCTGTATGAACAGGCCATTCCAAATGTTTAAAGTACATCCAGAGCAAAAGCAGGAGTCAAATTTGACCCCTGTTCTCTGGATGTACTCAGCATGAAATGTTTACTTCCTATTTTAACTTGCTGGCACCTTTCACTGCCACAGCCCTGCCTGCCTCTTCTTCATGGGAAAGATGTTGTGGTGGCACAGAAATCCCCAAGGAAGTCCTTGCCTGGGTGGTTGGAGGTACCTCAGCAGTGTGAGAGATGTCCCAGCTACGAGGAACAGCCTCGGCACACAAAGGAAACAACAATCTGGACTGGAGGGTAAGGAGATTATAAGGATTAAACACGATGGAGAGAGATGTTTACAATTATTATTAGCTTCAAAATCTGCCCCAGCAGAGCAGCAGGCACTGCCCATCTGGTGTTTTACGTCTGCTCTGCCTCCATGGGTTGGTTTCTGTCTGCACCCCACCTTTGGTCTTCTGGTGCAACCTGGATGGAAAACAACCCCAGCAACAGCAAAATCTGCCCCTGGTGATGCTGGAGGGGCTGAAGCTGCCTGTGTGGAAACAGCTGGGGAAGAAGGGCCCTGTCCAAAAAAAAAGAAAAAAAAAAAGAAAAAAAGCTTGCAAAGAGAGGAATAGCATCATAAATGTAGTAATGTAATAGGAGAGAGGAGACAGCACTGCTGGGCAGGGGCAAAAGGCAACCCAGAGAGTTTTCTTAAGGAAAAAACTGAAAAATGGTTATAATTAAGAACACATTAAATTGAACTGAGTGGTGATATTAGACAAGGAGGTCATGGCTTTTCATACAGGTCAAATTAACTCCCTTGGCATCTGTGTTATAAGTTCTCTTATCCACATCTGTTCTCATCTGACAGGAAAATGTTGCTCAGGGCTGCCACACCAGCAAAGGAGGGGAAAGGAGAGGGATAGAGAATATGCCAGGAGCTTCCTTTAGGGAATGGAAAGAGAATGAAACCTTTTTCAAAAGAATTACATGAAAATCAAAAGATGGATTTTGCAGGCTCTTTCCAAAAAATTTCTCACCTCAGCAATTGAGCTATTTTCAAGGGGAAAATTTGCCTCTGAAAGGGAAGGATGCTGGACCCAGTGCATTCTCAGAGGGTTGTGTGTTTGGGGGTGTATGAGCAGCAGGGTTATGTGTCCGAACCAATCCTGAGACACAAATTCACTGTTTTTCATCTCACAAAAATTCAACTCTTTCAAAAGACCTTGACACCTGGGGACATTAGAGCAGCCCAAAATTCCAGCAGTCCAGGATGTTCCTGCAAATACTCTCCACCCTTTGGGTTGAACAAGGGGAGAAATTTCAGCTGGAAAGGATGGGGGGCTGTCAGGATATGGATGAGTTTTTTGGTTGCTTCTTTTTTTTTAAGCAGAACATTTCAAAGAGTTGTCTCAAAACAGAACGTTTTGTTTTGTTTTGTTCCTGGTGAATAATTTAAAAGGTTTAAAAAGCTGAAATAGCCCTAAGAAAAGATTGTTCTGAAATGACTGTTATCTTTTTCTTTCTCCTAAAAGTCACTGAAAACCTGAGTGAACCTTGAGTACACTGGGAAATGGGTCTGATGTTTTACCTTGGTCTGACCTGCAAAGCTGCTCCTGGTGTGCCATCAGCACAGGCTTGACAGGTGGAAGCAAAAGGAGCGGTTCAAGTGACAAGAGCAAGATCATCTTGCAGGTAAGGGGAGAGATGGAAATACATCCCTGTCCTCTGTCCTGTCTCTCTGCTGAGCCCCTTGTCCCTTCAATCCCACCAGCACAGACGTTGCCTCCATGGCAGGGCCCAAATCTGCCTCACTGCTGATTGCAGGGCCACGTTACCAACTCAGAGGACCAGGAGGTGCTTTCAGCAGCTGTAAATCAGCACAACATCACCTTCCCTTCCCCAGAACTCTCCTGATTCATGTGCCCTCTCAGAGGGCCTTGGTAGGCATGTGCTGGTGGATTAAAATCAGGCTGGGGGGTGTCCCTGTCCCAGTGATGGCTGTGAGACCCTGAGGTGGGGACATTTCATTTGCAGCAGCTCAGGAGCTGCTGCACAAGGGGCTGGGATGGCTTTGTTGATTGGTAGTGCTGGCACAGGGGCACCTTTGGGTGCTGTGGCTCTGGGTGCCCAGTTTGAACCTGTCACCACGTGCTGGTGAGAACCCGAGTCATGCTGGGCAGCCTTTAACCCCTCAGAACTCTGGTGGGCTGAACAGCAAGCCCCTGGTGCTGGGAGAGCAGCGTGGGATGGTCTTCCCCTGCAGGCAGGAGTGATGGGAGCGCTGGGATTTCCCTCTGGCAGAGGAATACACGGAGTTGAACTGGAATCCCAGCACACAGAAGCCATGAGTCCATCAGGGAATGAGGAGGAAACACCTCCCAGGGGAAGAAGGCAGCGTGGTTTGGATTTGATCATGAGCACAAACACACCAGGACTGATGTATCTGTTTCCCAGGAATGTGTCATGCACCATCCCTTCTTCCCTCTTCCCCTGCAGACCCTGATCCACTTGTCTTTGGAGAGGTTGGGGTGTTGGATCAGGGCTTTGAGAACAGCAGTTTTAGGGACCAAGTTGTCAGCACATGGATGCAAGATCCTCGAAACAGGATCTCAGATTTAACTGAATTAAACTCCAAAGTCTTCATGGAGGTGAGTGACCTTTCCTGCTCAGGGTACAGAAGTGCTGTGGGGAACACAGAAGCTGAGCAACGTTAGGAAGGAGCTGCAAGGGGTAGCCTGAGATTGCAAAGGATGTTTGTTTTCCCAGATCAAGTTGAAAACTCACAGCAACTTCCTGCAGTTTATGACATTAAATACTTGGACCAGGCTCAGAAGCACACAGCTTGCCAGACTGAGAAGAAACATTTAGCAAAGGTCAGCCACAACTATTTACACGTAACACAGTAAACCTTGTACTGAAATAAACCCTCCAGCCCCTCTCCCGCATATTGACTGCACAAGGTCCCGTTTTGATGTTGGATTGCTTTGAAATTGCTCTGCCAAAAACTTTCTTGACATCAGTGTGCTCCAGCAAAATGTTTCCATCTCGTTGAAACAGCATTTCCCATTGGAAACCTCTTTAGTTTAACTATTTCCTTGTCTCTGCTGATGCTTGCTGCTCCAGGATTGTTCTTTCTGTGGCCAGCATGTGACAAGGCTTAAATAAGTAGTAATTTGTAACATGCTTTGATATCCCCTGACAAAAGATGCCTAGAACACTGTGCATTACAGTAGCATGATTTCTCTCCCCATTTCTTCAGAATGCATTAAATGTGTGGGTGCTCCAGTTATTTCCTCCAGCAGCTGATATTTTACCCTGCTGTATTTTTATCTTTGCTGTATTATATAACAAGTTATGCTGATGTCAATCTGAAAGCTCCAGCACTGTCAGTAAAGCTAATCCAGTTTAACACAAGCCTAAGATGAAGGTTGAATTTCTCGTGATAAAAAGCAAAATTAACCCCAAAAATGACTAAACTTCTCCGGGAGTGCCTGGTCCCTCTGTTCTTACACTGAGAAAATTAATTCCAATCAACACAAGGTAACTTTCTCTCTCAGCTCCATCCTTGGTGTATGCCAGGAGAGTTTGTACCCTGTGGTTTTGCCTCCTAAAAGCTTTGGAGCTGGGGAAGCCACTGGAGAAGTTGCATGAGGAATAACTGTCCCCCTCCACCTGCATTAACAATTCACCATGAAACAGCACATTTCCTGGGGAACTAAACTATTCATGAATTAGCTGCTCATTTGGCAAATCACTTTGGTGAAACAAAGTGTGAAGAACAGAAAGTGTGAGGAAGGTGGTGGGAAGCTCCTGTGGTGCTCCTTGTCATTTTGGGCAAGAAGCTAAATGTGATGTGCAGAGTTCACAGAAGATGGAGACCTGCTCTGAGAAGTGTTAGTCTCATCAAAGGTTTGGCTCACCCTCTGGAGGTGACACTTTCTCCTTCATTGCAGAGGGGGAGCAGATAATTAGCTCCAACCAGACCTCTCACTCCCAGGCAGCAAAAAATGAGCCAAATCCTTGTGCAGTGCCACAGCCACTGCAGCTGTTTGGTATTTTTGAGCCAAAGCCTCTGAACACTTGGTGCCAGATCTGACCTCTGCAGCAGCTCAACATCTGTGAGGTCAGAGGGGCTGCAGCTGGCAGAGGGTGATGGGCAGCCCCTTCTGCCCCACACGCTGGTGGCCCCTGCACATGACCAAGGCTTATCCCAAATGCTGAGTGCCAAAACATCCTGCTGTGCCCAGCCACACTGTGTGTTCTGAGGACCTTGCCCAGCCCCAGTTGCCCCACTGGGGCTGTTTTCAATTCCTTGGCACTTCACCCCCCATCCCCCAAATCCTGGGGGAGCTCCCATGGAGGGTATCCCTGGGAGGATGCAGAGTGGGGAGCAGCTGTGACCCCATGCTGTGCCCGCCGGGGTGGGAAGGCTCCAACCAGCCTCTCCTGAGGTGCTGCCAGTATTGCTTCGCGACGCCCAGGGGCACACTCATCTCCTGTGGCTCAGCCCAGCAGGCTGTGCCACCCCTGGGCAGGAGGGAACAGTGTGCTGGGTGTGCACATCTGTGTTTGCAGAGGGAGAAAAAGCAAGTCTATAGGGAAACAAACCACAAACACACACTGGGAAGCACAGCTTCTAATTTTCTGGGACGACAGCAATGCTGATGTAGATTTTCCATCCTTCATCCCTCCTGTCACACTCAGCTCCTCAATTGTTTCCTTTGGTCACAAGAGCCTTTCTTCCCTGCAAGAAAGGGGCTGTGGCTCAGTGACAGGGTGTACAAGGCACCTCCTGCCTCCAGCAGCAGGAGAGCAGGAAGGGAGGTTGTTTTTCTCATGAGCTCCTGCCTCATTTACAATTTGCTGTCAGGGTAAAACTTGAGAGCTTCTTTAGTGTCAGATTTTTGAAGACTGGTGCTGGCCATAGAGATCAGCTGTGCTGTGGGAGTTCCTTTGCAGGACATTATTCAGACCAAAAAGTCTGTAGATGTCCAAAAAAGAGTGAGATTTGGTTCTTGGTACCCAAGAGTCTGCAGAGCTGTGCTAATTAATATATGAAAATTGAAGAGACATTAAATCTTATGCTTTCAGGTGTAAGCCAGGTTCTAATTGCTAAGGACTGGGAGATAATCTGATCCACCCTGTGTAGTGTCTGGCACTGAGCACCCCTGGAGGCAGATGCTGTGCAGGTGGTGCTGTGCTGGAGCAGCCCTGGCCATCCCCAAACAGCTCCCCTTTCCCTGCTGCGTGTCCAGCCTGGGCCTCGCCCGCTGCTGCAGCCGATCGGACCCTGATGCGGCTGATGGGCTTTGATTGCAATTAAGTTGTTGCTGCTCGTTGCCCTGGGCCTGTTTTCCATCAGCTCAGCAAAGCGCAGCCTGTTTGCCCATGTGATCCAGGCAAAAGCAGCTGGGCTGTAGGGTGGGAGAGAAACACAAGTGTGGTACAAGAGAGGTCACAAAAACCAGAAAATTCAGGCCATGGTGTTTATGCCTATAAATTAGATTTACTGACGGGATCTGAAGTCTGATTTGGTTACAGCTTTGCCTCATGGCAGGGGGGGTGAGCTGTAGGGATTCCTGAGCTGAGGAGCTGGTGGGGGAGCAGCTCAGGATCCTCTGACTCTGCAGGGCTCTGGGAGGACTTGGGGGAGTTCTGTGATCCCAGAGACAGGGAACGTCCCCCTCTCAACTACTCGCTTAATCAGGGCAACTCACCACGTTACAGCCAACAAATGTCAATGAGAGCACATTTGTAGTTGCTGGTGTTATTTTCTCCTTAATGAAATGTCAAAGGAAGGGAAAACAGCGGAAAATGTCAGCGATGGTCTTTTTATCACATAGGCAGTTAGACACGGGTCTCTCAGTAGACTTGCCAATTTATTAGGAGGCTAATGCAGCTGGATTTGACAGAGTGGAAGGAGCTCAGATTTCCATTAGTGATCACCTTTTAACCACCCCCAGAGATGTTACTTTGCTATAAATGTTCTTTGCTATAAACATAGAGTGAATGAGTAAAGCCTTCAGGATCCTCGGTGTCTGTGGCTGGGGGACAGCACAGCTTTGCTGACTTCAATAATTAAAGCAGGGAGCAAATGAGCACCCACCACCTCAGCAAAGCGTGTCACTGGACTTATATCCAGGGCCGCAAGTTCGTGACAAAGATTGTTCAAAGCCAGCTGTTGTCTGGGAAAACATGTCAGTGATACAGAAAATTGCAGAAGTTTCTTTGAAAAGCTACATGTATTTAGTTGTGATCCCTGGATGCAAGTGCTGTGGTGGGGAGGAAGAGTGGCCAAGATTTGTTTGTATTTCCTGGATAAAAGATATGATGCTGGAGCAGCCCCACTGCTGCAAAACTGGAGCTGCAAACTCATATGTTCCAATGACGCTGCAGAGCTGAAAATAACCTTGAGGGAAGAGCTGTGAGGAAAGAGCTGGCGGCTCAGGAGGGAGGAAAATTAACAGGAGATGGATGGGGAGTGATGGGCTGGGCAGGGAGGGATGGGTAGGTCAGGCATGTGCTGCCCACCACGAGAGAGACAACAAGGAGATTTCCCCACAAAATTGCTGTTCTGCCACACTCAGCGCTCAGAAATTAATAAATTGGTTTGACTCTGCTTCTCTGGCTCCCAGGACTCACCTGCCCCGGGATTCTCCTGCAGGAGGAAAGCCTGGTATCCCACCCAGGGAGATGGGTGTGCAGCAGCAATTTTGAGCTGCCTGATGTTCTGCCTTCCTGAGGGAGATGACACTTGTAGTTTTTTACCATGACAATGATATTCTAAACTGAAATGATGACAGTCAGGGAAGTTGGCTTGGATGGCACAGCCCCAACTGAGACTTTGAATTGATGCCCTCTCTCTCCTAGGCTGCTGTCCCTGTCATTCACTCTCCAACTTGAGTAGTGACACTTGAAGAAATACATTCTGCTGTTCTTCCAAGGTAACACCCACCTGGGACAGTGCAGCCAGCAAAGGAAGGGGTAAACATCTGCTGGCATTCAGTGGGAAAACTCAGCTGGATGAGGCAGCACCGCACTTGGTCTGACACCCTTTGCAATAACAACCAGAGGGTCAGGGGGACACCCCAAGAGCCTTGAAAGGAGCTGCAAAGGTCAGTACAGGAGCAGCTGTGACAGGAGAGGATGTGGCAGCAGGAATGCTGCAGATCTGCCCCCACTGGGATCGTGGCCAGTGACTGCCCCGTGGAATTGCTGTGGAGAAACCAGTGGGAAGCAGCAGGAGAGCTGTGCAAGTGCAGAAGTGGCTGAGCACAGTGTGATATATTTAGCCAGTGGTGATGCAAAGTACAGAAATAGGGATGTAAATCCCAGCTGCAAATCCCAGTTCCTGCTGGTGGCTTTCTCAGGCTGATTTATCAATAACTAATGGCAAAGGTGTCTGTCTTATCAGGTGTTGGGAAGCAGGAGGCCCTCCAGTGCAGTGCAGGCTCCTGGGTGGGAGCAGAGCTCAGCCATGGTTTAGGGGAACATTAGAGCTTGGCTTAAAATGCCTCTGGATCCGTGTATGTGCTCCCAGTAATCACAGATATTCACAGTGAGTTGCTGCAGGGAGCTGGATCTGTGTCTATGCTTAAATTTGTTCCTAACACAGCAATTTTTCAGATTTTTGGTATTTGTGTGCTACTGCCCTCGGAGAGCCCCTCTGACATGCTCAGCCCTCTGGGGAAGTCTCTCCTTTCAGGTTTTGGCCAGTGCCCCCGGCTCACCCCCTCGTGCTCAGATTCAAACCAGGGGCTAAATGGGGATGTACCATTGGCTCCATCCTGGTTTAGACTGGAATTTCTGGATAAGAAATTCTGCTCAACCCTTCCACCACCCACTTGTGTCCCATGGAGAGGAGCTTGGTGTGACTCCTGTGCCTCTGCTCCTGGCTACTAAAGTGAGAGGGGAATGTTGAAACTGAACTAAAAAGGGGTTTTCAATTACACAAATGTTTCTGTGAATAATAGGCTTTGTGAGGCCTCATTCTATAAATGCTAAATATGGGGTTTAACCTCTCCATCATTATCCCTTTAATTTCAGAAAGCCTGAGAAGGCCTTTATCTTGCATTCAATTTTGTTCAGGCTGAGTTAAGAGCACACTGGTGGCTGTGGTGACAGGGAAGGACGGCCCGTGCTCACACTGAACTTTATCAAACAGCGTATTAAAATATCCTATTGCATTTTCTCAT
>JAOXXN010033966.1:0-10725 GCA_026770055.1 Myrmophylax atrothorax
AGCCCCCGCGGTACCCGCACCCCGCGCATCGCTGCGCCCCCGGGCACCACCCTGCACCCCTGGGCACCATCCTGCGCCCCCGGGCACCACCCTGGCCCCCAGACCCTACTGCACCCCCAGGCACCACCCTGCAGCCCGTGCATCCCTGTATCCCACTCATCCCTGAATCCTGTTCATCCCTGAATCCTGTTCATCCCTGGATCCCGTTAATTCCTGAATCCTGCTCATCCCTGGATCCTGTTCATCCCTGGATCCTGCTCATCCCTGGATCCCAGGCATCCTCCCAGCACCCTACATACCCCTGGATCTCCCCTGCACCCCCAGATCCGGCACATTCCCTGGACCCCGTGGAGGGCTGTGGGGTGCCTTGGGGTGACAGCACCCAGAACCCCAGGAGGGGTGCAGAGGCGGTGGAGACAGAAGCCTGGGATCAATCCTAGAATCAATCCTAGAATCAATCCTAGAATCACTTTTGGGTTGGGAAAGACCTTTACAGGCCTTACAGCTCAACCCCCTGCCCTGGGCAGGGGCATCTTCCCCCAGCCCAGGTTGCTCCAAGTCCCATCCAATCTGGCCTTGGACACCTCCAGGGATGGGGCAGCCACACCCTCTCTGGGCAACCTGTGCCAGGGCTTTCCCACCCTCACAGGGAGGAATTTATTCCATCTGTCTAGTCTGAATCTCCCATTTTTCTGCTTAAACCCATTCCCCTATCAGGCCCTGCTAAAAAGTCTGTCCTCATTTTCCTTAGAACCACAGGAGGGACCTCGGCCTCGGTGTGATGGGGAAACTGAGGCAGAGAGAAGGGATGCACCTGAGCTGGAGCATCTCAGCTCAGCTGTGCCAGGCTGGGGAATCCCAGCAGTGCTGTGCCCACCCCGTGCTGATGCTCTTTTGGGATGTTCCCCCTCCCCTGAGCATCCACACCCATTTTGCTCCACAGGGAGCTCGGAGCGGGATGGGACCCTCTGGAGAGAGGAACAGAGAGAGCAAGGGCCGAGGAGGGAGGTTGATAACAGCGATTCCTTGGGAATGATTTCTGCTCCATTCCAGCCTGTTTGCTTCCAACCAGCCTCACTAATCGCCTCCCAGCAACACCACAATAACTTCCCTCAGATTTTCTCCCCCCTGCCCCGATTGGTTTTTTTGTCTCCTCTCTCCCTCCTTCCCGAGGGGCACAGGAACCCCATCCCTGGGAAATATTTTAAAAGAAAAACTATCCCAGCCGACCCCCTCTCCCCTCCCCTCCCTGCACCCCCCCTTCTGCCGTGCACTCTCGATGAACCTGTGATATTGTAGCAATGGCCCTTGAAGTGCAGTGGGGAGGTGATTTAGGAGAATATTAAAGGCAATGTGGAGATTCGGAGGCGCCTCTCTCAGGGAGATCTGGAGAAATACGCGGCACAGATGGGCTGAGCAGATTAAACATTTCCGTCACATTGTTTTCCAATTGTGTTTGCGGTGCCTGAGGGTGGCACTGCGGTCAGAGCGCGGCGGCGCCGAGCGCTGCCTGGAATAACTATTAATACGGCACTTCCACGTGGGCTCCCAACGCCAGCAGCGCCCAGGCTGCCCCCATTGTCTCCCAGCCTGGTCCTGAGGGCAGGAGGGGCTCCAGCTCCCTCCTCTGCCCCAGATCAGTGTCCAAAGGGGTGTTTGTCCCTCTGCCCAGGGTGTCCCTGAGCTCCGGGTTGGGTGGTGTGGGGGCTGTGGGGATGACTCACTCTGCTGGTTGGTTGTTTTTAATGGGAGGTGGCTAATTGGGTGAATCCTGAACCCCTTTGGGGCTGGGCCCAATCATGGAAAGCCTGAGGAATCGTCTCAAGGAGGAGCTGGGCTCTTGTTCTTGCTGTGGTTGTTTCTGCCTGGTCTTCTTCCCCCAAGGACCATCACCTTCCTCCCCTTCCATCACCCCGAGTGCTGCTGCTCTGAGCCCCTTCTGTCTGTCATCTTTTTACCCCTGGGATGGGATGTGGAGATCCCAGTGGGATGGGACACATGGATTGTGTTGGGATGTGATGCTCAGACCCTGATGGGATGGGACAAGTGGATTGTGTTGGGATGGGACACTTGGATCCTGATAGGATGGGACACTGGAGCCACCCTGGGTGATGCTGGAGCTGGCATTGCAGGTGGGACAAGGGGAAGGAGCCCCCAGCTCCTTGGGAATTCAGTCATTGGAAACAAGTGGGAATCATTGATTTGTATAAAGGATTCACCCTACAAAAGAGTAGATGTGGAGAAGAGGGTGAGCATCACCCGAGTTACCTCCTCCATGCACCAGGCTGGGTGATTTGCCAAGGAATGGCATTCCCACTGGAATCCCACCGGCTCTGGATCCCCAAGGACAGGGAGCCCCTTGATCTCGGAGTGTGCAGCAGCCCTGGGCTGGGGTTTGTGGTCAACAGATGTCCAGCTGACCTGGAATCCAACTCCCTGGTGTCAGCTGACCCCTCTCCTGCCCATCATTCCTCATCTGGGAATGAGATCCCTGCGTTTTCCCAACAATAACCTGTGACACACACGTGCCAATAACGGGGCTGAGCAATCATAAACCGATCTGGCCCTGAGTGATTGGCTTTTCCTTCGGCATCCATCAAAGCCCCATTGATCTCCTGCAGGAAGGGGGTGATGGATGGACTTCCCCGAGCCCCACAGGGTTGTTTATGAGGGATGGAGAGGGATGTGGTGGCAAGGAGGGCTTGGGGAGCCCCGATGGGGAGGGAATGTCATCTCTTGGTGGAGAAAGATCTTGTGCTGCTCAGTGAGTGTCCGAGGGATGTTGGATGGGACAATTTCATGGAATCAGGGAAGTGCTGCTGGAGTGATGTGATGCCCAGAGAAGCTGTGGCTGCCCCATTCCTGGAAGTGTCCAAGGCCAGGCTGGAGCAACCTGGGCTAGTGGAAGGTGTTCCTGCCCATGGCAGGGGGTGGCACTGGATGGGTTTTAAGATCCCTTCCCACCCAAACCATCCTGGGATTTCGTTCCATGTGGCTGCACATTCAGGGTCCCACCCAGCATTCATTCACCTGAGGCCATGCAGGGAAGAGCTGGGCACATTCCCATCACCACCTTTGCCACACGCAGAGGGAATCTGTGGCTGGGTCAGGCAGGGACTCCACTTTCCCACCCCACTCCTCTCCTGAGTGATCCTGAGGAGCTGTGGTGCAAAGCAGGGAGGAAAATCAGGTTATGGTTGTCATCTCCAGTTGTTTCTTTTCCCCCTTTTCCCCTTCCCTTGCCGATGGAGATGAGCAGCTTGAAGCTTTTTTATGGCCCTGTGCACCAACCCACCATAAAATCCCTGATGATCCGAGCGAGCGTCTGCTCCAGATCCACTTGGCACCAGGGACTTTGGGAATGGGACTTGGAGGCGTCTTTGGGGGGGCTTTTCTTCCTCCTGGGAGAAATCACAGCATTTCAGGAGCAGAGTGAGAGCATCGTGGCTGTGCAGAGGGTGGTGTGGGGGTGACCCCAAATCCAGCTCTCTGTTATCTGCCAGCGTGGAAAGGGCACAGAATTCCCGGTGTGCTGATTCCTGGGGATGGGGCAGAGCAATGGCATTCGGGATCCACCATCCCCCCCGGAGCAATTATCCTCTGGATTAGTGGGTTTCCAGTCCCTTCTATAAAGTCTCAGCTAAATTACTTCCCCCTCCTCCCCCCTCCCAGCACAATCCAGGCAGGTACCGAGCACAGAGGCCCCATTAGTGGGTAATTAGGTACATTCCAGCAAAAACCCATCCTCAGACTCCCTCCTCCTCCTCTCCCCCTTCCCAAAGCCGCTACGAGGCGTCAGCGAGATGTAAATGAGCATCTCCAGACAGAGCAGAGTTCACCCTGCACTGGGCTCTGCCTCGCTGTGCCAGTGCACTCCTCGTTTTAATAGTTTAATAAAAATTAGCATAATTAACTAACATCTGTATGATCCAGAGTGGTGCAATTTGGCACTTGGAAACGAGGACTTAAACATTATTGCTGGGAGTTTAATGTTGTTTTAATTCTTTTTGGCACTGCGCGGTGAAATAACGGCTCGGGCTCGGCTGCTGCTCATTTGCATTTTCCTCCCCTTGATTATGAGCAATCCTGGATTATCCAGCAATTCATCAAAGCAGAAATTATTTTAAAATACCTCTCATGGTGTTCCAGCCATGGGATTGCTGAGTGGGGGGGGTGAGCAGAGGATGGGGGGGTCCCTGCCCTGCCCAGGGCACAGCTCAGCTCGTGGGTCTCCAGGACATGGGAAATAAACCCAAATTTTTCCTTCTGCAGAAGGATTTTTCCCTTCTGGCTGGTGGGATTTATCCCCCATCCCTCCATCCTGCCATCCCTTCCCATCCAGCAGCATCCTGGGGGTTTGGCTCGGTGCTCTTTGCTGCAGTGGGGGGTCCCTGGGGAGCCCCGGGATCCCATCCTGGAGAGGGTCAGGGTTCCTGGCACCCATTCCTGGCTCTGGGGAGGGGCAGCACCATCTGCAGAGCTGGAGCGTGGGGAGCAGTGTCTGTCTCTGGTGACTCAGCCCTTCTCCAGAGCTCCTTCCCTGTCGAGAAGCTGGAATGAGCTTGGGGACACATTAAATGTCCCCAGCCAGGCTGGTCAGGGACAGAGCTGGGAGCACAGGGCGTGGAATGGGATGTGCAGCTGGGAACACCTAATTTAGCATCTATTTTAAAAAAACAACCACCTATTTTGATGCCAAACTGATGTGCAAACTCCTCCTCTTGCACACATGGAAGGAGGAAAGTTTTCCCTGTTGTTATTTGCCTCCAATATCTGTCAGGGGGAGAATCACACCTGACTCTGGGGAAGGTTATCCAGGCATGATCCAGCTGCAGGGGAGGGGCTTCTGGAGCTCCATCCTGAGGGTTGGTGTCTGAAATTAAACACCCCAACATATCAGGGTGTGAATGCAACACTGAGTTTCTGAGCAAACCCCAAGCCGTGGCCGCAGGACCCAAAATAAGGCAGGAGAGTGGGCCAGGATGATGGAGCAGGGATAGGAAGGACAGGGAAGGATTTATGAGGCTACAGGTGGGACTGGGGTATTTTCTCTTGGAATCTGGGGGCTGGAGAGCCAAAGGAAGGGCCCTGAGCCACATTCCCTGCCTGTGTCCCCCCAGGAGTACGACGAGTACGGCTGGTGGGTGGGAGAGCTCAACGACGAGGTCGGGATCGTGCCGAGGGATTACCTGGAGGCTGCCTACGACCTGGAGGAGCGGTGAGGACAGTGGCACTCCAGGTGAGAGGGGGCACCTGGGGGGTGTGTGCCAGGAATGGGGCCTGGAGGTGGGTGTTGTGGAGGCAGCTCCATCCCTGAGGTGTCCCGGCATCCCCAGGGTGCCCAGCCTGCAGGACTGTCTTTGGCTCCATCTCCTGGTCTCCCTTTTACCTGGGAACAGGCGTGAGCAGGAACCACAGTGGCAGTTCAGGGGCAGTGCCACCCTGCCCAGTGTCCTTCAGATTCCAGGGAGAGACGTGGCAAAGCCCCAGCAGCCCCCAGGGACGTGGAGAGCTGCGTCACTGTGCCATTAACGCTGACACCAAGTGCTGCACACACAGTTTTTCCTCCCAAAACCCCATTATGGAGGCATTCCACTGGGGAGACAGGCACAGGGCAGGGCTGGCAAAGCAGGAGGCATCTGGAGTCCTGCCACCTCCACATTCACCTGCAGATCTCCCACCCTCCTTGTCCGCTGTGCCCGTGTCAGTCCCAGTCTGTCTCGCTGGCCCCTTCCCCACCATCACCTGTGTCTCTCCCTCCCCAAATCCAGGTGCCTCTCCCGAGCTGTACTGAGACACCACTGACAGCATTCCCACCACCACCCTCCCCTGCCATGAGTGCCCATGGCATGAAGAGACCCCCATGGTGCCTTGGAGCACCCCCTGCCTGGTGGTCCCCACTGGGGGGGCACGGCATGGTGTGGGGAGCTGGCACCCAGCAATAAAGCCATTTTCCCCTCCCTGTTTGGCTGCTCCAGACTTTGTGGCGGGGCTGGAGCCAGAGTGGGGTGTGGGAAGTGCCCCTTGGCTCCAGCCCCTCCAGCTCTGAGCACCCCCAAGAGCCCTCCAGTCCAGGCTGAAGATCAGCCCAGGGCATCCTCCTCCTCCTCCTCCCGCACTTGGCTGAAGGGCCACTAGATGGTGGTAGGTCTCTACTCACCACAGCCTTCCTGGGGAGGTGCCCAAGCCCCCCGGGCTGCGCGGGGCAGACCCCCTGATGCCCCCCAGCCCTCGGGCACAGGGATTGGGGCACGTTGGTGCTGGAGCATCACCCACGGGGTGAGCCCGGGCAGCGTCCCAGGGGCTGCTCCAGGGCACAGCTGGGCAGATGTTCAGAGCCAGGCACAACTGGGGGGATCCCAGGGGATGCTGAGGATGCAGCCAAACCTGCCCACTGTCTCATCACATGGCCTTGCTCACACTGGTGAATAAAACCCCTCTATGTGTTAAGTGTGGAGGGAGATTTTGGGGTGCCCAGGGCTCAGCTGGGCAGGGCAGAAGTTCTGCTTAAATCCCTCTGGCATTCCTAGGCTGCTATTCCAGCTCCTCCTCTCCGCAGTGTGGGTGACCCTGAGCAGGGAAGTTCTCCCTCTGCTCTGCCCTCCCTGTCTCCTTTCCCTCATCCACGAGCATCTTGCAACAACAGCTCATTCTGAGGGGCAGCTGCAGGGCCTGTATCCATCTTTCAGCAGCATTCCCGGGAGCCCTTTGGGATCCTGGCAGGGAGGAATGGATGTTCTTGCACAGGGGAATGCTCTGGTGTAAAAGGATCAGGGATTGGGGCTGCCTGGATGAATCTGCCACACCCCAATGTGTAGGAAACTGTCCCAGGAGCCTGATCTCAAACCCAGTGCCTCACCCAGAACTCCAGAGCAGAGACCTCCGTGCTGTGCTGGGAAGATGGGAACAGGATGCTTTGGCTTCCAGGCTGGAGCAGGAGCCCCCTGGCACAGTGCAGGGAGTGGGAGAAGGACAGACTGGACAGAGCCACCTTCCCAGGGGATAAGGATGCACTGGCTGGAGAGCCTGGCCCAATTCCAGGCTGTTTTTCTGGCAGGAGCTGGGGAGGAGGGAGCTGTGCCAGGCTGTGAGGGCACAGGGAGGGGGCCACACCATCCTCACCTGCCCAGGTGGGGAAGGTTACCTTGGACAGCTCCCTGTGCCCACCACACCCCTGACCCCACAGGACTGCAGAGCTGACTCCAGCCACCCTAATCCGTGACACTGGGGGCTGAGCCAGCCCCACGTGTGGCAGAGGGGACAGTCACCCCCCACCCAGAAGCACTGCCCCCCACCCCTGCACGGTGCCCCTGGGGCTGCTCCCCTGCCCAGCCGGTGCTCCCTCTGAGTCACTGATTTCCCGACAGCTCCGCAAAGCCGATCACCAGCACTAAAAATAATTCCTGAAAGGCAGCCAGGAGCAGGGCTGTGTCCCCGGGGGATGGAGGGGCTGGAGAGGGGCAGGAGAAGGGATGGGAGGGGCAGAAGGGATGGGGAGGGGCAGGAGCAGGGATGGAAAGGGGCAGAAGGGATGGGAAGGGGCAGGAGCAGGGATGGGAAGGGGCAGGAGCAGGGATGGAAAGGGGCAGGAGCAGGGATGGAAAGGGGCAGGAGGGATGGAAAGGGGCAGGAGAAGGGATGGGAAGGGGCAGGAGCAGGGATGGAGCTCTCACTGCTGCAGCAGCCTCAGGAGTTGCCCTTCCCAAATCCACCTTTGGAGGGAAACACCAGGGCTGGACGGCTGCTGGGCAAGGCATCCAGGGAAGGATGTGGCAGTGCCAGGACACACTCCTGGAGCAGACCAGGGCACTGGAAGGAGCCAGGGGCAGGAGACAGCTCCAGCTGGGGGTCACTTGTCTGCATGATGCTGTGCCCAGGCACAGCGGGGTCTGTGGGCACGGAGAGGGGCTGTGGGCACAGCTGGGCTCACAGCTGCGCCATTTGGAGCTGCACACTCATGAATATGGATGAATATGCATGAGGGGGGGCAGCCAATGGCAGCGGCGCTCCGGCGCGCCGGCAGCTGCCAGCCTTGGCCATGAACTTCTCCTGACATTTTGGATGTGCCTCCAAGGGTTTCCAACCCTCCCTCCCCCTCCTCGCTGAGTCCTGGTCCCTGCGTGGGGCCAAACCCACCCCCAAAAACCCCAAAACTCGGGGGGAACCTCAGCCCTGCCCTTCCCCTGCCAGCACCCCTGGGGGTGACCTCAGGGACCTCCCTGGTGCCCAGGGCAGGCTCAGCCGTGCTGGTTTTGGCGTGGGGAAGGTGCCATCCTCACCCCCTCTCTTCCCTAAGTCTGTGTCTCCGCAATTATCCCGGCGCGGCCTCCGCCCCCGCGGCGCGGACAGACACGGCCAGGGCCCTGCAAGCCTCTTCTGCTTCAGTTTTATTTCAAGTCAGAGCACGTCAGCCCTGCCTGAACCGGTGCTGAGGGGGAGGAGATGGGGCAGGAGGGCACGGGGAGGGGCAGCAGGAGCAGCCAGAGCCAAACGCTGCCGGACACCAACGTGCTCCTTCTTTCCCAGCAAACCCAGTCCTGGCGTGAGGCACAACTGGAAGGGACACCCCCTCACAGGGCAGGGGTGACAAGCTGCCCCCTCTGTGCTTCCCCCCTGAATCATTCCCTGCCCCACACTCCTGGGGGAAGCTCAGCTCCCCCTGTCCCAGCTGCAGCAACCTGCAGGGAAAGCTGTCCCAGGAGGCCCCAGGTGTGGATCTGGGATCTGCTCCCCAAGTGTGGGCTCTGGATTTGTGCAGCTGAGCCCTCACTTCCCTGTTCCCCAGGAGCTGCAGAGGGAGGGGAACACAGGGGGCTAAACTGGAGAGACCCACTGGGCAGTGGCTGGCCCTGGATCCACCGAGGGAAGCCTTTTGTCCATCGTGGTGGATCGTCAGGCAGTGCATCCAGGAACACGGAGCCTCACTGGCACTGCCACACCACCGAGCCCTGCTGCTGCTCCAGTCAGAGAGCAAAGGCCATGCAAACAACAAACACAGGTTTCAATACCCACCAGATCCCTCCTGCAAGAGAAAAGCGTTGCAAACACTGCCTGGAACATCAAGGACAGTCAGGACTGAGCAGGGGGAGAGCACACGAGCCCAGGGCAAAGTCGTGTCCCAGCAGCCTGGCCATCCCTCTGGCTCCACAGGGGTCCCTCTCCCAGCGAGGGCTGCAGGTCCTGGGAGGGCAGGTGATGTCCCCAGAGCTGTCACTGCGTGTCCTGCCGTGCTCCCGGGGGCTGGGCCGGCTCCTCCGGGCTGTCCGAGTGCGCGTCGTCCGTGCCGAAGTCGCCCCAGTACGGGAAGCTCTCCAGGCAGCTCGGGCCCTGTGGGCTCCCTAGCCCGGCACAGCTGGGAGTGGAGAACAGGTCAGAAGGGAAAAGGGATCTGGGGAAGATTCAGGGCCTGAGGTGTCCAGATCTCCTTGGCACAACCCTTCCCTGGAGCTGGGGCTGCCCTTGGAATGCTCCTTCCCTTCCCTGGACATCACGTGATGCACAGGTACCCTCTGGGCAGGCACAAGGGAACTGGGGGTGCCCTGGGATGCACAGCAGGAGCTGGGGGTGCCCTGGGATGCACAGCAGGAGCTGAGGGTGCCCTTGGATCCTCAGCAGGAGCTGGGGGTGCCCTTGGATCCTCAGCAGGAGCTGGGGGTGCCCTGGGATCCTCAGCAGGAGCTGGGGGTGCCCTGGGATGCACAGCAGGAGCTGGGGGTGCCCTGGGATGCTCCTCCCTCCCCTGGCTGGTACCTGGCACGTGGGTCCTGCCCGGGCAGCAGCGTGGGCCGGCCCTCCTCCTCCTGGACCCAGCCACAGTTGGACATGGCATAGTGCAGGATGGCCTCTGTCACTGTCTGTGTGCCCTGGCCCTGCACACAGGCCTCGATGTCGGGCACGGAGAGCTGGCTCTGCAGGAACAGGTGCAGCCGACTGTCAGACAGCAGGACCACGTTCTGCACCACCCTGGGCATGGAGAGAGGACAGGGAGTCACCTTTCACACCACCACAGGGACATGGGCAGCCCTGCTGGCACCTCTCAGCCACAGTCCTGCAGCAGGGCGTCCCCTCCCTCCCTCCAGCCCTCAGAAATGCTCCACTCACTTCTCCAGGAACTGCTGCAATCCCTGTCTCCGCTTCTCAATGAACTCATCCGTGCTGCCCACGAAGAAGGTGGATTTTCCAGGCAGCTCTGGGACAGGCCTGAGGGAACAGAGCTCAGGTCACCTCCCTGCCAGCACAGGGGACACTGTGACAGCACCTGCCAACACCCTGAATCCTGGAGGCTCGGGTAACCCCTGTTCCTGTGTGGGATCTGTCCACATCTGTTCTGAGCTCACATGGGTCTCCAGGGCAGGGAGGAAGGTTCTCCTGGGTGTCCCTGAGAAACAGCAGGAGGGAAGGAAGAACAAGGAATGCTTACACCAAGCCAGCATTCTTCTGGAGCTGCCTCCTCAGCCACACGAACTCACGGTACCGGCGCCGCACACATGAGGTCTTGGCGGTGAAGGCCTTGCTGTTGGTCTGCAAAATAATAGCCCACCATGAGAATTATCCATGGGATTGAGGGGAAGTGAGGAAGAGGAGGGCAGGAGCTCAGTGAGACAGCAATCCATGCCCTGGGTGTTGAATGGGCTGCTCAGATGATTAGAATGAGAATGGATTGGGTTGGAAAAGACCTCTGAGATCAGCAAGTCCAATCCTTGATCCAACCCCACTGTGATCACC
>JAOXXN010033967.1:0-10704 GCA_026770055.1 Myrmophylax atrothorax
GACATAGATTAGAAGGGACAAGCATCACCTGACTTAAGCAACCAAAGAGGTATTTCATATCATCTGACATCATCAAGTGTCAAGGGGTATAAAGAGAGAGAGAGGAGGAGTTTCTGTCTCTTTTGGTCTCTGCCTCAGCCCCGTGAGAATATGTTGCGCTGACTCCTGAGATTAGCCCTTGCTGCCATCCACGCTGTTGTTTGTCTAGGGAGGTGAACATCTTGTTAATTTCTCTTTTCTCTTGCTGGGAGGTTTCTTGGGAAGAGTTTCTGGGAGATTTTCTGGGGTTTGAGTTGTTGGAATCTGTATTAATAACTCAGGTGACTCCGTGAAGATGTTATTATTTCTTTTCACATATATATATATATGTATTATATTCTGGTTTTAATTTTTTTCTTTTCTTCTGTATAAATATAAATCCTTGCCATTTCAAAATTCTATTTCTAGGGTTTTTTTTCCCTCACTCCCTTTCCCTGGGAGGGGGACCCTTTGACTCCGTATTGAGCAGTTGGCATTTTGCCAAGCTAAACCATAACAAGTGGTCAAATGCCAGTCATGAATTTATGGGCTTATTAGGAACTTACTCAAGGCAGGATGTGTCTGGAGCTTGATGCAACACCAAACAACATCTCAGCCTTATCAATTGCTCTGACAGAGAGCTTGTATTTTCTGTACGGATTCCTGGCCCGGTTGGAGTCAGGTCATCCTGCCACAACCTGCCTCTGACTGCAGTTCATCCTCTTCACCTCATGGAGTGGTAGTGCAGGTACCTCTTGCCTCCATGGTATAAAAGCATCCTCATTAGCACTAAACTATACATTTGTATATTAATGCTTTAATAATTGGTTACTACTAAATCAGCTATTGGCTTTTGTATTTTCACATTAGATATACTTTTGAGTTTGAAAACTATTTTGCTGGAAGACATTTACAAAACACAAGAGCATGAAGAATGTATTTAGAACATAATTGAAATTTACTGAATTAAGACAGTTGATAGGCAGGGCACCAGCTGAACAAAAATGGCTTAGACAGAGCAGTTATTCCATGATGTTACTGATTTATCTCACAGACTGTAGCTGAGATGTGAGCCAGGGCTCATAGGAGGGTCCAAAAACATCAGGCCTTCCTGTGCAGTGCTGCAAACCAGCCACTTTCATACTATTTACACAGGACTTCTCTTTTGCGAGGCTCAGCACCTCACAAACTATTCAATGACTGGAGATGACCGAACATACTTTAGAGAGTAATTCAAGATAAATAGGCTTGGGTTTATGATCACATGAAACTTTGTGTGGACTCTCAAATCAGGTCTAGAGGAATCTCTTCCACAGGCTGCAGCAATCAGAGTGGCTTCTTTATGAACTACTTGCACAGGAAAACTGGGACTTACTCAGCCTTGTTTTTTGTTTGTTTTTTTTTTAAAAAGCATTTTTACAATCAAGTAAACAATAATGGAAAGCAAAGGACACACACATCAACTTAGTATCGCCTCAGGTAGATTAGCTGTAAATTCTTTGAAGTTGCTTGTCAGTTTAGATAGGATGATTTTATGAGATCTGATAAGGTTGTCAAAGTGTTATGATTTTTTCCTTTTTTTTTTTCCCATTGGGATTCAGATTTAGAGTCTAGTTTTTTATACATACTATCTTTGGAACTTACAGACTGATTTAGAGCCATTTAATTTTTTTCAGTAGTTCTCCATTATGACAGGAGCTTTCTGCATTTTCCCCCCTTTTATTTTTTTCCTTTTTTATTTCCCTCTTTTTATTTTGGGTTTTTTGGGGGGTTTTTTTGAGTGTTCAGAGATATATTTACTATCATAACTGAGACTCTGCTTAGGATGATTGACTAATCTAGATACAATTTGCAAACACAAGAATAGATCATTTAATAGTTTGATTTTTTCCTTTCTGTGCAGTAATCTTACTGCTTTTCTTCTTTTTTAATTTTTGGCCTGTTTATTTTTGTTTTAGGCATTTTTTTTTATTACTGTCTAAAACTTTCTGTCTTGGTGTATCAGATGTTAGAGTTTCTTGGCTTGATTACCTCAGCTGCAGCTGCTGAGACATGTTCTGTCACTTGTTTACTCTCTTAACAAAGATGCTTTCATCAATGTGTTGTTCTCAGCCTGTGTTTGCCAGTGACACATCTTGCAAGTCCAGTCTGTTTCTTTGTCTGTAGCAGCTTCTGTCTTTTCAGCTGTGCTGGGACCAGAGACTTCAGCTCTGAGGCAGTAAGTTCAGGGATCTACTTTGTCAGGGAACCTGCTATATAAAAACAACAATCTACTTTGTTAGTCAGGATAACATCAAGTTGTTAAAAGCGTGTGCAGGTGTCACACTTAGGTCTAATATGAACACAGTGAGTTCTCAACTACAAAAGCTGTTTGACAAGACAGAGTTCATTCAGAAAAAGAAGATCCTGAGTGACATTCAATCTGATGAGAGGGAAAGAAAGAAAAAAACCAAACAACTAACTGGTGGAGATTACTAAAGTGAAGAAAGAAATAGAACAGAGGAGAGACCAGATTGAGCAGTGTCTCTTGACTCTGGGTCACCAGACCAGAACAGGCATCTGCAGCCTTACAGAGTGGAACTGGATATCACTTACTTTCTATACCAACAATTACTAGGCCACTTTGCTACAATTTCTTTTATTTTATATGATACTTACACATTTCACACTTGGAGTAGGTCTCTGTACTTTTCCATTCAGGACACCCAAGCAGGCCCAAAGAGAACAGGTCTGCAAACTCACACAGGCCCTTGCCACAGTTTGGCCCCCTGCCAAACATCTCCCTCCTGGCCTGATTGCACAGGCAGCTTAGGAAGGCTGTCAAGGTGGAGCAGGGGCTCAGCTCCCCCAGACAGATGCATGAATCTGCTAAAGTAATAAGAGCTACGAAGGCACTCTCTTTCCTCCCTCGTAGCCAGGAGCAGCTGGTAAGCAGGGGAAAAACCCTAATGCAGCCCATCCTGACACCAGAACGCAACAAGCCTCAGCTGCAGCTCGGCAGAGCTGGGCAGCACCACCGGCAGCAGCAGAAACTTGTCAAACACAGCAGGCTGAGAGAGCTGCTCTAACACCGGTCCGCGGCCCATCCGTCTCCTCTCGCTATCCCCCTGTGCTCTCCTCGGTTGCCATCCCAGAGCACATCCACAACTCGCAGCTTTTGACTCTCTTACAGACAACAGTGCTGGGGTCAGAAAAACGGGAGTGCCACGGCCGACTGGGATGGTGGTCAGAGCCTGTAGCCAACTCCCACCCAGCTACAAGGAGCTGCGTGGCCCTGCCCCGCGGGCCACCACGGTCTCCAAGCAGTCCCTACTCCCCCCCAGCAAGGAGGCTGCGCGATCCCAGCACTGATGGAGCCGCTGGTGAGCAACGCCCCTCGGGAAGGGAAGAGCTCAGCCGCCTTGCTCCGAGCAACCCAGAACAGCGGCCCCCAAAGAGGAGCCGAGCGCCCACACCGCGAACACCCACCACAGCAAAGAACTGCCCCGCCGGGGGGCTGCGAGCTCCCGCCCCCCGACACTCACAAAAGCAGAGAACTGTCCCTGGTGGGGGGCTGGGAGCACCCGCCCCCCGGGTGCCCACAAAACCAAAGAACCACCCTGATGGGAAGCTGCGAGCACCCGTCCCCTGGGCACTCACAAAGAACTGCCCTGACGGGGGGGCCGCGAGCACCCACCACCGGGACCCCCCCGTGGCTGCCCCACTGGAGCTGCCACAGCCGAGGGGGGCTGAAGGCAGAGCCCGCACTACCAGAAACAGAGAGAAAATGCACACCCCGCTCCCGCCGAGCTATGCTTCCCAGCATCGCCACAGCCAGAGGGGGAAAGACACCTCCCCCAGCTGCCGGTGAGCCCCACGGCCAGCAAAAGCGTCCTCGTAGCCAATTATGTAACAGGGTGGGTTCTATGGTTGCTGGAAAAGTGAGGCTGAGCACCGCTGAGAGTTCAGAAAACAGTATCGTTATTAACAGGAGTGACCCAATAGCAGGAACCCAAAGAGAAGGGAGAGAGGGCAGGAAGACTAAAGCACTAAGCCCAAACGTGTAAGCATCCCAAAGAGTTACTCACGTAAGGTTGTCTTACCAACTCAGAGCACTCCCCTGAAGGCAGGGGCTACACCTTCTAAGCCCTGGCAGACAGCAGGTGTCTCTGCTGTCTGTTTGGGGAAAAAAACCACCAACGTCAAAAGCACGAATCCTCTCACCTTTATTGAGCCTGCTAGAGATGTCTACCTGAGGAGGTGTGTCCACGCCCCCAGGAAGAGATTGCAGACCTTGCTACTCTCTCTCTCTTCCCCCTTGTTCTCATCCCCCTCGGCTCTCCTCCAAAGACTGTCCACCAATAGAGGAGACTCAAGCAACTTTAGTTTATGCAAAGTCTGTCTTGAAGGATGAAGCTTTCACTCTACCAGCTTTTGTTCCCTAGAACTTGACAGGAAAAGGATAAAACTTTTCACAGGTGGCATGAGCAAAGGTACAGACCAAAATGTTAACAGTTTTAATTCCCGACACAATCCCCCAGATCCTCAAGCTCTCCTGCTCTCATTCTGACCTCAGGGAACTTGGGCTCATTGGGGATAGTGTTTGTTTAGCATTGGGTGTTTTGTTTTCATTGTTTTCTCTTAGGTGCAGATCTTCAGGGCTGTGCTGAGGATCCCCTCTGAGCAGGAACGCCTCAGAGCCTTTTCCACGTGCCTCCCTCACCTGGCTGTGGTCTTCCTGTTAGTCAGCACTGGCACATTTGCCTACCTGAAGCCTCCCTCCATCTCCTCCCCATCCCTGGATCTGGTGCTGGCAGTTCTGTACTTGTGGTGCCTCCAGCACTGAACTCCCTCATCTACAACCTGAGGAATCAGGAGCTCAAGGATGCTGTGAGGGAAATGATGACTGGATGCATTCAAGAAGCAACAAACTGCCTGTTGTCTTCCTCATAGCGTTCAGAAAGGAACTCGTTGCAGGCCAAGCTGGTCTTCTACATTTTTTCTGTATTGGTTGTGGGCTTGGGTTTGGTTTTTTTTTGCTTTCTTTTACTTTATATTGTATTTTCCACATTATGTTTTTAATATTTCTGTGTTTGGTTGGTTTTTTTCCCAATTATACATCAATCTCAACTGATGAGACCCACAGACTCTGCAAAGGAGGCCCTGTTCTCTCTGTGTATTTAAAGAAAATAAAGAACCTTCTCATGACTTCTATTGCAAAGATCCTTCCTCTGAGACCTTAAAGATGAAGGGGAAGAGTGTCCCAGCACAGCAGCACTGCCAGGGAACACCAGAGCTTGTTCTTTCTAGAGTTGTCCTTTTTCCACTTTCACACTTTCTTTCTGAACCTTCCTATTGGTGTAAGGCCTGAGCACTCTGAGTATGAACACTCAGTCCTGTGGGGTGGAAGCCCTGTGGTCGCAGGCAGGGACAGGCACTGGAAACTTCTAGAACAGAGCTGGGCCCCCTTGCAGTGTCTACATGACACCATTCTGAGTGCAGTGCACGAAGGCTGAGGTCTTCCAGAACTGCTGTCAAGAACATCCAAAAGAAAGTGTCCCACAAGTGAAAACACCAGTGACATTGCAGTGTGTGAGTGCAGGCTGGGTCAAGCAGCAGTTTCTTTGCACTTCATGGTTTTTTTCCTTCCTGGAAAAACAGAAAGGGTCAAGAGAGTAGAGTCTTCTCTGGGCCTCTCTGTGCAGGAAACCAAAGGGAAGGGGCCCACTTAGCCAATAACAACCCCCATTTCTAGCACAGTTGTCTTGTCCCAGCTTGAAGAGGTTGGTTGTGCCTCCAAAGTCCCTGTTTGTATTGTATGGGTGAGATGTAACCATGGGCATCGTGCACATGTGAGAGGAATCCAGTGACCATCAGCTCTTCCTGGCATTTCCATGAAGGCCTATGAGAGAGACAGTGTCTCAATGTCCCTCGCTTTTAGAGGAATGCTCCTTTGCAAACCACTGGAATGCAGCTCAGGGATGTGTTGCCTTGAACCAAAGTCTCTGTGTTCATCCTGACTCCTCATGGAGGGCACCTCAGACACGGGCAGAGCAGGTGACACCCTGCAGGGCTGAGGTGCCTCCAGCCTCTGGGAGTGGGAGCTTCTAGAAAGCACAGAGCACACCTGGGCACTGGGATGCAGCCAGAGGCACACACACCTCCTTGGGTCACCCTCTGAGCTGCCTGCACAATTCCTTTGAGCACCTCACTGAGAAACAAATGCTCTCAGTCATAGCATAGGTGTCCAAAGAGGAGACAGGAGGATCTAAAATTTCCATGGATAGAAGGGTACTAGAACAATCAGGTATCACCAGTGGAGCCTCCTATAATGGGAAAGGGGAATGTTCCCAACCTTCAGGAAAGAGAATGTCCCCATTATTAAAAAAATTTCTTCCTCTCTGTGATGACCTGCCCCATGACTGTGGTTGGGAACAGCCTCATTGTGGGTCTGCTGGAGGAAAACTTGAAATGCTGTTACAATTCCACCACCCTGAGTGTCCCCTGACTGGGGACATCACAGTCTCTGCTTCCAGCACTGTCACTGCCATTTCCTGCTCCTTTGGTACACGCAGAGTGTTTCCTGCTGGTGGCCGCATCCCATGACTAGCACGGGGCTGTTTGCCAGCCCTGCTCTTTGCGAGCCTCATGGACTGAAAGAGTTGTCTCCAGCAGAGCTGCACCCTGGCCTGTGGAAGTTCTGTCATCCACAGTCACAATTTCCTTCTTTTCCCAGACACTTTTTCTGACCCTGACTTACTGCACCACTTCTGCCATTTTTGGTTCCATAAGGCTGGAACTATTATGCAGTGACATCCCTGCTCTTTGCTTTCCAACCCTTCCTTTAAGATCAAGTCTTCCTGTCACATGAAAGGAGGGAGTTTAGACTTTTGCTTATTGATGCCCCCAGGAAAGTCAAGGCCCTGGTGTCCAACATCTGTCAGTGTCTCACGAGACCTTTGCCCAGCAGAGTCACAAGGTCAGAGAGTGATTCAACCACCCTTGTCAGGGAGGACTCAACAGAGTGAAGACCCCTCAGTGGGCCCTGCTAAGGTGTTCTCTGTTGCCGGTGACTGAAAGGGCTCACTCCAATAGTTCATGGAATAACACTCTTTATTAATATTTTTGTGGCAGGCTAATAAGGTTGTTGGTGACAGTGTCTGACTGCAAAAATATGTTTTAAAGTAATCTACTGTTTTAGAAATTAAGGAAGCACGAGATATAATGCAAGCAATCTACTGGTATACTACAGGGCAAGCACAGACACAAGCTCTAGTCCTAAAAGCAATGGTTAATGCATGTAAAGTATAGTTCTTACCCAAGGCACCCCAGTTGAGGCAGAAGATGGGCTCATCCCATTAACCCACTCCAGCAGATTTGTTGGAGTCTTCTGATCTTCCCCCCCCTCCCCCCCCATCCCCAATTTATTTTATACCATTTTTTATGTTTTAAGTGGAGCTTGAGTGGCTTTAGTCATAAATACCTTTTATTTCTGATTGGTGTGAGGTTCTCTGGCCATACCTGATGGGAGGGGATGGTCGTGGCTCAGCACCTGAGAAGGGAGTTTGACATGGTTGTTGGTTCAGCAGCAGAACACCTTGACCCATCTCCCTTGGCTGACAGGTACTGTACAGTCTCATGATCTTCACAGGACCACAGTGTTCCCCCCTGCTGCTGGGATTTCAGTGGAGAGGGGCCATATAGTCTCCACTTTTTTCCTTAGTGCGTTCCATCCCTCTGAGCAGATGATTGTTGGGGAGCATGTCAGCCTCATTCCATCCAGGGAGTTGCAGCTGCATTTTCCCTAGAATTCTCAGTCTCCTCTAAATTTTAATCCCAGACATTATCCCATGAAAACAGTCTCTAGGAAGGAATCTTTATGTCTGGTTGACATGGCACCATCCCTGGCACTGGGTTTTGTGATGGCTGCCACAGCACCGGACCAGACAATATGTCCCAGTACAGGTTGTCCTGGCACAAGCCCATTGCAACAGATCCCCTGTGACTCTGCAGTGACACCAGCCCTTAGCAACAACCTTGTGCAGGTTTCCATGGCGACCAATCATCACAACTGGTCCAAGCTTTTGTTGCTATGGCAGGAAGCTAAGAATGGGTCCTAACTATTGCTGCTATGGTAACAAACTCCCAGACATGGGACCTTAAAATGGTTGCCATGGCACCCAGCCATACCAATGGGTTTCAGTGCAGGTTGTCATGGCAACCAATTCTGACAACGGGCCCTTTTGCTTGTTACCACGGCACCCGACGATGGCAACGTGTGCCAGAGCAATTGCACATGGCAACAGCCC
Organism: Myrmophylax atrothorax; assembly: GCA_026770055.1. Classification (NCBI taxonomy): domain Eukaryota; kingdom Metazoa; phylum Chordata; class Aves; order Passeriformes; family Thamnophilidae; genus Myrmophylax; species Myrmophylax atrothorax. The sequence goes on from JAOXXN010033967.1 coordinate 8,307, forward strand.
TTGGAATGGCCTCTTCCTGATGGTTGCCATGGCATCCAACCCTACCAGTGGGTCTCCATACAAATTGCCATGGAACCCAACTGTAGAAATGGGTTCTTCTCATGGTTTCCATGGAAATTTCAACTTACTGGCCTTTGTGAATGTTACGATGACAATCCACTGTCACAGCTGGCCACTGTAGGTCTGAAGTCACCTTCCCAGCAGCCTGTCTGCACAGAAGCACTTGCCAGTGCTCTCTCATTTCCCTTCCCCTCACTCCTTGATCACTCAGACTCTCAACAATTCTCTTTGTGCTTTGAGCTGCAGGAAGTTAAAAGCTTGCCTCCCCTTCACAAATTGGTCTAATTCTGCTTTTCAGCCAACTTTTCCTTTGTGTTTATTTTATAATTTCCTTTGTGTCTAGTGCATCGTGGACTCAAAGGATGAGATAATTGGAGGCCTTGATTGCACAAACCTCTCAGAGCATGTGGAAAGGAAAAACTGAAGTTCCTTTTAAGAAACCCTTGAGTACCCTGAAACATTAAGGATCTCCAATCAGGGGTATTCCTGACAAAGCCTCCCAAGGGACTAATTAAAGCAGATCCTTAGAGGCCATGATTTCACCAACCTCTCATAGACTGGGTGTCAAAAAGAAGCACCTCAATAAACTTTGAGTACCTTTAAGTGTTAATAAGCCCCACTGAGTGCTGTTACTGACTAAGAACCTCAAGGGACTTGTTACAGCAGATACTTGGAGGCCATGACTGCACAAACCTCTCAGAGACTTCAAGTCAAAACCCAAACCCCAAAGCACTTAGAAAAATCTGCAGTCCCTTGAAACTTTAAAGAGACCCCCAAGGGTCATTCCTGACAAAGCCTCCCTAGGGACTCATCCCAGCAGACCCTTGGAGGCCACGACCGCAGGGAGGCAAAGGCTCTGGGCAGCAGCTCAGGTGCTGAGCAAAGCCTGGCTTGGCTGGAGGCAGCAGAAAGGCCCAGCCCTGACCCCCAGCCCGGGGAAGGCAGATCCTGTCCCTCACACCTTGCTCAGGGCTCTGCTGGGGGCACTGGCATGGGGGGTGATGCTGAGGGCAGGACAAGGGGTGACAGTGCCCAGCCTTCCTGGGGCTGTGCCAGGAGGCCACGAGGCCCCAGAGCCTCAGCACAACAGGTCTGCTCACAGCCCTTGGTGGCACAGACAATGCTGTGCCTGAGGGGACAAAGACTTGGGATCTCTTGGGGACTCCCAGCCCTGCAAGTGCCCTGGGCCATCTCCAGCACAGCCTGTCCTGTGCTGTCCCACAGCTGCCCCTGGTTCCCTGCAGGCTGCATACACCCATCTCACTTCTCCCCTGGCTCTCACCCTGCCATTTCCATCCCTTCCCTGACCTCTGCCCACCCTCACACTCTGTGCCTTGCAACACACAAGGACTGATCTTATCCTCCTTCTGGAAGCTTCTCCTCCCACAGCACTGCCCTTCCAGGGACATTTCTTCCTCTTCATCCCCACTCTACACCTTTCAAGTTGCACTGACAGCAAGAGCAGTGTGGGAGCAGATGATATTCTATTTAAAGACATTTGTCTTCCAAAGGAACTGCTACAGGTCCCGAGTCCTTGCCTGCCAGGAGACATTGTCTACTGGTAGGAAGAAATAATCTGTTACTTTGATTTGCTCGTTTTTGTGGCCTTTGCTCTTTGGGGTTTGTGTTTAGGTCTCTTTTTTTGGTTGATTGGTTTATGGGAGTTTTTGAGTTTTTCTTCTGTTTGGTTGATTCTGTATTTCCCCCTATAGAACTGTCTTTCTTTTGATGTGGGAATTCTTTCTCCCTGCTGAAGAGAGGTAGTAAGAGAGTGGCTTGGTGGGCCCTCTTGGCCCAATCACTTTATCCAACTCACTCATCTTGACCATTTTTTCCTGCACAAATGACTTTCATGTAGATGAGATTGCTCACAGACTCCCTGCAACTTGGTATCATCCAAAAAGGAGCTGAAAGTGCATTTCATCCTGTTGTACAGAGACATAATAAAAGTGTTCCTCGGTGGTGGTCAAGGGCTGGTCCCTGAGGGATCTCACCATGAGTGGTTGTCGACAGAACTTTGTACCATGGATTTGATTTGACCCTCATTTTTCACCCAAATTCCCACCCACCACATGTTCCCCTTCTTCAGTCCAGCTCTCACCGATCTGGCCATAATGAGACCGCAGGAGACCATGTCAAAGGTCTTGCTGAAGTTTGGGCACACAACACCACCTTCTCTTCCCTCCCACTTGAGTTCTGCAACCCCTGCCTTGTCCTTCCCATGCCTGGAAATGGCTGCAGGAGGACTTGCCATATCTGCTTCCCCGCTGAACCTGATCAGTCTGGAACTCTCCTGGCGGACTCAGCCCCCTGGGCTCACCCCCCCCCATGTTCCTTC
>JAOXXN010033968.1:0-10697 GCA_026770055.1 Myrmophylax atrothorax
ACAGCTGTAATTTTATGTAGTGCTTTTGCAAGTTAACACCAAAAATATTGTAGTGTCCATGAAAAGTTCATGTAAAATCTCAATTTTGTGTGTGCTGTAAAACAGAGCATCTTGATGTGTAAGAAATAATAGTGCCTAAGACTTCATAGAATCATAGAATGGTTTGGGATGGGTTGGAATGAACCTTAAAGATAACCTCTTGCTGACACTCCTACCGTGGCAGGCACTGAGGTGAGACTGACTGGCCTGTAGTTCCCTGGGTCTTCCTTTTTAAAAATGGGAATGATGTTTCCCCTTTGCCAGTTAGCTGGAACTTCACCACTGATCTTGCTGTGCACCTGCTTGCTGGCCTAAGGATTTTGAACTCCATCATTTTCTTTAGAATTTTTTAATGTGTTTGTACTTTAGAGCAGACTTGTCAGCACACTGCATGGTTCTATATAGTTTATTGTGTTTAGTTTCTCTTAATTTTTAAACTCATGGAATAAATGTAGATATCATTTAAATCTATTTTTGATACAATAAGAAATACTTTTCTAAGACTTTCAAACTCACCAGAATAATTCAAACACATCACTGTTCCCTTTTGATTTGGATCTTCATTTGGAGCTCTGCTTCTGGCAGTGTGAAGCTGGTAATGGTCATAGATTTTTACATTAGGAAAATATATTTCTAATTGTCGCCCTTATTAAAGCATACAACACTGAAATCAATAACACAGTTGTGTGCTGTCTCAGTAAGGTTAAATTAAGAACAGACTTTGGAAGCTGGGATGCCTATTGGTACAGTGGTCAGAGGATGGTCATGAGTGGCACAGACATAAGTATTGCCAAGTGAATCCTAATATGTATTTCAAAAGGGAAAGCTCTAAGGTTTCAATTATGGTCATAGTTAAAATTTTGTATTATTTGTAACTAGCCTTGTAAATACATAGTATGTAGTTATTTCAGATTTGTAATCTGGCAAGTGGGCAGGGAGATGGGTGTTTTCAGTTTTTTCAAACATACATTTGACGATGTAGTTGGTATTTTTAGATTTTAGACAATTACTTGCACATCAGAGTTCTAATAATCATGTATGTATTAAGTTGCAATAGGTAGATCATGTGTTTAGGACACAGGATTGTCTTGATCAGACTGCTATTCAGGGAGCTATCTGGCCCACAAGACAGATTCAGGGCTGCTTTTGTTTTTGTTAGGTTTTATTTTGTTTTGGTTTTGTTTTTCTTGTTGCTGTTGTTTTGGCTTTGTTGGGGTTCTTTATATTGGTGGTAGGTTGGGGTTTTTTGAGGGATGGGAGTTTTGGGTGGGTGGTTGTTTTATTTTTTTATTGGTGGGTTGGTTTGGGTTTTGGTGGTGTTTTGGGGTTTTTTTCTTCTAATGAAGTATCACAGAATTGCAGAGTCACAGAATATGCTGAGTTGGAAGTGACACACAAGGATTACTGCATCTAACTCAGCCCTGCACAGGACCATCCCCAGGAGTCACACCATGTGCCTCAGAGTATCATCCAAACGCGTCTTGATCCCTGCCAGGCTTGGTGCTGTGACCACTGCTTTGGAGACCCTGTTCCAGTGCCTCTGATGGGGTTCTGCAGGCCTCCATCTTGGGCTCTGTGCTCTTTGACATCTTCATAAGTGGTTTGGACGCAGGACTGGAAGGGACACTGAGCGAGTTTGCAGACAACGCAGAACTGGGAGGAGCTATTGAGGCCCTTCTGGGAGACCTTCACAAATGAGAGGGTTGGACAGTCACCAACCATGTGGAGTTCAACAAAGGAAAGTGCTGGATTCTTCACCTGGGATGGGGTAACTCTGGATGTACAGACAGGATGGGAATGAGATGCTGGAAAGCAGTGCTGGGAAAGGGACCTGGGGATCCTGGTGGATGGCAAGTTGAACATGAATCAGCAGTGCCCTGGCAGCCAGGAGAGCCAGCTGTGTCCTGGGGGGCATCAGGCAAAGCAGTGCCAGCTGGGCGATTGTCCCACTCTGCTCCGCACTAGGGCAGCCTCACCTGGAATACTGAGTGTAGTTTTGGGCTCTGCAATATGAGAAAGACATTAGGCCATTAGAGAGTGTCCAAAGGAGAGCAATGAAGATATGGTGAAGGGCCTTGAGGGAAAGCTGTAGGAGGAGTAGATGAGGTCACTTGGTTTGTTCAGCTGGAGAATTCAAGGCTGAGGGGAGACCTCATTGCAGTTACAACTTCCCTGTGAGGGGAAGAGGAGGGTCAGGCACAGATCTCTGTGGTGACCGGTGGGTGACAGGACCCGAGGGAATGGCCTGAAGTCACGTCAGGGGAGATTTAGGTTGGATATTAGAAAAAGGTTCCTCACCCAGAGGGTGGTTGGGTATAGGTTGTCTAATTGATTTCCCAACTGTGGACATATTACAATGAACAATTTTGATAGTGTTCAGCCTTCTTCGAAGGAGCTATGCACACATGTGTTCTTGCTTTTGTAGGGTCCCGCAGACTTTCATGAGCCTCTGCAGTAGTGTGGATCCTGTATATCTTTCATAAAGGTCAGCGATGAAGCTGCTGAGTTTCCCTTGCATGCTCTTGCAGAACTTCCTTATTGTTCAGAATTTTCATAGTATCTTACCCAAATCTGGTTGCTGCGATTTAACTTTCTACTCCTCTTACTATCCATAGTAATAGTGGAGAGCAGACTACTATCTTCTGCATTTTGTCAGGCTTTGATGGACTTGAGGACTGTTGGCGTGTTCTGTCAGTCATCTTTTCTTTAGGCTAAATGAAGATGTGTTTTACAGGCTTCTGATTGCTCTTGTTTTCCAAACATTCATATCTTTCTGGCAGCAGAATAGCAGCAGTCAGTCACAGTATACCTGCAGCTTTGCAAATACTAAATAGAAGAGAAAGATGATTTCATTGTGCAGGCTGTACTTCTCCACTCTACTCTGCTGTTTGTCTTTTGTCCTGCATTGAACCTGAAAGGTTTTATACCCTCCAGACCCTGCTGAAGAACAGTCCCTGCTTGTTCTCTAGCCTGTGAAAATTTTTTTCCTCCCTATCATCCTTGGTGAAATTCATCTGTTCTGGTTGGGGTTTTGCCCAAACTATTCCTCTAGTCTTATTTACTATTTTGGTATAAATTTCTCTCTCTAACATGCACATGCTTCTTGTTGTTTCATGTTTGCACTGGTAACAAACTTCTTCTATTCCCCAAATCATTAATAAAACATTGGAGAGAAGCAAATCCAGGACAGACTCTTGCAGAACATCTATCCTTTTTCAAAATGAATGTTAGTATCTGGTTCCTAAATTCCACTACCACACCCCTCTTGGATTAATCTAACAATCTTTTCATCAACACATGCTCCTTACCTTGCTTATGAGAATGTCAGGTACAAGTTTCAAACCCACTCCACTCCCTCAAAAATAAAAACCACAAAAAAACCCCAAAACAACCAAACCTGGAATCCCAGAAAGCTACAGTGGCTTGAATTTTATTTTGCTTCTATATAATTCCAGTGTTCTGGCATGAACTGCATCGAGTTCACCTTGTGGTTGTGTACCTATTTTAGTACCATTGAAGCTGTTCCTGGGTCATAGTTCTTGTATGTTTTCTTCTCTTCTGTTCTGTGTAGTGTTTATTTTTTAAGTTTTAGGTTCACTAAATATTTTAGGTAGAATCTATTCTCTCTTTAAAACAGGAAGAATTCTTTATTCCTGAACAGAACTTCCATGCCACATGCTTCCTTCTCAGCCCTCCACAAACCAGTTTAAAATAGAACAAATCACAAGAATAGAAATCTAAAAAAAAAAAAAAAGAAACAAACAAAAAGAAAAAAAAAGGAAAAAAAAAGAGGCATCCTTAGTTTTTGTGCAGGTTTGTTTCTAATCATATGGGTTTGCCTTTTGGGGAGAAAAAAGAAGAACCAAGGGGATCTGCACCGGAATTGACTCTTACTGCGTTGTGCGGAATAGGTCACTAATATTACCTGGGTTTTCAGGCATCCCATCAATGCACCTATTCTGTGATAATTATAATTATTACACAGGTAAGTGGTTTTTTTCATTTGCCAGCTTAGTCTCTCCTTGCCAGGAGAGAGCTTGGCCTCCTGGGATTGTTAATAGCTTTATGTGAAATTTATGAATAAAAAAAACATTTCTGCCTTTTTTTTGATTTTGACAAGTCTTTGGCTCCTTACCTTTCCTCATCTGAGGGTTTGTTCAGCAGAATTTTAGCACTAAAGTAGAGGAATTTGTTGTTGTAGTTGGGATTTTTGTGGTTTTGGGTTTTTTGTTGGTTTTTTTTAATGTAAATCTCTATTTCTAAAATTACCCAGAGGTATTTTTTTATGTTGCTGCTTATTTTCAGAAAACTGGGGATTTTCATGTGCCATTGTTTTAAATGCAAACTTGTAGATTTTTATGATTGGTTTATGAATTTACTCATGAGAAAAATGTCATCTGAAAAATACACCTTTGATACTCTTTTACTTCTTTTTATTGATTACTAATGATTGATTACTATTGATTCTGGGGTTTTGTGGTTTTTTTTTTTCCTATGAAAGTCAACTTGCTGCTGCATAGAGTGTGCAGAACACTTAAAGTGCTGAAATCTCACTCAGGCAGCATGTTGAGATTTTAATGATTCCCTGACTTAATTATGGAGAAGATCCTTTGGGAATGAGGCAAAGATGGTCATTGCAACATAGGAAAAGGAATAATGAATAATTAAGGAATCTAATTAAATGAGTTTCTTATGCTGGAGTGGGTTGGAGAGCTCTTTTTTTGCTTTCTTATTTTTGTTTTATGCATTTCCTTAAAACTCGATGAATTGTTTGCATACTGGTAGGAACTACGGTTTTCACTGAAAGTTCTGCACTAAGTTTGGCTAAAATGGAAAGTCTGCAATTAAAGTTAGAGTAAATATGTCCTCTATACTTGTTGAGGGAGCCTTGGTCCAGCAGGTGAGAGTGGCAGTGAACAGTGATGGAACCGAAACTGTGGCTCTTTGCTGGCTCACATGTACCTGCTTTCCTTGTCTTAGGGATCTTGAATATTAGGAGTAGATTTTTTGCATATTCAGTAGTTCAGGGCAATTAAAAATAAAATTAAAATAAAACCACCTAACATGCAAACAGGTCAAGGAACCATTTTTCTTCCCTATAATTTCTGCATTTTTGCACCACAGAAATTCAACAAAAATTACACAGTTGAAACTCTCAGGGCAACTGGGAAATGCTGGGAACTTCAAAGAGAGCCTTTCTTCTGACCTTTGAAGAGGGGTCCTTTGTTAGACTTATTCAACAACTTTTTGTTTCAAAATAAAACAAGTAAGCTGCTCCTGATGTGCAGAGCAGGAAAAATGTACAGGCACTGGGTCACCTAGTGAGGCTTTCTACTGTTGGAGGTGGGTGTGAGAAATAGCCTGTTTCAGAAGGTGATAAAGTGCTGCCTTTGTCCAAAATTATAAGTGCTTCTCCTTTTGTGGCTGTGCCGTGGCAGGGAAGGTTAAATAATAAGGGAAGGTTAAATGATATTTTCACGGTCACAGTATCTTCCTAAGGCAGAGAGGCCTTACTACACCTGGGTATGGATTGTGCAGTCATTTATGTGAAGGCTCACTTGATCCAGATTTCTTTAAGTCAAACCTAACAAAAATTAAAGAATACTAAATGAAAGGTTACTGGAAAGTGATCTGCTGACTCCAGACAAAGGTGTTGCATCTGTTTGTGACTGCTGGTGCCACCCCACTCCTTGTTTGGCAGCTTCATTTGCTTAAGCACATTCACTTCCTGGCACCTTTGTGGTTCTGCAGTGGGAGAGCTTTTATTTAGCTTTTATTATTGTGAGGCTGCGACTGCTCCAAAAAAGGGACAGCAGGCGGGGACTTGATGCTGAGAAACTTGAAATACCACAAAGACATTTTCTGCTGCTGTTTTGGGTTATTTTTAAACCACTCTGAGACAGGGAGTTTTCCATCTGAGATGAGCAGGGAATAACTGCTCTTGTATTTGTTTGGGGCCTGGATGACCTGGCAGAGGTGCTTCTGAGAGCCACCTCCGTGGTATCTGCTCTCCTTATGCTGGGGGAAACCCCACCACAGGCTCGGTGTTCACTGGGTGGTTTAGCAAATTGGCAAGTGCTTTCATGTTGGAGCAGAAGTTAACAGATGCAGCAGTGATTAATTGCCCACTCAGGGTGAGGTTTGTAGCTGAACCATAAAATCCTGATGAATGACCTTTCGCATTTCTTTTTTTGAAGCTCACCAGGATGGGATGGATCCTCCCATCATATCACAGACAGTGTTTAAGTTATGTGTGTGGGAGTGCAAGAGTGATACAAACCCTGCTTTTGCACTTAATCCTATATGCAGGGATAGATTTTTCCTGGCTGTGTTGGTCAATTACAAAGGCATCAAGAAAATTTCCAGATCAAAACTCAGTTTGGTGCCACATGGCACCTCTTGGTCCTCTGACCTCCTGGGTGTCCTGAGGCTTGCAGAGGCAAGGGGAGCATGGTGGAGTAGGCAGAGAGAGATTATGGGAGTGGGAATCTGAAGAAAGATAATATGCTCAATCTATGGTTTCAGAACACTCTTGAGTAGTTCCAAACAAAGGCTGAAAAATATGTCAGTAATTGTGATCTAGTGTCAGTCTGGGATATAACTTCTCCTTAAGATGTCTGAAATCAGTTTACTGCCATTTCCTAGCGATCTTTGTCAGCATCCTGATACTCTGAGTTTCAAACCTGGTTGTAGTATGGTATTTGAATTGCAGGGAGAAAGGTAGAAATACTTGTATTATTTCAGCGTTTCCCAGTAAATGAAAGATTTTAGCAATTTTTGGTGAAGGAAGAACAGCAAGGAAGTTTTTAGTGTGTTTGCTCAGCAAGAATTTAATGGTTATATATCCTAGTCTTACCAGTGTTCCTTGCATCAGATACATTTCCTGGGCTGCTCAGCAGTCCCATCCACAAACCCCCTCAAAATCTATCTTCCAATTAGTGTGCCTCTATAAATAAGATACATCAGTACCTTTTTCTTAGTTTGTTATGAGTCAGAGATGAAACTCTTTACACCATCCTCCCAGAAGGGTTGATATTAATTTGTCACTTTGAGCTCCCTTTTCCTGTATAAGCCTCAAACAAAATTGCCCTGTTTTGAAAGTCAGGGTTGGTAATCTCCAGGTCCTGGGTGATCTTCAGTCTTGTGCAGCCACACTTTCTCCTCTACTGGTGCATGAGCATGATGTTTCTCTCTCCCAGTTTGTTTGCAGGATGATTTACCATGCCTGTGTGGTGGCCCGGGGGCAGTTGAAGATTTATTGTCCTGTTTTCCCTTCCCCTGAAGCCATGTTTGAGTGAGCCTTGAGTCAGCATTTGAACTGTCCTGATTTGCAGTGTAAGTCTTGAGGGCAAACGAAAATGTGTAGTTGTTCTCTTTAAAAGTCATGGCTCAAACTTGAAGTTAAAATTCACAGACGTGTCAGCCATTCTCATGTTCTGAGTGTGCTGGACTTGCAGGAAGTGTAACTTCATCAGCTGAGCCCAAACCACGTCATCCATGCACAGAGGAATAGTAATTTTGCACTAAATTCTACAAGCTTGAATGGGACTGCTGCTTTGAGCTTGTTTGAACTCAGAAAGCAGGTGATGTGTCTTGAGTGCTTACTGAAAAGCATGTTCCATAACTATTTTCCATGTGGGTCTTTTGGGAAGGATTTGAGGTTTTTTGATTTAGTTGTGGTTTTTATTGTAGTGGTGCTGTGTTTGGGTTGGGTTTTTGTTTAGTTTTGTCTATTTATTTATTTATTCAACTTTTACAATTGTTACTATTTCTACTGAAATTTCCAGCAGGAAATTTAAGAAGGGTCATTTAAGAAGTAGAAAGCCTCCAGGCATTATCACTGCATCCCTGAATTTGTGTCATTTCCAAAGCCTTTTTTTTTAAACTCTTATGCCCCAAAGAAGTGAAATAAGAGGGGATTGTCCTGCTCTGCTCTGCACTGGGGTGGCCTCACCTTGAACACTGTGCCCGTTTTGGGCACCACAATATAAGAAAGATACGAAGCTCTTGGTGAGTGTCCAAAGGAGGGCAGAGAAGATGGTGAAGGACCTTGAGGGGAAGCCATAGGAGGAGCAGCTGAGGTCACTTGGTCTGTTCAGCCTGGAGAAGAGGAGACTGAGAAGAGATCTCGTTGCAGTTACAACTTCCTCGTGAGGGGAAGACACTGATCTCTTCTCTGTGACCACCAGTGACAGGACCCGAGGGAATGGCCTGAAGTTGTGTCAGGAGAGGTTTAGGCTGGATATTAGAAAGTGATTCTTTCCCCAGAGGGTGGTTGGGCACTGAACAGGCTCCCCAGGGCAGTGGGCACAGCACCAAGGTTGACAGAGTTCAGGAAGCATTTGGATCATACCCTCAGGCACAGGATGTGACTCTTGGGGATGGTCCCGTGCAGGGCCAGGAGTTGACCCTTGTGGGTCTCTTCCAACTCAGCATGTTCTGTGATTCTCTTATTGCCAAAGCAGAATTCTGCTGAAAGGGCAGATGGAGAAAACTAAATGCAACAAACCAGAAGAGCAGAACAAGATTAGACTTTTCTTATTTTCCATTCATTTGCTACTTAAAGACCTTTTTTTTCTGTGTGTTTGGAGATGGGTCATCCTATGCTGGACATCAGATGTGTGAACAGGAGATAAAAGTAATATGATGCTAAATAAGGTTTTAATCTTGTTTAGTTTTGTTTGTTTTTGAAACACAAGGCCTGCTAGTCTAATCTTATGAGACTCATTGAGAAGGGCATTATATGGTAAACTGAGTTTCACAAAGAATTTTTTTAAAGTCAGAACTCTCATTTCTTCTGCTTCTGCCAGAGTGTTATTTTCATGAATTGGTTAACTGATATTGCCTCATTTTTCTCATCTCATTTCCACTGCTTTTCTCAACAAACTAATCCAAAGCAGGGCTGTAGTGGCAGATAGATAGACTCCTTTTCCCTTTTAATTTTTGTTCTGTATCATCCCTCTTTTATCATTTGTTCTGTATCAGATAACTCAGAAATTAAGAATTTAAGAGTAACCTACATAATTGGGGTTTTTTTCTCTGTGTTTTTCTTTCCTTTACTCTCTGCTATTTCTGTTCTACCTATAACTCTCTTTTCATCTTCAGAAAAATGTAACATACTTTGTTTACCAGTAAAAGTTGTCATACTGACCTTCTAGCACTGTATGTGATTATAAGCCTTTTTTGATCCATAGTGATCCAAGAAGTGTAAATATTGAATGTTTCTATGGTCTTCCATCTTCCTTAAAAATGCTTAGATTTTTCACAGATCTACTTTTTGGCTTATTCTTGGTAAAACAGTGTATTCACAAGTGTGAGGTTTTTTGTTTGGTTGTTTTTGGTTTGGGGTTTGTTGTTTTGTTGGTTTTTTTTTTTTTTTTGTTTTGCACTGTATGGTAGTTTGAAAGAACTGTAAGAGTGATGGTACTATCTTTGTTTTACAAGCTGCTGACCAGTTGATGAATTAGTGCCAGTAATGAGATTGTGAACACCTTTTTCCCCTCTAACTACTTGTGTTTTTTCTGAATCTGTCTCAATGTTATGTGCCAATGCTGTTCTGCAGTCTCTTGAATCTAGTTTTAACAGTGGGACTAGCAGCTTAAACTAAACCAAATGACATACTTGACTTTCAAGCTGATAAAATCACTTCCCAGCCATTATTATTATGACTTTGTGAGTAGATGAAGTAAGTAGACATTATCCTTGTGCTAACAGAAAGTGTAAATTTCCCATTGTTCAAGTAAGATACAGTTTATCATTCTTTATCAGGACCCTATGGATTGTGCTGAAACACTCATTGGCATTTCATTAACTTTGTAATTAAGGGTGAAATCAAATAGCTTAATTATTTTACTGAAGTCTGAAAAGAAGCACTTAATGAGGATTTCCAGTACCTAATTCCCTTGAAGTGAGTTATGACATATCTGGCATGGAAACCTTCACACTTCATCCAACTTTCATCTGGCAGTGCCCTATCTCCTTCCAGTCAAGGATGCCAGGTCACCGTTTCCCCAAAAGCAGAAGTTGTACATATAGAATCTCTTTTCCACAGGGTTCTGAATCTTTTACTTACACTTCTTTTGTAACCTCTTTTCTGTTTAAGATTGTTCCAGCCTGCAAGCTACACACAATCTCCCTAGTTAGTATCTCTCCAACTATAAGGGATTTTGTTGTTGTTGCTGCGTTTTGGTTTTCATTTTGTTTTTTTTTATCATTACTTTCCTAGCTAAAACCCGGTTTCTCAAAATCCTAGCTTGAACAGCCATTTTTGCTTTCAGAAATCTAATTCAGGATTTGGACTCTGTAGTTCAAGCAGGATTTGTAATCCACGTGATAAAAACATCTACATGTTATGGCCAATTGGTTAATTAGCTGAAAAGATACTTGGGATGAATCAGTCTTGGCTGACAGATAAAATCCTTCAACTTCTGCATATCTCAAGGGATTGGGTGAGTTCACTTGCTATCCTCATTTCTGAGTATTATTCTCATTAATAAAAGCTTGAGCTGCTTTCTACCTGCACAGAATATGACCAGTACTTAAGGTGTTTGGGCTTTTGAGAGGTAGATGTGCACATATGTATGAGGTGCTGGAGCGGGGCCAGAGAAGAGCAACGAGGCTGGAGAAGGGACTGGAGCACAAGTGCTGTGGGGAGAGGC
>JAOXXN010033969.1:0-10693 GCA_026770055.1 Myrmophylax atrothorax
CATTTAATAGAGAAGTAAGATTTACAAAAAATTTCTTAAAAGTGACTCAGACTTCAGCTGTAGTAGAATCCACTGCTTTACAGACACATGGCAACTCATACCAGCTATAACATTGATGAAATAATAGGACTATCTTTAGGGAGTCATGCTTTAGATTAAAACATATTCATTCATATAAAAAAATCTATTAAAATTTTAGCTTGATCTGTATTACATTTCCATCTCTATTCTAATTAATTCATTATGGTAAGTGAAAGATTTTGGATTTATGAAAATGTCTCTTTTTGTCTTTTATTTTACCTTCAAGAAACCTACTGAACATTTTTTGTCATGTTTCAAGAAACTATATAAAAATAAAGCCCACGTTTTATGCCTAATCTCACAGAGAGACAAACGTTTAAGAAGCATGCCAGCTATATTCTGAACAATGCTTTGGTTAAAAACCCCATGCTTTCAATGCCCTATCTTAAACTATAGGGTTAAGACAGTGCACTAAGATATTATTAAACTGTGATTAAACCAGTGCATACTGAGACTTACGTTCTCACTCCAGCCACTTACTGGCATGTTTTGTTATCTGGTAAAATCTCCATTATGTTTAAAATATAACAGTCACTTCCCAGTTGAAGAGTCATAGTGTTATGTTAGCAATGTCTTTTTCAGTCTCTGCTACATTCTTCTGGTCTTCTGGATTTAATAGTTATGCAAAGACATACTTGCCTAAGGAATTTAATTGACAAAATGGCAGAAGACTGGCCTTATACTGCTGTGAAAGTGAATACGACATGTATTGTGAGTGCTGTGATTTACCAATTTTTTCTGAGTAAAATTAAAACCCTTGTAATGTATCTGCTTTTTAATATGAATTCCTTGATTCATATCACGCAAGGGAAAAAAATAACCTTAGAAAATCCCTACTGAAAAAATTAATTTAGTGTCCTATACCTAATTTGCTACAAACTGAATATAACACCTCTAAAACAAAATTAGGTTTCAATTCCATGGAACTACTTCAGGGGTAATACCTCGAGAAAATGGTGAAGAAGAGAAAGTCTCAAAGCCTCTCAGATTAAAGTTTACAGTAAAAAGCATGAGAACTAGATAGTTGTCCAGCATCATATGAAAAAAAAAAGGCTGATTTCCTAATCTAGTAAACTTTACTGGAACTACTTGTTTTCCACCCTAATCTATAATTTCTGGCTAATCAAAGGAGGGAGTTAATGGCTCACTTGATCAATGCCAGATTTTAAATGTGGTGGGGGTTTTTTCCCTTCTAAGCCAGGATTTTTTTTCATATCTAGAAGATATGAACATCTATCAGTATTTTAAATCAATAATAGCCCATAAGAAAATACATCCGTTGTTTAAGGCTTTCATGTGTGGAGCCCTCTGGGAAACTGCCCTCAGAAACAAAGGAGCTGAATAGAACTGGCAGCTCTTTAAGTACATTTTTCTTAGACTGCTGGAGCTCAATTCCTGCATATAAGAATATATATTCCCAAGGAGTGCAGGAGACTGGGCATGGCTCAGTATGGATGTCCTAGTCAAACTAAAGTGTAAGAAGGAAATGCACAGCCTGTGTAATCAGGGATCCATATCCTGGGAAGAATGTAGGGATAATTCCCAGATGTGTAAGGATGGAATTGGGAAAGCAGCATTGTTATGGTTTGAGCTGGCAAAATGCCAACTGCCCAATACAGAGTCAAAGGGTCCCCTCCCAGGGAAAGGGAGTAAGGAAAAAAACCCATAGAAATAAAGCTTTGAAATGGTAAGGTTTTTATATTTACACAGAAGAAAATAAAATTTAAAACAGAATATAACACACATATATACAAATGTGAAAAGAAATAGTAGCACCTCCACCGAGTTGCTCGAGTTAATATCTCAAATTCAAACCACCCAAATGCCAGAAAACCTCCCAAAAACTCTTCCCGAGAAACCTCCCAGCAAGAGGGAGAGAAATTAACAAGAAAATGTTCACCTCCCTAGATAAACAGCGCGGACTGCAGTAGGGCCTAATTTCAGCAGTCGGAACAGCACGTCCTCCCGGGTCAGAAGCAGGGACTGAAAAAGACAGAAACTCCTCCTCCCTCTCTCTTTATAAACCCCTTGACACTTCTTGATGATGTCAGATGATATGAAATACCTCTTTGGTTGCTTAAATCAGGTGATATTTGTCCCTTATAATCTATGTCACATCCTTTGAGGCCTGCTAAAATGGAGGCCTAAATAAGGCCTAAACTGAATCTAAAGCCAAAACTACCACAAGCATTTACAGGCATGTTGACCAGAAAAAAGATTAAAGAAAATGCACTTAGTTTGGTAAATAAGATGGGAGAGTTGGTGTCAACTAACGTGGAGAAGGTCAAAGTACTCATCAATTATTTTTTGCCTCAGTTTCAAATGGTACTCTCACTTCTCTCAAGCCTCTTGAAACTCAATAGAGGGACTAGGGGAACGAAGTCCTTTGGCCATAGCATAAGATCAGGTTTTATACCACCCACAGAACCTCAATATATTCTGTTCCATTGAACTCAGTGTGAAGTAACCCAGAGTCCTGAGGGAAATGGCTGGTGTATTTGCCAAGCCACTCTCCAACATATTTGAAAAGCCATGGTAACCAGACAAAGTCCTCAGTAAATGAAAAAAAGGTTGTGTTGCACTGATTTTATAAAAGGGTAGAAAGGACGACCCTGGCAACTACCTCACCTCAATGCCCAGTAACATCATGGAGCAAATCTCCTGAAGGACATGTCAAAACATATGGAAGACAGAGAGGTGACTAGAACAGCATGGCCTCACTGAGGGCAAATCATGACTGACTAATCTGGTGGTCTTCTGTGATGGGATAACTGCACCAGCGGAGTAGGGAAGAGCTGCAGATGTCCCTCTACCTACATTTCTGTAAAGCCCTTGATATGAGCCCCCACAACATTCTTCCTCCTATATTGGAGAGATATGGGTTTGATGGATGGACTGTTAGGAATTCGTTGAATGGCTGCATCCAGAGATGCGGTCAATTGCTCAGTGTCCAAGTGGCAACCAGTGGTTTCCCTCAGAGGTCTGTACCAGAACCAATTCTATTTAATATCTTTATTAATGACATAGACAAAGAGATTGTGTGTACCCCTAGCAAGTTTGCAGATGACACTAAGCTGAGTGGTGCAATTGATCCTCTTGAGGGATGAGACACCATTCAAAGGCATCTGGGCAAGCTTCAGGAGTAGGCCCATGCAAACCTCATGAAGTTTAGCAAGGCAAGTGCAAATTCCTGCGCTTGTATTGGAGCAATCCCCAGTATCACTAGAGACTGGGGCATGAATGGATTGAGAGCAGTTCTATAGAGAAGGGCTTGAAACTACTGGTGGACAAAATATTGGATGCAAGCTGGCACTGTGTACTTTCAGCCCTGAAAGCCAACTGTATCCTGGTCCAGATGAAAAGCAGTGTGGCCAGCAGATTGAGGGAGGTGATTGGCTTCTTCTCTGCTCTGGTGACATCCCACCTGGAGTACTGCATATGACTCTGGGTTCATCTATAGAAGAAAAACATGGAAATGTTAAAGTGGGTCCAGAGGAATGAAAAAACAAAAACAAACAAACAAAAAAACCCCAACAAACAAAAACCCAAAACCCACAATCCTCAGAGGGCTGGAACACTTCCGTGAGGGAAAGTTCATAGAGTTAGGGTTGTTCTGGGGAAGACAAGGCTCCAAGGAGACATTTCTTGCAGCCATTTAGTAGTTAAAGGGGCTTATGACAAAGATGGAGGGAGACCTGTTACCCAAGACCTCTAATGGCACGAAAAAAGGCAACAGTTTTAAACTCAAAGAGACATGAAGAACACATTTTTTATGATGAGGGTGGTGAGACACTGGAACAGGTTGCCCAGAGAAGCTGTGAATGTGCCATCATTGGAAGCGCTCAAGGTCTTTTTGGGTAGGGTTTTGAGCAATCTTTTCCACTAAAACATATCCCTGCCCATGCGAGGTAGGTTGGACTTAGATGATCTTTAAAAATTCTTTCCAACACGAATGATTCTATGATCCTGTTATTTATTATTTTTTATAATTAGGACTGCAATTATTAATTATCATTTGCCATCTTAAAGATGTTAAAATTAGGAGAGCATACATTATGGACTGATGTTGGGTAAATCAGGTAAAAGAACAGATTTAAATACATCAGATTTTGAAGGTTGCTTTTTAAAATTAAGTAATTTAAAAATATTTAGTGACTAAACTACTTTTGGGAATATTGCCTGAAAAAATAGCCCTAAAGACTCTTTCATTTTAACATGTTATTTCACCCTAGGGAAACACAAAAAGTAACATATTTATGGGTTACATAGGGCATATGAGTAAAGAGGTAAAAAGAAAAATAACTTTACAGATGTCTGTGCTTCTATATATCACAGGTTCTAGCTGTCGACCAAAGAGGAATGCAAGGAGTTCAGCAGTGAAAGTAGACATGAGGCACTTGGGCTGGAATGAAGTACATGAAAAGAGAAATGTAGTGGAGAACACTGGACTTCTTTTAAAGTTTCATGTTTTAAAAAAGTATAATAAAGAAGACAGAAGGCACTATAAATCTTGTCTCAATACAGAGGATTTGTTTTGATTCCACCCTGCTCCCTGCCCTTCTGCTCCCCCATTTAGAATATTTGTGTGAAGCACAAAGTTTATGGTTTCTCTCTGACCAAGAAAAGGTTTGCTTTCTAATCTAATGCCTTTGAACATAGTTTTCCACTTGACAAAATATTCATGCTCCAGCCAAAAACACTCCTGTCAAAATGTTTGCTGTCTTTACAGCTGCTCAGAAGACTGTTCCAAACCCTTTTGGACATAAAGAAAGACTTTCAGTGAGGAATATGGCAATACCAAAGTATTGAAGCTGCAGTCTTCCTTACAATGACTGAATGGTGTTATTATGGTAAGCCCTAATACAGTAAATACCAATATGTCTGAAACTAAAAGCTAGAGATAGACAACAGCTTGTAACTGGACATAAAGTTTTTTATTTGAAAAACTTTTGATAAAAAATAGAAACAAAACCACTCATTAATGATCACAGAAGTGAAGTTCCAGGCGACTCCTACCTTTGTTTTTACAAAGAACAGGTATCTTTTATGACTGCACCATATTAAAGATTTTCCCCTTTGTTACCAAACTTGGATTAAAAATGTTCATTTTCATCTTAATAAGTTGGAAGGCTCTTATACAATCATAATCTCAAAAAGGAAATGCATATACACAAACATACTGAAAAATCAACAATGCTGAAGAGGGAAAGTTGGGTGCCATTTGACCTGGGAAAATTCCTGCTGTTTAAATTTCCTTTCTTGTACTATCATTTCTTCTTTCTACAAAACAGACAATGGGTAATAAACTTCAGAAATGAGACATCCTTAGAAGAATTTACAAGAAAAAAATTTCTTGAAGACCTGCATTTTGTTTTTAATGAGAGATTGCTCTAGTCCATGGACTGTGTCTTTAAATCTTTAACAGAATGCATGGAATTTATTGTCTTAAGCTTCAGCTTAGACTATGGATATTCTTCAAGCGGTATGGGGTGCAAATTACTTGAGTTCCTAGGAGGAGTATGATGCAACTTTCAGCTAATCTGATAAGGACTCAAAAGAGAGAAAACAAATACATTGCTTAGAAGGAAGTTTCACTTAGCAAAATTGACATATCCACTGCTGTGCCATTATCATAACATTATATGACCCTTTCAAGTGACTAACATAGCCATGTTTGTTGAAAGATTTCAAGATTGAACTTTTTCACTTCTAATCATTGTAGCAATCAGACATACTTTATTTCTAAATGTGACAGAAGTATCTGTAGTTCTATGAAAATAAAGCTTCAATTCCTAGGAAGTTCTTTAGGATTTGTACCAATCAGAAATTATATTTTCCATTCAAATCATGTTTTAATGGTATTTTCCTAGAGCACTGCTCTCCTGAAAAGTCTACTATATGATGACAGAGAGCATCATTTTCTTTCTTCCAGCCCATCTTTCCCCTTGCAGAGCAGGAAATTTTTTTTGTACCAATTACTTTCCTGCGGGATAATTCTCAGATATTCTAAGCCTTCTGCATTAACAGCAGCTAATTACATGCAGATTTCAAAAAAAATCCACATTTTTCCCCAGCAACACACTTCAGGATAGTGATTAAAAGATGAAACCATGTCCTGTAAACTCCTACAAGTTGATATATTAAAAAAACCCCCATGAATATATATGAAAAGACAAATAAAAAAAGGTACATATATAGCTATATACTAATGTATTAACTTCTCATTCCAGTCTAATTTAAAATGCCCTATCCATTGAAAAATATTTTGGGGTTTAGCCTACTTATTAAGTGTAAAAAACCAACAAAAATTATTCTGGTAAAGAAAAATGGACAAGTTTTCCTTCATTTCAGAGACTTCATATTAGTTCTATAGTTTCTGTTAAGTAGTATATAATGTTCAGCAGGATACAGTAGAGTTATCAGCTATTCAAAAGTATTTCTGGTTGAAGTTTTGGCACCTTACACCTATTTCACAGCACATATTATTTATTCTCTGCTGCTTTATACCTCATGCAGTGATTGCAGAACTAAATCAACAGTCAGACAACATTGCACCTGTGCATTACTTTTACTTTACACAGATAAAGGACTTCAGGAGATGCATGTATGGCTTGGCTTCATGAACGAAGATTTGGGAAGGGCTCTACCCACATGGGTGTGTCCTTCAAGCCTGCACAGTGGATTTTTTTAGGTGAGGCACAGCATGTGTGAAACTGGCCCCATCTTTAAACTCCAGAGGTTCATCTGCCACAGCCAAGCAAGCTTGGATGGTGACAGTGAAATTCTCAGGACTAGAACCTACACACCCGGTATTCCCAGGAGGTCTCCCGTCCAAGTACTAACCAGGGCTGACACTACTTACCTTCTGAGAACTGATGGGATTGGATGTCAGGGAGGCATTTAACTGCCTTTTACCTCAGGAGATAGAAGGCAATGAAAGATCAGACACGTTGGGCCCAATTATGTACTGTTCTAGAATACTTTTCCACAATTCTGGACATACAAAGTATATTTAAAATAGATCAGCTACTATGGAAGAATACCCAAAGCTTAAAAGGATTATTCCCAACAGAATTGCAGCAACATCTTTTTTTAAACTTACCTCCATGGGAACAGAGGTAAAGGCAAGCATGACCTTTCTTACTCATTTCTCGGCAGATGCATCAAGATTATAAACAAAATTTTATCTGACTTTCAATTGTATAGGTTACCATCCAATCATCTTAAGAATCTGAAGGAGCTGAAAGATATCTGGGTAATAACACAAGTACCATTTTTATAAAAGACTGTCAGTTTGAACGGAACAGGCAATCAGTATGGAGCTGAAAGTTATTGAGTCATGAGTTTTATCAGTTCTAGTAAAAAATGGAGGAAATAAATGTGAATTGGGTAGAAGACAGCAATATAAAAGCTTGTTGCAAGTTATTTCTGTTACAGGACATTGACCTTTCAAAAGGCTGTCCAGTAGGCCAGATAGACTCACATTCTATATTCAATGAAGTTTTTAATTTTGTTTAAGTTGTTGATCATCTCTAGTAAATAAACATTACTCGAACAAAAAATAATCTTTTTCACTTTGTGAACTTACTAAGTTAGAAAAAATATGTACGCTTTCTAATGTACCTATGAATATAATATATGACCTCTACCTATTTATGTTTGGGTATTTTTGTCACTAAAGTGGCAACAAAATCTTTAGTATCTAAAGAAGAATTATATTTGCAGGCTTCAAAACTGAACAGTAATGCAGATTCTCTTTATTACATTCTATTCCTCAAAGTTAATTAAAAAAAACAACCACCAAAAATGCCAGGAATTAGGGTTCTGCTATTTCTGACTTTTGAGAACATAATACATACTTTAAACAAAATTTTGTAACAGGTCAACAAATAAATTAGAAACTTATAAGTCTGATTAAAGCCTCTGCTGAGCTGATGACTTTTCAATAGCACCATCTGTAAATTCACGTCTTCAACCCATGATGTTTATCTTTACTTAACAGAGAAATTCAGTCCAAGTTCCCCTTTGTAACGATTAATTATTTACACAGCTGTAAAACAGTAGTGCTGAAAGAGGCCCTAAGATTCAATTAGTTCATCCCTTGTCTCAGGGAATGTTTTGCCATTATGGCTGTTACTCCTGTTATTCTGCTACTAAATAGCATAACTTCTAAGGTGCAACACATCAAACCAGTTCTAATCCTCTTACATTTGCCTATAAACACATGTTTAAACACCTTTATAATGCTTGTGTGTTCTTAAGTAAGTTCAAGGTTCTTGTTGGAGTTAATGCTGAGTCTCCAAAGGATCAGAGGTGAATTGCACTTGAATAAACTCATAAAAACATGAACATGCACATGTGGCAATCAAAACATTTCAGTTAGTGATTTGGTTTTTTTCTCCTTCCCTCCCTTTTTTCTCCTCAGGCAAGTTCTATGCTGCTGGAGCGGCCCATGCGGCCATGTTGAACACAGCTGGCTCCAGTGACTCTACCAGCTCCACCACATGTATGACAGCAAAAACTGAGAAGAGGTCAAGTATGTAATATTTAAACCTAGATTTAGAATTAAATCCAATTTATTAAGAGTACTGACAAGTTCCAGTGTGTCCCATAAGAACAGTAGATTATTACCTCTAAGAATTTGAATCCCTGCTGAAATTTTGCCTTGTAAAGATAAAATTCTGTAGCTGCAATATGACATTACATTTCAGGACTTTTTCTTGTTACAGTATTTTAGTCTGTAAGCTGTAGAAAAACAGAAGTTGTTTTAAAGCACGAGCATTTTTCAGTAGGAAATGAAGGAGTAAACTGGAATTAAGTTTTGAAACTTTAGTTTGATGCCTAAATTAGAAAAGATACTACAGAAAGTGCAAGGGAAACTTTTGACATAAGACAAAATGAGACAGAGTCTTTAGTGATTAAAATTAAATGGATGGAAACAGTTATTAGAAATTAGAAGGCTTTGTAGTTGTTAGAATGCAAAAGCACACTCTTGCTAGAGGCATTAAGAGACACCAACCACCTTTTGTTCATTATATTACCAAAGGACAGGAAATGAATGACCACTTTTGCAATTCTGAATTTTCTGTGATAGAGAGGAAAGAATAGGAAAAAATTAAGAATTTATCGTACAGTAAATTTAATAATGGCTGCCTCAGCAGGTGAGTGGAAAGAACAAAGCTTTTGCAAGGTGTTACATTCAGGTGAAAGAAGATTGTGATTAAAAACAATCTTTAGGCATTGAGAATGCCTAAAACTATAAAGAATAATAGGGTCAAGCTACCATATTTTTTACTCCTATGAGACTTGCCCAATTTACAACTTTCAGCCTTCACTATCATCTGAAAAAATATACAGTTACATATTTTTAAAGTTTACTAGTTGATTATCAAATTTTTAATTGTTTTCTGTCCAAATCTTTCTAAAACACATATTGCAGAATAATTTTCAAAATTTAATAAAATTTCTAGTGTCATGAAATAAAACAATGGTGCACGAAGAAGACTGAGGGATTAGAGCATGTCATGTGCTTCATAATAATAACAATACAGTTAGAAGTGTTATGAACAGAGTTTCTACAGCCTTTCTTGGTGTTATCATCGTACTTCTCTGCCCACCTGGGTCCTAGCATCGGTGGTTTCAACTCCTAGGGAACAGGTCTGTGAGGGTTGTTAGGACAAATTTTCAGGCTCTGTACCTCTTCCTAATGAGGAACATAATGTTGATCCACACTTCAGACATTGGTGGTTTTATGTTCTACACTTCCTGACTTTCTGCTTCCTCCTAGGTTATTGAGCTTTAACATCTCATGATCACTGCAACCAAGGATGCCTCCAGCTGTCAAACCTCTGAAAAACTGCTTTCTAAGTGTCAGGTCCAGCAGATCAACTTTACTTGTGTCTTTGCTTGCTTGTGCCGGGAAGATGTCAGTAATGTGTACAAAAAATCTACATTGCTTCAGTCCTGTAGTATTGTCCTTCCAGCAGATATCAGGGCCGTTGAAGTCCCCACAACAATCAGGGTAATTGAATGAGGCTTCTTTTCAGTTTTTTGAAAAAGGCCTCATGTATTTCCTAGTCTGGAGGTCTTACAACCAGTACCCTCTATAATAGTACCCATGTGACCTACTCACAAATATTGATTTCTAAACTCTTGACTCACTCCTGACACATGCCAAAGCAGACCCCTGTGCATTCTAGCTGCTCTTTCACCCACAGGGCAATTCGCCATCCTCACCTTCTCAGAATTTCCCTCCTAAATAGCCTCTATTGCTCCATCACATTCTTCAGTCATATAAGCTATCTCACCGCATCTATATTGTTTCAATGAGGTCTCAGCCCTGTAACTGCACACAGACTTGCATACTTTAGTGCACTGGTATGTCAGAGATGCTCCCAAAAGTGCTGAGTCACCAGAACTGACAGGAGAGCTTTCCCCATAAAACTGTCCTGTAGACATTTTCCTCCTTTACATGCCTAAGCTCTGAGTGATTGCACTTCAGCAACGTTGTTGTTGTTTTTGTTTTTGTTTTTGTTTTTGTTGTTGTTGTTGTTGTTGTTGTTGTTATTATTATTATTATTATTATTATTATTATTATTATTATTATTATTAT
>JAOXXN010033970.1:0-10685 GCA_026770055.1 Myrmophylax atrothorax
GTCTGTCCAGCGGATTCCAGTGCCGATGTAGGAGTTGCTCCTTGTTGCAAACCCTCACATGATGTTGCAGTCATCAGTATTACCAAAAGACCCGGGTTTGCATGAAAACAGTCGCACAGACGCTGCAGTCACATGGAGATACTGGCCTTTTCTTTAGGGTAATTACTTTGGTGGTTGAAACAAGTGCAGAAGTAGTCATCAGGCTGATCAAACTGTGTCCTCATCTGCGTTTGGAAGCAAGCCTCTTCGGTTTTGCTTGCCTGCAGCTGACTTAGGGAGGGAGGGGGAGCCCCCAGCTGTGTCCCTGCCGGGGGTCACCACTCCGGCTCCCTGGAGGGAGGGACTTGTCCTGGTCCCCTCGGGGCTTTTCTGCTCATCCCGATGTTTTTTTGGGAAGGGATGTCAGCAGGGATGGTGAGGAAGCTCCAGGCTCCAGCATGAACAGGTGCCAGGTGCAGCATCAGGTGTAATTCCTGCTCCTCCAGAGATCCCAGAGCTGCTCCCTGGAGCCTCCATGCACTGAGGATTCCACACAGGTCCAGAAATCAAATCCACAGCTGGAGCAAGACCCTCTCCCAGTGCTGGGGGCTTGCTCCTTCCAGGGATGGTGACTCCATCTGGGCACCCTGTGCCAGGATTTGGAGTCCTTTCCCATCCCTGCTCTGCTGGGATGCCTAAAATCCCTCCCCCCCCAACCACCAACCAGCCCCTGGTACTTTCTCCAACACATTCCAAGCACATTAATTACAGGAGAGAAAGATTCCTGTGCTCCCAGTTCCTGCCTGCTGGTGAAAAATGACAGAGTGTAAAACACGTCTGCAAGATAATTAACTTCAGAGATAATTTCTTCTTCATTTTGACTCAATTACTTTCTTGATATGAGAAAGAGCTGAAAACACAATTTCTTTTTTCGATGTTGCATAAAACAATAATTGAAGAAACCCACTAAAGCTCTCCCAGGGAAAGCCTCTCCTTCCTTAGATAAAGGAGCCAGGGAATAAATCAGATTTAATTCTTGCTCTGGAGTTCCAGGCTGCAATTTGGTATTGAACTCCTGGACTTTGGCATCTTGGTTTGGGGGAGAAAAACAGTTTTCTGTGGTTTTTAGCCAAGCCAGGATGGGAATGTCACAGGCAACACTGCAGGGTTTGCTCTGGGGGGGGACACTGCTGGGAAATGCATTTTTGCTGCATTATTTGTAATTTTGGAGGGGTTTAAGGGAAGATTTTGAAGCACCCAACGTGTCCTCCTGCCCCCCTTCCTCGAAGTTGCTGCAAATCATCCCATTCTAAGCCATGAATCCATTAGGATTTCCCACTGTTTACCGGGTGGAATCTCCCTTTCCCAGCTGTGCCAGCAGCAATTCCGATGGAAAAAGCAATTTAACCAACCTGGAGTCCAAAGAATCTCACTTAACTCTGCATAAATTCCCATCCAAGAGCTTCGTGTCCCCGGGGAGCAGCGAGGGACACTCGGGGCCAGGAAGGGACACTCGGGGAGCAGCGAGGGACACTCGGGGACAGGGAGGGACAGTCAGGGACAGGGAGGGACACTCGGGGACGGGGAGGGGCACTCAGGGACAGGGAGGGACACTCGGGAACAGCGAGGGACACTCAGGGACAGGGAGGGACACTCGGGAACAGCGAGGGACACTCGGGGCCAGGGCCAGGGCAGAGGGGCCGGCAAGTTTGGCTCGTTAATGAGTTCCCCTTTAGCATTTTGGCTCGCTGAGGTGTTTTTATTTCTCTCCCCCGGGGCGCTGACCTGGGCTGGGTCACTCGGGGCTGGAAATCGAGCTCAGGCTGCCACGGGGGCTGTTCCAGGTGGCTTTTTGTATTCAGGCTTTTTAAGCAGTGCAAAAGTCCCCGTGCTCCTTGCAGGAAATGCCAACCAGTGGGAGCACTAAGGGAAAAAATAGAAGAAAAAGTGTTTCGGAGAGGGTTTTAAAAATAGCTGCTGTTTGTACCAGAAATATGAGTGTACGTAACTGAGGGAGCCTGAAACTTGGGGGGGAAGCACTTTCTAGAAAACTGGAGTTAATTGGGTTCTGTGAAGAGCTGATAATCACTGGAGTGGGTGGCCTTGGTGCTCTGGGGTCCCTGTCCCGTCCCTGGAAGTGTCCAAGGCCAGGCTGGACAGGGCTTGGAGCAACCTGGGACAGTGGAAGGTGTCCCTGCCCTTGGGACAACTCAAACCCTTCCAAAATTCCATGATCTTCTCCCCTAACTTTGCAGGACACACCAAACCTTCCACTGGAGAAGAGAAGATTTAAATCCCAGTAAATCTGCCCTTCTGGTGCCTGTTTGAAAGAACAAACCCCTTGTCATCCAGCAGGAAAAATCACAACCACCAAAGCCCTTTTATTTAACCTTTGGCCTTGGAAAGAAATACATGAACATGAGGAGAAGCTCCTGGGCTTTTACACGGGGTTATATAAAGCAAATTATGGGATGTGCTTGTAGTAATTCCCTGACAGCTGTGATATCCAGTGTGTCACCCTGGGGTGGGAGGGAGGACAACTGCAGGCTTTTCCAGTACAGGAATTCATAGAATCATGGAATGGTTTGGGTCAGAAGGGACCTTAAAGCCCATCCAGTCCCACCCTCTGCCATGGGTTGGGACACCTTCCACTTGGGCCAGGTTGGTCAGAGCCCTGTCCAACCTGGCCTCGAATTCCTGGGGTTTAGGTGTATTTTAAAGGGCTGGAAAACTGGGAAAACCTGTTCAAAGCCTCAGCAGTGAGTGGGTGGGAGGTTTTGCAGTCATGGCCAGGGCAAGGCACGTGTGGAGTGATGCTCTTCCCCCTCCTGCTCCCTCCTGCCCATCCGTGTCCTCCTGAATTATTCCTGCCTCCTGCTCGAGTGCTGCATCTTTGCATCCCTTAATTAGACTCAGTGGGTACAATCAAACCCAGCACAGGCTCTCCTAATTCCCTGTCTGGGTATTCATTACAGGAGCAGCAGCAACTGGGATGTCAAGGAGGATTAAGCAGGAGCTGGGAAGGCACAGGTGGCTCCAGCACGGATTGCAACCCCTCAAGTTGATGGATCTTCCTGGGGCTAAACCCATCTGTCCCTAAGAGCATATCCATGTTCCTCAGCTCCTTCAGAGAGCATGGATTGCTTCCCAGTGCTCCCAAGAAGGGCAAGCCCCCAGGCTGGCACTGAATTGGTTAAGGTGTCCCGGTCATGGCCCTGTTTTGCTCCAGTGCTGATAAATGGGCCTGGAGGACCCTCAGAAATCCCCATTCCCAGACCTCGAGGCATAAAGGCAGCATTTTCCAGAGCATCATCCACCCCCCCCCGGGATGAGGGGGCTGGTCCTTGAGGGGCCATGGGAGGAACAAAGGGCTCTGCTGTTCCCACCGGGCTCTGCAGCCCAGGGGGCCTCTGGGTGACCTTGTGTGGTCATTTTTGGAGAAAATCAACACTATGGGAAGGGGGAGACGAGCCTTGGAATTTCCAAGCCAGATCTGCTGCGTCTCCCTGGATGATGCCAGGGGTCACCCGGAGGGTACCCAGGGGATGCCCAGCACTGGGGGTGTGCACTGAGCTCATCCCACCGAACCCAGCCGCGCGTTTTGGGAACCCAATCCTGTGCTCATCCCGACAGGACAGGCGGCCGAGGGTGGTGCCGAGCCCGAGCCAGCCTTCTCCGTGGCCCTGGCATTGCGGAGGTGTCGCTTGGAGGTGTCGCGTTGGCCCCGGGGGGCAGCGTTTGGCCGCCGCTCTTGAATTAAGTGCCGAACATGACGCTCGTTTTAATTCCGTGCGTTGCGAGCCGCGTGTGTTGCTGCCCACACGCACCAGTTGCCATAACAACTTTAATTTGTTTTGTAGCCTCCGCTTGGGTGGATTTGGGGATTTTTTTTGTTTGTTTGTTTGTTAGTCTCCTTTCCTTCCCCCTGTTCCGCCCCATTCCCCCTTTCCTGACTTTTTTCCCCCAGCTGTTCTCGCCCCCCCTCGGTTTCCCTGCATTTATAAGAAGCAAAAAGTCATTGCGTGGGTCCTCGACCCCTCACTGGGCACCCACAGCCTCTGATTTGTCAGGATTTATCCCAAGTAATCCCAGCTGAATAGCAGGAGTGAAACCATTCCCTTCCCAAATCCCCATCCTACTCTTGAAACACGAAGAGATCCGTGTCTTCCCTTTCCCACCACCCCATCCATCAGTCACTGCATTGAAAACCAGGAATAAACCTCTTGGAAAGCCTGGCTGTGGTGTCAGGACCTCGGGGGGATTCCTTTTTTAAAGGGATTGACCATCTGCTGAACTACTTTGAGAGAGAAGGGAAGGACAAGCAGAGAGGGGAGAGTTTGGCCTCTCTTTGGAAAGGTCCCCCCGCTTTTGGCAGCGCTTTGGGGTCCCCCCAACACCCCCAGGGACCTCAGTGCCATGGGGGGATCCCTGTCACCAACCTCTGCCTTTGCACTGCAGTCATGGGGGCTCTGGGGGGGATCTTGGTGGCTCCAGGAAGATGCTGAGATGGTTTAGTTGGAGAAGTCACAGGATGGGGATATTACAAAGGCAAAGGAGTGACAGGACAAAGGGAATGGCTGTGGATTTAGATGGGATTTTGGGAAGGAATTCCTCCCTGTGAGAGTGGGGATGCCCTGGCATGGGTTGGGCAGAGAAGCTGTGGCTGCCCCATCCCTGGATGTGTCCAAGGCCAGGTTGGAGCAACCTGGGATAGTGAAAGGTGTCCCTGCCCATGGCAGGGCATGGAATTAGATGGGCTTTAAGTTCCCTTCTAACCCAAACCATTCAGGATTCTGTGATTCTATGACTCGATCCTTTTCTCTTCCTTAAGTTTCTGCCTCCAGGGTCAGCCCCTGCCCTGCTCCTGCCTCATCCCATCCAAATCCCAGCTGGAGAACGTGACATGGAGCTCAGCCCGGGGGGGGACTCGGCTGTGTTTCCGCTGAGCTCCGAGTTCCTCGGGAGGGACAGCAGGGCTGTGACTTGTTATCCTTCCATCCAGCAAAACCATGGAAAAAAGCACAATTCTGGCCAAAGGGGGTGAAAAGCAGCAGGAAAAGGCCAAGCAGAGTCTGTGCAGATGAACTGGGGCCGTGCGGGGGCGCTGGGAAAGGGATGACCTGGAGGAAGAAGAGTTTGGGGGGAGGAAGGTCAAGCCCTTGGCCAGCATGTCCTGGGGCTGGAGCTGTCACACTGAATTCCAGCAGCTGCAGCTGGATCTGTGGCTCCCAGCTCCCTCTTCTCATCCTCATCTCCCTCCTCATCCTCATCCCCTTCCTCATCCTCATCCCCCTCCTCATCCTCATCCTTCTCCTCATTGTCACCCACACCCCCCTCCTCATTCTCATCCCCTTCATCTCATCCTTATGGTCCTGTGTGGGAAGGGGAGTGAAGCCAGCTGGGATGCAACAGCCTGGGATGCTGCAGAGGGGGATGCAATGGAGGGGGATGCAATAGAGGAGGATGAAACAGCCTGGGCTGCAGTGGGGTGGGATGTAATGGCTTGGGATGCAGGGGGGTGGGATACAATGGCCTGGGATGCAGTGGGGTGGGATGCAATGGCCTGGGATGCAGTGGGGTGGGATACAATGGCCTGGCATGCTGTGGGGTGGGATACAATGGCCTGGGATGCAGAAGAGGGGGATGAAATGGCCTGGGATTCAGTGGAAATGGGATGCAGCAAAGTGGGATGCAATGGCCTGGGATGCAGTGGCAGTGGGATGCCATGCAGGGGGATGCAGAGCAGAGGGATCCAGTGGTAACACTCTCAGTAGCTGCGGTTTTATGGCTTCCCATAAACAGTCCCCTCCATCTCTCTCCATTTTTAATTACCTGGAAAATAACCCCGTTCAATTTACAGCTCATTTGAAGCCGTGAGCAAGGGGCCATAAATATTTAATGTGCTTGGAAGTGGCACCAACTGTCCGGGGCTTTTCTCTCTTCCTGGAGTTGCCTTTATTTTAGCACGTTTATTCCCCCACTTCCACAATTTTCCACTCTCTCCATCCATAAAATCCAGTGGTAAAAGACAGAGAACTGCTGGCAAAGGGTTCAATCCCCAAATATTCTTGGGAGTGCTGGACTGGAACCAGCATTTAGGGCAGATTCCTGAGGATCTCAGAGCTCTCCTTGCCTTTTCCTGGGAGAAGCCAGGTGAGGATCCACTTCCCATCATGAGTTCCCAGCCAGGGCTATGGGAGGTTCTGCTAAAAAAAAGGTGTTTGCACACCAGGATTTTTGCCTCCAAATTGTGGCTGAGCCTGGAAGGAGGTGTCTGGAGCAGAACTGAGCCTGAAATTCTGCCCTGCCCTACTTAGAGAGTTAAAAAAAGGATTAATGGATATTGCAGGGAGGAGGAATCACCGGGAATTGCTGTCACTGCCGTTGGTTTCGGTGCTGAGCTCCCAGCAGGAGCGAAGGAAAACTCCCAGTCTCTGAACTCCTGACAGTTGCCCCCAATCCCAAACATTAAACAAACGCCTTTGACTCCCAGATTTCTGTGGGTTTACCCAGGACATATTTTTGTGTGTATTAATCACTGCAACACGGATTTTATTGTAACATAATAGATATATTTACTGCAGGAGGAGTGACAGCATTTATTAATTATGCACAAGCAGGCCCAGCAAACGGATTTGTTTGCTTTGATGTCTAATGCTGCAGCCTTTTTTTTTTTCCTGCTTGTTAAACTTAATCAAAAGCAATCAAATACGCTCCCATAAATTAGAGCAAATTAATTTCAAACAAAAGGGGAAAGTATTAGGTAGCACAAATGCAAAGGAAATTAAAAAGAACCAGCGAGATAGGAGTCAGGGTAATTTAAATATTGGGTTTGGCTACTGTTTGTCATTTTGGGGGGTTGGGGCAGGAATAGGAAAGGTTTAAGTGCTGTGTTTGGTTGCTGGGTTTAATTTGGGGTGGATGGGGCAGGAGTAGGAAAGGTTTAAGTGCTGTGTTTGGTTGGTGGGTTTAATTTTGGATGGATGGGGCAGGAATAGGAAAGGTTTAAGTGCTGTGTTTGGTTGCTGGGTTTGATTTTGGATGGATGGGGCAGGAGTAGGAAAGGGGAAGGAGTAGGAAATACAGAGCTGAGGTTTGAGGGGCTCAGCATCACCAGGGAGGTTGGATTTCCATGAGAAGCCTTGTTGGCACAGCCAAAAAAGGTACCAAAATCCATCCCAGCTGGGCACAGGTTGGGAGCTGGAGGGGTTTATTGCCCCTCAGGGTGTGCAGGATTTGGGCTGTGACCCCATCCCTGTGACATCTCCCACCTCCAAACTACCCCCTGGTCTCTCTGTCTCCCTCTGCACCTGGACACAACCCCGTCCCCCTCTCTCCTCTCCTTGAATGTTCAGCCCAGCCTTAATTACAGGTGGTTAATCCATCCCTGCCCACCGGTGCTGGTGCTGAAGGACATTCCCAGCTCCCACCCCTGCTCTATTTACATAATGCTATTGACATTTTCAGCAGGATATTATGTATGCTGCTTTAATTCACTGTTAAATTAAATTATGGCTGTTTGGGACGCAGTAATTTCTTTTGTTCTAGGAACAGATTGTTTTATATATCTGCCCGTATTACCAAGTTATTAATTTAATGATTCCATAATAGTGGCTCATTCCTTTGGGTAATATAAAGGGAAAAGTGGGCTCTGTGCACAGCTTAGTCCGGTTTGCTCGGCCCTGCACGGATTGCAGGGGGTTAGGAATGAAGGTGTTGGGTTTGGCAGCGTTCAGGAGTGGGACAAGGGCTCCAGCTTGGTCTGCCAGCCCTCATCCAGCACTTCCAGGGATGCAGGATGCAGGACAGAGCCCTCGCTCTCCGGGTGTCCCCTCGGGGGATGGAGCCACGAGCGTGTTGTGTCCCTTCCCTGCACCCTCAGGGTCAGGGTTTTCCATGTGCTCAGCTCCCAGCCACGTGCTCAGGGCCAGGCTCTGTTTTCCAGCTGCCTGGAAAGCCTCGTGCCCGGATGGAGGCACTTGGAACAGCCCCTTGGCTCCGAACTTCAGCTTCTCCAGATGCTGCTTGAATCCCGACACCCTGGAAGCGTGGGCAGAGTTCCCTGGGATTTTGGTGTTGGATGGGGAGGGAGAGGAGGGAGGGGCACAACTCACGCTCAGCCCTGGCCCCATCCCTGGCCCTCCCTGCTCCTCCTGGGTCCCACAGCCCCCTGCAATTCCAGGGCTCCTCCAAGCGGGGCTGCATTCCTGCTTTTCCAAAGTTTTAACCACTCTCTTCACTGCAAGGGGCAGAGCTGATTCCAAGTCCATCCGAGTCTCCCTGGCAGCCCCCGGGGCTGGCGCCAAACCTGGTGCCATTTCCCTGCAGTGCATTAAGGGCTGAGCCCCCACATGACTCCACGGGCTCTCGTGGTGTACATATTTATATATTTATATCTATTTCTTCTTTCATCCTCCCTGGCACCACCTGCTGTGGCGTGGGGAAAATCTGGGAAATTCTGTCCACCCACATGCTCAGAAATCAAGGAACAGGAGCAGAAGTGGTGCCTGTGAGCTGTTCTTAAAAGATGGGACTTGGATAAGGGACGTGATGTGGGGCTGGGGATGGAGCAGTGGCTGCCTGATGACATGAGTGGATGGCAACAGCTCCAAAAGAATCCTGGAACCCTGGAAGGGACCTTAAGGATCATCTGGTTCCATAGGGAAGGACACCTTCCACTAGCCCACATTGCTCCAAGCTGGCCTTGGACACTTCCAGGGGTGGCACAGGCACAGAATTCTCTGGGAATTCCATCCCAGCTCCTCAATACCCACACAGGGAAGGATTTCTCCCCAGTATCCCACCTATCCCTGCCCTCTGGCAGTGGAAAGTCACTCCCCCTTGTCCTGTCTCTCCATCCCTTGTCCTCAGTCCCTCTCCAGCTCTCTTGGAGCCTCTTTAGGCACTGGAAGGGGCTCTTGGGTCTCCCTGGAACCTTCTCCTCTCTGGGCTGAACAATCCAACTCTTGACTCATTCCAGGACACCGCTGGAATTCTGGGCTGCCATTGTACATGGCTGGGTCATGTTGAGCTTCTCATGCCCCAAACACCCCAAACCACCCCAAAATCCTTCTCCTCAGGGCTGTTTGCCATTGCAATGATTCCTGGGCAGCAGGTGAGGTCATTCCCAAGTGCTGCTGATGTTGAGGGCAGGGATTTAGGAGGGATGGGAGCCCTGGAAACTGGGTGGGTTTGCAGAGGGCGAGCTGGTGTTTTGCCCCCACTGGGATTCAAGATGGAAAAGGGTTAAAGAGGTCTCTGCTCCTGACTGGGACCTTCTCAGGTGGTACAAGCAAAAGCATTGGCAAAGTGGACTGAGCCAGAGCATTGGGAATCCTGGAGAACAAACCAGCCCCAAGAGGGGTGTGGAGTCACCCACTGGCATCACATGGCAGGAAGAGGAGTGCTGCCAGAGGTGCTGCCATCCTGAGGGCCATGATATGGACGCATTCCCCTTTTAGAGGTGAATTTTAGGGTTTGGGGACTCTTGTCTGAGCCTTGGAGGGGCAGTTTGTGCTGTATGTTGTGTTGGAGTTCAAGCCTCAGAAGGGACCATGAATTAATCTGGGAATAATCTGTTTTGGCTGCTTTGTGTCCTACACATTCCTATTTCCCTGGTCCCCCCTGCCTGGCAAGCAGAAGTGGGTGCTGGCTGATCCCTACCCAGAAAGCCACTTGGTTTGGATTCTAAGCCTTAAAAAATTGTGGAATTCATCCTTGTTGCTCCAGTGGTGAATCAGCCTTGCTGTTAAAGCTTGTGCTTTGTTTTCCAGTGGGAAGCTCAAGCCAGACACGATCAACTCCTGCCTCTTGTTATGTCTTTCTTCACTAGATTAAAGACCCTTTAATAGGCTGTATTTTCTCCCAGGAAGGTACTTACTCCCGGCAATCAACTCACCCCCGTTGTCCTTTTGATAAACGGAGCAGCCTGAGCTCTTTAAGCTCTTTCCTCGGCAGAATTTTTACCAGGAATTGTGACTTGTGTGTGTGTTTTCCCTGAATCCCTTCAGGCTTCCCTGTTCTCCCTGCGGGTCTCCATTCCCAGGTGATTTTTTGCATGGAAAAATCACTCTGGTGTGATGCTGACCCGGCTGGGGGGGTTGGTGTCACCCCAATGTGTCCCCTCCAGCTCCCTGGAACACCCCTGTGATTCCCTTTAGGAATATTAGAGGAAGGAATGGAGCTGGAAAACGCTCAGTGAGCAACAGGGAGATGAATTGATGCCACTTGGGATGGAAAGATGGTTTGATGTCCGTGTCTCTCCTGCCTGGCACCGTCTGCCTCGTGTCATCTCCTGGCTCCACGGCGTTTTCCTGGCCTCCAGCTGGGATATCCAAGGGATGGAGGAAGATTTTCTGCCTCACTTCCAGCCATAAGGGAGAAAATGCTGTTTCCCCCCAAGCTGGGGGTGTTTCCTCGCTGGGAAAACTGCCCAGGCTTCGGGAACTGGAAAACTGGGAGAAGAGGCTGAGGCTGGGAAGGGAATCCCAAAAGGGAGGATCTGTATCCAACTCCCCCAGGGATTTCACATTGATTGGGTCGGTGCATTAATGCCTTTAAGCTAAAGGAGGGTAGATTTAGATGGGATATTGGGAAGGAATCCTTCCCTGGGAGGGTGGGCAGGCCCTGGCACAGGTTGGGCAGAGAAGCTGGGGCTGCCCCATCCCTGGGAGTGTCCAAGGCCAGGCTGGACAGGGCTTGGAGCA
>JAOXXN010033971.1:0-10668 GCA_026770055.1 Myrmophylax atrothorax
CTAGCCCAGCCCAGCTCAAGTCACCTGACAATTCCAGGCCTAGTCTGGACTTTAAAACCTAAATTTAAGCCCACCTACGTGAACCCATAACAAGTTATGCATAAAAGTACCCCCACAAAATCTGTGGTTGAAGGACATAGAAAAAACTTTAGATGTGGTGCAGCTCTTTGTTGGAAAAGGCAAAGGCCACCTGCAGAAGAATAAAAGTATTCTTTAGCCCTCTCCTGTTATCTTTCAAAACAAAGAATGACTGAGCAAGTCTCAGATGAGTCTGAGAAGAAAAAATTATCACTAATTCACCAGCCCAATTGAAGAGTAAACTTTTTGTTAAATTACAAAAGAACTCATCAAGTTAGTAATTCAACCTGGGATAGTTACCATGCCAAATCCTTATTACAACAGAGGAAAACAACCAAAGTTGTACCGAAGTACAAGAAAAATTTTGATCACACAGGGTAAAAATTCTCTAAGTTTTGTTATTTAATTCAACAGGACCCAGATTACATCCTTAAAAATATAATGAAAGACTCTGATAAACCAACATTTCTGCAAACATGACACACCGTAACCGTTTTCATAACTTGTCTCAAATTAATATTCTTCATTAAAGTAGGCAAAGCTACTAAAGTTTTTCCACATTACAGAAATTTTATTACTCTTAAAATATTAAGAGTAGTTACCTGAATCTGTGAGCTACTAGAAAAATGTGGTTTTATTCTGCACAGTGTGCTAGAGTGAGGTTGGACTCTTCAAATTAATAGGGGAACATCAGCTTTGATTTTCATAGAATGTTCATAAAGCTTACATGTAAACTCTATTATAAGGAGATATTCAAATTTTTCTTACTAACTGGATAACCTGAGCCAATTTACAAGGGATAGAGATGCATTGTGTCATTATTCAAAATGCATCATTTTAATGATTTATTAGAGCACAGTAAAATTAATTCAGTGAAATGTACAGGTTTAAGTAACTAGAACTTTAAAAAATTATAAAGAAAAACGAAGACCGAAAAAGAGCAAAAATTGTCAAGTTGAAAACCTCACTGAAACTTATGGCCTGACACACATAATAGTATTAACACTCCAGAATGGCAACATTTTTTCTCTCAAAATTATAGCATTTCTTCTGTGCCAGCCTTTCAGGCCCGTACACCACGTGAGCTTCTGTCAGGTTTTCACCAAGAAACACAAAAATAAGCTTCAATACCAGTCCTAACTGAGCTTAAACTAGTGTGAAAAGCTTCAGAATATCTTATGCTTCAAGAAACATACTAAGATGTCAAATGCAAGCAAAGAAAGAGTTAATTTTTCATATAAAAGAAATTCAACATATGTGAGATACTGGATTATAATATTAATTTTTGGCCTGGACCAACGCAAAGTGGGGGACCGGGGAAGGGAGAGGTCAAATTTCTCAAAAGGGAGGTGGTGCCCCATTCCATAGCCTAGCCCCTTCAGATCTCC
Organism: Myrmophylax atrothorax; assembly: GCA_026770055.1. Taxonomy (NCBI): domain Eukaryota; kingdom Metazoa; phylum Chordata; class Aves; order Passeriformes; family Thamnophilidae; genus Myrmophylax; species Myrmophylax atrothorax. The sequence continues at coordinate 1,467 of JAOXXN010033971.1, forward strand.
TTGGGCAACCCCAGAAAAACAGTCACTCAAAAGCAACTTGGAATCACTCCGCCATACCACACCCCCTTTTCTCCCTTAACCCAACTTCTCAATGAACACACAAGGAGGACTGCCTCTCACCCTGCCCCAGATTACGAGTGGCCAGTGAGCCAGAAATTACACCTGTGGTGGGCGGCCACAAGGGAGCCAGAGCAGATAAAACCATAGATGTATTCTACACGTGGTTGGACCCTAATATCTTCTAAACTGCTGATAACTGGATCTACTCTAAACTTAGGGTTGTTAGCTATAATTCCCCCTTTCTCTCTGTCTTTCTTATTTTTTATCTTAATTTCATTTCTTGATGTTTTGGGCAGCTTAAAGCTGGATTGATTGGATTTTGCTAAGTTACCAAATGTTAAGTCAATCCTTTGTGAAATGTCGTATTTTGATTGAATGTTGCTGTTTAAACTTTCCCCACATTCCCTTATTTTCTAAAGTTTGACAGTAAAAGCATGTTGTTTTACCTCCTGCAAAATTGAGACGGTCAATAGCGGATATTATTTGGAGGGTGGAATAAAGACAAATTTATTGTGCAGCTACTTGCTTAATATAGGATTCTACAGTTAAGGGGAAGGCAACATGCTAATTCGATCTTACATAAGGAATTTACAGTTTCTTTATCTGACAACAGCAGAGGCCTAAAGCTAATCCATTATTCATAAAGGAAGGAAGATATTGTGGGTTCCCCTAGGTGAGTCAAAATTTAGGTTTTGAAATTTGGACTAGGCCTGAAATTGTCGGGTGACTTGAGCTGGGCTGGGCTAGCTGAGAGCTGGCTTCTTCTAACCAATGATGTTGTATTCCACACCATAGAGACATCACCTCAGGGGGGATGCGGCCCAGTGTGTGTAGGTGTGGCTTGTTCAGATGCTTCCCAGCTGTGGTCTCAACAAGACACACCGTGCTGTCCCAGGAGCGATGGGGAGGTCCCAAGGCCAGCACCGGCTCATCTTAGGTAAGTAAATAAATGTTGTTCTTATTTTTTCTGCTTAAGTCTGTCTGGGGATTAAGTTTATAAAGTGCTTTGTAGTTAGAATGGTAGAATTTGTGCTTATTGGGAGTGGGAAGTTATTTCTTGTTATACATAACTTATGTCAGTGTGTGTTATATTGCAGTTTTCCTTTTCTTTTCTCTTTCCTGTATAAACATATAAAGAGTTTCAGCATAAACCTAGAGTTGAAGGGGTTTTTTTCCCCTCTCTCTCCTTCCTTTTCTCTTGGCTGGAGGGAAGAACACTTTCACTCTTTTTTGGAAAGTTGGAGTTTTGCCAGTTCAAACCAAGACAGATAAATGTATTCATCAGAGATTCTCCTCCACTGTGCTACTTCGGCAAAAATACAATCAACTCGTAGGAGAAGCTCCCTCTAAAATTGAGATTTTCTACACAATTCTCTGTGAAAAAAGAAACCGATGAAGTTTTCCCCCCAGAAGAAATGTACCAAGGACAGACTCCACGCTGCAGGACAGATAACAGAAGGCGCGTCATAGTCATCTCAGATTCTGGGCCTGCAGCTCTCTCTTGGCCTAAAGCAAGAAGAGGAGAATGCCCTCTTTCAATTTGTGAGCTTCTTCCCAGTTCCCTGCCTCGAAGTAAAACATAGGAAGAGTCCTCTCCGACTCAATGTGCCACAACAAACAGAGCTTGGTGCTTGCAAAGGGAGCGGGAAGGCACATCACATTCATCTGAGAGTCTCCTCCACTGTTCTCCTTCGGCAAAAAGTACAAAAGCGATTCTTAGGAGAAGCTCACCTCTCAAATTGGGGTTGTCTTCACAATTCTCTGTGGAATGTGAAACCGATGAAGTTTCCTCCCAGAAGAAATGTGCCAAGGGCAGAACAAGCTTGTTGCTTGTAGAGGGACAGGAAAGGCACTTCATGAGTCATCTCAGCAGCTTTCAAGGCTGCAGTTCTCGCTCTTGGCCCAAAGCACCATGGGTCCTTTGCAGCACCTCATCTCTCCAAAAGCGATGTTCCTTCCAGATCTTGGCTTAGAATTGAAACATATGAAGACCCCTCTCAGACAAACTGTACCAGGCGAGAAAATGCTAGTGTCTTTTGGAAGGACACGGAGGGAACACCGTATTCACCTGACTTTCCAGCCCTGCAGCTTTCTCTCCTGGCAAAAAGCACCATCGTTTCCTAAAACGAGCTAATCTCGCAAATTATGATTTTCCTCCCAATTCTCTGCCAGCCAAGAAGTCAAACATACAACAATTCCTCTCAGACGAAAGGTACCACAACAAATAAACCCTGTTGCACATGGAAGGACAGGGAAGGTACATCATACTCGTCTGAGATTCCAGGCCTGCAGGGCACTTTCTTGGGCCCAAAGCGCCACGGGTCCTTTGGAGAAGCTAAGTCTCTCAATTTGCAATTTTCCTCACAGTTCTCTGAGAAAAGCGAAACCGATCAACTTTCCTCCCAGAACAAATGTGCCAGGACAGAAAGAGCTTGTTGCTTGTGGACGGACAGGGAAACCCCGTCCTGGTCACCTGAGAGTCCAGGCCTGCAGCTTGCTGTCCTTGGTGAAAAGCTCAACTGCTCCTTAGGAGGAACCTGATCTTTCCAATTGCCATTTTCTTCCCAGTACTCTGCTGAGAAATGAAAGACTGCAGCTTTTTCACTTGACGGAAAGCATAATAGTTTTTTAGGATTTTCTTATCTCCCAAGTTGAATTTTCTTACCAGAAGTGAAACACATGAAGATTCCTCCCCGACTAAACATGCCAGCACACTAAATGCTTCTTGTTTTTTGACGGTCAGGGAAGGCACTTTTTCTCTGAGATTCTAGGTCTGCAGCTTTCTCTCTTGATGAAAAGCACAGTAAGTGAAACGGATGAAGATTCCTTCCAGCAAAATCTGAGAGGACACAAAGAGCGTTTTGCTTTTGAAGGACAAGGGAAGGTTCAGCATAAGCTTCTGAAATTTCAGGCTTTCGACTTCCCTTTTTGGAAAGCACAATCATTTCTTTGGAGAATCTAATCTCTCAAATTGTGATTTTCCTCTGAGTTCTCTGCTGGGAAGAGACAGAAATAAAGATCAAGGTTCCTCCAAGAGAAAATGTGCCAGGACACTAAAACTTCGCTACTTTTGGAAGTTCAGGGAAGGCAAATCAGATGCATCTGAGATCCCACGCTTCAGCTTTGTCTCTTGGTGAAATGCAAGAAGGCGAAGCTCATCTCCCACATTGCAATTTTCCTCCCAATTCTCTGCCAGGAAGAGACATATATGAATATTCCTCTCAGACAAAATGTGTCACGACCCAAAAGCTTGCTTCTTTTGGAGGGCCAGATAATACGCATCAGTGGCACCCAAGAAGTGCGTCTCACAAATGGCTATTTTCTTCCTATTTTTCTGCTGAGATTTGAAGTTGGACTAAGAGTCCTCCTAGGAAAAAGTGTCAGGATACGAAGGTCTTTCTGCTTTGTGGAGTTTGCTTTTTACCTGTTGATCCCAAAGCAGTTTGTATTACTGATGCCTCTATGTCTTTTGCAGCAAAACTCCATACAGTTTCTCCTGGAAGTTGCCAGGTTTGTCCTCAAAATAGATCAATTTTTCTCCTCTTCATTTTTATTTTTCTTCTCTCCTCTTCCCTTGATGGGGAGGTGGATTCTCTCTCTTTGTTTTGGGCAATAGATAGTGGGGGCTCGTCCGGGATACACAAAGTACATTGGCTGGCTTCCCAAGACCTTGGCTGTATTCCTAGAGATTTTTTATATAAAGAGCACTGGTTTATTGCTTGTTTTTAATATATTCTGAAACATGAACATTAACAATATTCTTCCCCACTGGATGCATGTATTATCCTTTCTATTTGTCTTTTTGATTTCAGAGAGCTTTCCTGTGTCAAGACCTAAGGAAGATGAGTATAGCTACCTGAAAGGAATAAGCTATATTCCTTACCTGTATTTGATTTTTGGTTTTGGTTTTGATACAAATGATGTCATAGCGCTATTATCATATCTACCATTGTTTCATGCTAACCCTGTTTTTAACTATTTGTTAATGATGTTGTTGGTAGCTAATGCTGTGACAAACTTATGGAGAGTGGTGAATGTGATACTCTTTCTGTCGCCTCATTTTAGAACTAGCCAAACTTCAGGAGAGATGGGAACCCAAACAGATGAGGGGGCAGAGACTGAGGTTATGGAAGATGTAGAGACCCAAATGTGGAAGGCATAGGGACCCAAACTGAGATGAAGGACATTAAAAATATTTTTGTTGAGATGGGTACCCAGACCATGCAACCTGCAGTTGCTGTTTATCCCACTGTGAAAAAGAAGTCATGGACAAAGAGGCCTACAGGAGCTGGCGTACTAGATACAGAAGGATCAACAGCAGGAGGTGGTGAAGGGCTAAGGCTAAGTTCTTTGACAGATGACGCAGGTGCAGGAACTTCACCAAAGGTAGGCAGACAATCACTTCGAAGACAGGGATACCCAGAGGAAATTAGACAGGACAGCCATGAATCCTGATCATTGACCCCAGCAGAAATGCAGGACATACAGAAAGAACACAGTTGCCTGCCAGGTGAACGAATTCGTACCTGGCTGCTCTGATGCCAAGATAGAGGAGCTGTGAGTTACGTTTTGGATGGTTATGTAGCACAACACCTGGGCAACTATCCCAGAGATGATAATATTGAAAAGGAGCTTGTAAAGGAATGAGGCGAGTGCGATCTTGCAAGTGTGGCTGAAGTGTACCCATACAAGGAAAATCTACAGAGTTCCCTAAGAAAGTGGACAGCTGCAGATGAAACCATCCAATACCTGAGAGAATTGGCACTGTTAGAACTTCTTTATGGCAAATCATTTGGTGATATCAATCCCACACTACTGATCCTGAGTGTGTCCCTTGCACGGTGCCCATGTGGGAAAAAGCAATCCAAGGTTCCCCTGCATAATTTTTCAGCTGCTTGATAACAGTTCTCCTCCCAAATGGTAATGACGGGGACAGAAACGTAGGTGAAATGTGCACTTGGTTACAGACTATAAGAGAATGATTAAAAGCTGGCTCAATCTCACAAGGCAACAACTCAGATTCTAGGGACAGCTATGATTCTCACTGCCAGCGAGTCCCTGAGAGAGAGGTGTCCTATGATAACTCTGACAGAGACAGAACAGAAGAAAGGTCACAGTCTTGCTCTCAGTCTTGGTCCCATTCTCAGTCACCTCATGCTGCATGTGGAAAAAAAGGAAAGCCCCAGGAGTAAGCCACATAGTGAATGTAATACGTTGTGGTCTGTTCTACTTGAACTGGGGGAAGACATGAAGCAGTGGGATGGTGAACCCACCTCTAAATTTGTAGTCCAATTACAAGAATTAAGACAGAAGATAGCTGGTAAAAAAGCTGTCCACATGGTTGAGGCAAAGACCCCGGAAAAGAGACTTCGATCTCCGAGACGCAAAAGGAGCAACTCCCTCAATTCTGATGGAGAAGCCTCCGACAGAACATCACTGAGGTCAGACGGTGAGTACTCTGACCAGAAGCAGCAATAGAGGGGCCCTACCTCTGGCCAGGAGGAGGAGAGGGAAAACTGAGTCTATTGGACTACCTGGATTCGATGGCCTGGCACATCTGCCCCACAAAAATATTGAGCTTTAGGAGATACAGGTGCACAATGCACATTGATGCCATCAAGGCATAAAAGCACAGAGCCTGTCTGGAGCTCCAGAGTGACAGGGGGAAGCCAAGAATTATCAGTGGTGGAGGCCAAAGTGAGTTTAACATCAGACAAATGGGAAAGGCATCCCCTTGTGACTGGTCCAGAGTCCCCTTGTATTCTTAGCATGGACTACCTTAAAAGAGGATACATCAAAAATCAAAAGGGGTATCGATGGATTTTTGGTGTGGCCACACTGGCTGCAAAGAGACTTAAACAATTATCTGCCCTGCCTGGCCTTTCAGAAGATTCCCTCTGTTGTGGGATTATTGCAAGTCAAAGACCAACAAATGTCAATTGCCACCTGTATTGTTCAGATCTGCTTAATGTGTTGCAGACAGAACTATTGATCCGAATAGTCCCTTGAGCAAAATTAAAACTCCCACAAGTTATCTGTTAATACCAAAACGGGATTTTATTAATTGCTAAAGAAATGCAAAAGAAAAGAGGAAAAATAAGAAAAAGTTAGAAAAATGCTTAGGATTATTTTTTAGAAGAAGAGAAATATTACTACCAAGAAAAACTACCCTTCTGCTGTATCGGTGTGAATGGGGTTGGGGGGTTTGGGGGGGGAAGAAAGCAGGTTCTGTCTTTTTCCTTTGTGTGTCTCTCTCTCTGCCACGTTTTAATGTTACCTCTTAGCAGCAGGGGAGTAAGTCTCTTTGGAATGTAGGATGCATGTTTTCACCTCTCACGTCGTGTCCCAGGCCAGGCTGGCCTGTGGTTCAGCTGCAAAAAGCTTCTGTTATTTAGCCTTTAAAAGAAAATACAGTGGAAAGGATATAAATCATCCATGCAGCCGATAGCAGCAGTTGGTCTCAGTCTTTCTCCAAGCTGCCCGAGGTCCTCCAGAGGCTGGCAAGCTGGTGGTGGTAGAAGAAATTTGAAGAGATTTGAGAGGAGAGAGAGCAAAAAGAGACTAGGTAAGATTTCCAGTCTTCTCTTTCTCTCTTTGTTCCCTCTGATTTTTCAAATCCATCTTCAGATCTTTATAGTGTTCTGCAATGGCTGTACATGGCTTTCTGACACATAGCCAGTCCAGATGTTCGGAAAGCTATGACAATGGCAGGATTTTTTGGCAGGAAACATTTCCTTGAGGAGGTTTTTGTAGAAAGATGACAGAGGGATTTTCTTAGGATGTTTTTGACAGGCAGAAAACAACAGAGAAACGTATTTTTGGCATTTCTATGTATGTTACACCACCACAACCGTGCATGGACAGCAATACTGAACAAACTGAGACTCTGTGATTCCCAGCCATAAGATGATCTGAGAGCTGGAGAGTCAAGGGTTTGTCAGCAAGGCCCACTCACCCTTCAACAGCCCCATCTGGCCTGTACCTAAGTCTAATGAAGAATGGAGATTGACTGTAGACTATTGGGGTTTAAATGAAGTTACCTCGCTACTGAGTGCCACTGTGCTACACATGCCGGAGCTCCAGTATGAGCTGGAGTCCAAGGCAGCGAAATGGTATGCCACCACTGACATTGCTAATGCATTCTTTTCCATCCCCCTAGCCACAGAGTGCCAGTTGCAGTTTGCTTTTTGGGGGAGGGGCATGCAGTACACCTGTAACCAACTGCCCTGGGGTGGAAACAGAGTCCTACCCTTTGCCACAGACTAATTCAGACTACACTAGAGAAGGGTGAGGCCACAGAACACTTGTAATATATTGATATTATTGTATGGGGGGACACAGCAGAGGAAATCTACGCAAAAGGAGAGAAAACCATTAAAATTCTCCTCAGAGCCTGTTTTGCCATCGAGAAAAGAGCAAGATCAAGGGACCAGCCAAAGAGATCCAGTTCCTGTGGGTGAAGTGGCCAAATGAGTGATGACGGATCCCAACAGAAGTCATCAACAAGACTGTAGCAATGTCTCCACCAACTGACAGGAAGGAAACGCAAGACTTAGGGGGGCCATAGGTTTCTGGAGGATGCATATTCCAGAATACAGCCAAATTGTGAGCCTTCTTTACTTAGTGATTCGTAAGATGCACAAGTTCCAATGGGGCCCTGAAGAGCAGCAAGCTTTTAAACATATGCTGTGGCCCTTAGACCAGTCAGGATGGGACCAGACATGAAAATTGTACTTTATTCTGCTGTTGGAAACAATGGTCCTTCTTGGTGTCTCTGGAAAAAGGTGCCTGGATGTGGTAGTTTGGGCTTTAGTTTTAGCTATACCTCAGCTTCATCAGGCCCAGAGAGTCTATGTAGATAGGAGAGACAGGTGTCACCTGACTTAAGCAACCAAAGAAATATTTCATACTAGATGACATAAAGCTGAGATATAAATACAGTAGAGTAGTAGGAGTTTCTCACTTCCTTAATGGCTTCTCATTTGGGAAAGATGCACTGTGCTGTCCCAGGAGGACCAGGCCCAGCACCCCCTTACCACCATGTTATCTTAGGGAAGTAAAATATTTGTTAGTCTTTCTCTCTCCTTGGGTCTGTCTCTCAGAGGATTGAGTTCTCTGGAGTGATGTGTAGCTAAAATGGTGGGATTTGTGTTCAGTGGGGAGTGGGGAGTTATTTTTTTGTTATTTCTAACTTGTGCAAGTGTGTTATAGTGTGGTTTTCTTTAATTTTTCTCTTTTCTGTATAAATACATAAAATTAGTTTAAGTTTAAACCTGTTTTGCGTTTCCAGGTTTTTTTCTTTCTCCCTTTTACTCAGAGGGAGGGGAGGGAGGCTGATACTCTGTACTGGGCAGTTGGCATTTTGCCAGTTCAACCCAAGACACTGGCGAACCCCGGGGTCGACTACTTGGATTCTGGAGTTGAGGTTACATATGATCTGAGGCCAACTACAACCCCTACAGAGAAAGAGCTCCTTAGCAGCTTGTGAGGGGCTACAAGCAGCCTCAGATATAACTGACACAGAAGCACAGCTCCTCCTAGCACCTCGAATACCAGTGTTGAACTGGGTGTTTAAAGGGAAGGTGCCCTCCACACATCATGCCACTGAGACTACATGGAGTAAGTGGATTGCTCTGATCACACAGCATGCTCAAACAGGAAAACCAAGTCGCCCTGGAATCCTTGAGATCATACAAATTGGGCTGAAGGTGTGAACTTCAATCTGGCAGATGAGGAGGAAGGAGAACAGGTGAATTGGGCTGTGGAAGCTCCACCATATAATCAGCTGCCTGAGGAAGAAACACGTTACTCCCTTTTCACTGATGCTTCCTGTTGCATTGTAGGGAAAACCCGAAAGTGAAAAGTCCCACTCGAGAAGAAGCAGAGGCTATTGAGGGAGAAGGTGAATCAAGTCAATTTGCAGAGCTCAAAGCCATTCAACTGGCCCTGGATATTGCTGAATGAGACAAGTGGCTGGGGTTTTACCTGTACACTGACTCATGGATGATAGCCAATGCCCTATGGGTATGGTTAAACTGATGGAAGAAGACTAATTGGAGACATAGTGAAGCAGGGCAGGATCCAGGACCTAAGGAGTTAGCTCTTTGACAGGGAAATATGGCTAGTTTAGTTTAGTTAAAAA
>JAOXXN010033973.1:0-10653 GCA_026770055.1 Myrmophylax atrothorax
CCCTGGGCTGGTGATCACAGTGGGGTTGGATCAAGGGTTGGATTTGCTGATCTCAGAGGTCTTTTCCAACCCAATCCTTTCTCTGATTCTATGTTTCTATGGATGGCCAAATCAGTGATAAAAGCTACATTTTTGTTTCATTGGCTTGAAAATATATATTGGTTTTAACTCCTGCATATGGTAATGAAGCAAAACCTATACATGCATTACATGGATGACTAAAGTCACTCAAAGTCCACCTTATCATGAAATGACAACTGGAACTTTGTCTTTTTCCCACCCTGAAAGAAAAGAGTGTAAGTACAATTTAAGAGGGGATGGAGGCCAGAGGAGCCTCCCCCTTTGTATCCTGGGATGGCCAATGGGCTGTCCCCTTTGGTCTCCCATAGGAACACCTGTTGGGGAGCCATTACGTCATGGGGATCCTGTTGTGTGTGCTTTCTGATATCAGTGTATTTATCAGTGACAGCTCATGTACTTTGTCGCAAAGATGAATAAATCACTTACCTGTGAATCTGGGGTTATGAGCGTGCCCAGTGTTGGTGCTGCACCATTTGTGCATCTGTGACAGTGAGAGTTCTAATGCAGACTTAGACTGCTGCATTGTTCACTCTCTTACCTGTGAGGGTCTCCCAGGGACTCAGGCAGACACATTAAGAAGGGGAGGATTAGCACCTCTGGATCCACCACTCTGTGGATAACCAGAAAGCAAGGGGATCTTCCTTTCCTAACTTTTCTGTGTGCTAGTCCCCACTAAGTGCATGTTGTAGCTCTTGTGATAAGGGGCATGAAACCAAAGGAAGTGAATGTGTAACTCAGACCAGCAGTGCACCGAGTCAGGAGTTCCTGATGATAGTTCTGCAGGCTGTTGCTTTTCCCTGCAAGGTGATGATACTAAAACTGTACTCTCTTTGGTGTAGGCTGTAGTGGTACTTCTGTGCGGGCGTGCCAGGTAGGTGAGACACAGATGCATGGCTCCTGACGTGCATTTTGAGTGTTGGGGAATGGCTCTAATTGTTTTCACTGGGTATTGAGAGGTTTTCAGTTGCTTGTTTTGCAGTTACTCACACAAACTGGAAGCAAGTTTGGAGAAGACTGTCACTTGATACAACTTTCCTTAATTCTGCTACTTTGTTACTGGCTGTTCGACCTTTGCTGCAAAATGCTTTCAAGCCCTGCTTGGTAGAATAGGTTTTACTTCTACCTTGTTTAAATAAAAGGTTTCCTAGTTGATTATTGTTGCCTTTGTTTTCTGAATTAAAACCTTACATCTTGCATCCATTCCTGGGGAGGGAGTGTGTTAGGTCTGGCTGAGCTGGGCGTCATTTCCCCAGAGCAGCCCTCACAGTGCAGTGCTTTGGTGTGGATAACACCAGTGTTTGGCTCCTGCTGAGCAGGGCTGGCACAGCATCAGCTCTGTCTCAACACTCCTGCACCACCAAGGGACAGTGGGGAGTGGGCAGCATCCCGGGAGAGGGCACAGCCACGCCAGCTGACCTGGCTCTGTGCTCAGGGGGTGCATCAGTGCCCCAAAACAACAACGATCCCCCCTCAGCGTGGCTGAACCCCCAGACCCAGCCAGGGGTGGGCAGGGCAGGTGTGCTCTGGCTCAGCCTGGCACAGCAGGACCCAGAGAGTCTGGAGTGTGGAGCAGAAGGACCAGAGAGCTGCTCACACTCTGCCAGCACAGTGTGTTTGGCTGACACAGCTGACAATACAGACTAAAAATGCCCGACTGAGCCCCCTCTGCCTGCTGCAAAAGGGCAGTCCTGCTCTGTCAGGGCAAGGACTTCTGGCTGCCCTCCCTGAGGGCCCTCCCTGATCCTTCTGCCGAGGGTGGACGCCCCTCAGGGTCACTCCTCCAGGCTGAGCAAGGGAGATTGGCCCCCACGTGTTGGTCTGGGTGAGGAGCATCAATCCCTACACAATAATTGCTTTCATTGGCTTTAACATAATTGCTGCATTAGAGTTTGCTAAGTCAGTGCCTTGGGAAGTGCTTTGTTTCGACTGAAAGTTTGCTTTAAAATTTGCCAAGTGCCCTTATTTTCTGAAGTGTGGCAGTAAACGCATGTTTGACATGCTGAGAACCTGCGCACTGCCAGGCAGGAGACAGTGGGATCAGCATCCTCCTCTGAGGGCTGCAGGGCTGCCAGTGGATTGACCAGAGCTGAGATGAGCCCCTGTGTCTGCAGAGACCCCCAGGCTGCCCCCAGCCCTCACTCCCCACTGGAGATCAGATCCAGTCTCTGCAGGCTCTGTGACATGTCCAGCTCTGCTCCTGTCCCTCCCCATCTGGACAGAGCATGAAGCCATGGACATGGCACAGAGCACCCTGGATGGGGCAGTCAGTCCATCCTGCCGAGAGCCCTCCACCCTGCCCGGTGCAGGGAGGGCAGAGGGGTGCAAGAGCCCCTGGGGCTTCAGTTCTCAGGGACAGGGAGGGCAGGTGCTGGGAATGGCCATGAATCCTGAGCCCCTGCTCGTGCTGGTTTCACAGGGACCCTTCCCATGGGCTGCTCTGGGGGAGCACTGCCTGCTGCCAGCACCCTGACCCCAGTGCCCGGGATCCCTGCGGATGGCTCACAACCAAGCATCCTGTCAGACACTGGAGTGGGTAATGCCTTTTAAACGTTGTTGAGGTCACCAAAAGGCTTTTGTCAAACTGCAAAGAAACAGCTGCTCGTGCAACAAAACCCACCCCTCCCTGAATATGCCAAAAGGACCCTCAGTCGAATGCCTTGAGCCTCCTGGATGAGCACAGGTGTGAGCAAACTCAGATTATTGCATGCCTGTCTCTAAGGCAGGCAGTCCTAAATGCTTTCCAACCTGTCCCAGCTCAGGAGTTCCAGCTTGGTTCTTCCTCTTCTCCTTGGGAAAACTTTCAGCCCATTAGTTTGGAAATGGAACAAACTGAACCTTCTGGAATGTGTCTGACTTGCACAGGACATCAGAAACTTGGAGGAGGAGGAAATATGGGTGTCTGGAGGGCTCCCTTATTACTGGGAGTCTCTGACTTATATGAAACTGATTTTTAAATGGACCTCTAACTATAAGTAAATCAAAGCATCTTTCATCACACCCAGAATATAGTAGGTCTTTGGTGTGATTTGCCATAAAAGTAACGAAAGATGAGCTGTAAAATACCCTGGAAAATACGGATTTCTGTGTTTGTTCTTATTCTGGATAGTGAATTGGATAAAAGCTTCTGTGGATTGGTGCAGAAACCCAAGTTCACATTTTTGTTGTACCTCTGAACTTACAGTGGGGTTTAAATGTCTTTAGGGTTGTTTGTTTGTTTTTTAGTTTGGCTTGGTTTGGTTTTTTGTTAATTTTTTTTCATGCAAGTAAAGAAAAACAAGTTCTGTCTTGTTCATGGAGTGGGTCTGGTGGGTTTGGGTGCTTGCCATTTTTTATTTAGTTTTATTTCTATTCTTAATGATTCTTAAATCTTGCACTTTACTAATAATGGTACAGTAGAATGAAAATGAATCCTTAGCTGCAATAAGGAAGTTACAAATTTGGCAGCTGCTCGCCCAGCCCTGTTCTGTGTCATTGCTCTGTTTGAAGCCTCTGTTGCCAGGGGTCCCAGTTTCACTGGTTTTGGAAATTCTGTTGCATTGCTTACATGTCGGAAAGAGAAAGTTCATTACAATTAAGTTTATTGCCTGAGCTGTTCTAGTCGGAGTATTTGAAGGATGTTTTCTAATGTTGTTTTTCTTAGCTTCTGTTAATCTGTTATTTTATAATGAATTATCCTCATATCTAATTTTGCAAGATTCTGTAATCAGCTGGCTGTGTTCCTCATGGGTTTCTTTATGATGAGGCAGAGCTGAATGCATTATTTTGGGGTGCGAACACTTCAGTCTGAGATGAGATTCTCTCAGTAGCAGCTGGTTTTTTACACACCTAAACAGAAATACCAAGGAGGAGTAAAGCAAGGAGGTCAGCACAGAAAAAGACTTGGAATTTTCTGTGGATCTTTGTTTCCTTCAGCGTTGCTGAAGAATATTCTAAGTTGGAAAATGTACTAAATGCAGCATAGCCAATAAGAAATGGTATGGAATAGTTACAGTGACACTTAAATGCTTTTTAGTTTTTGATCCAGAGAAATGTCGGGATGTCGTGGTTGTTGTCCTTAGGAAGTGTGGAAGGTCTGGGTTCACCAGGCTGGAACAGCTTTATTCCAGAGTTAAAGCTGAGTGTCAGATGCTGGATTAATTTGGCCAAAAATGACGGAGAGGTCAGGTGGGAGAGAAGCTCAGCTGATGTTACAAACAGATCCTGCCCAAAGATAAAAAAAAAAATGGACCATTGCCTTCCAAACTCAGTTCCCCACAGGCTCAAGAGGATTCCTTTGGCTACAAGAAATATGCAGAAACAGGACAGAGGGAACCATCTGCACCTCCATCTTCCTGTCCAGGACCTTGCTGTCACAGGCAAACATGGCTCATAATCCCACTAATCCGTTTATCAAGGTGTCTTCAGATGTCCAGGATTTTTGCTCTGCCAGCACGGTGGGAATGCCACTTGCTGTTCCATTTTTCATTCCAAAACACTTGGAAGACTCACTCAGGTTCATTGGGTTGCTCCTCCACCAACACCACTTCAGGCATCTTTCTACTTCGGTTCTTTGGCCCCCAGGTAATGCACTCCCAAAATACCTGAATGCTTTTGGCACGTGTAAACACATGTAGCTATGTGTTTATGCAGAAAAAAATGCATATAAACCACATGTTTTCGTAAAACACCTGTCCAGAAAAGACACCCAACCTCAAAAATAACTGTTTGCAGCACAAGGGGTGTCTCTGTACCAGTAAAGTGCCACAAGTCTAATGTAAAGAAGGACCAAAGGGAGAAATGTGAGATTTCAGTGCTTTTCCCAGTCCTTCTTATGTTTCTCTTTTCACTCTCCCCTGTCTCCTCAATTTCCCTGCTTTCCAGTTCAAGGGAACAGTTCCATTTCTTGTGTTTTCTCGTGTATGATCTTTTAATTTCCTCTATTACAAGAGAGGCTTTACTTTTATTAGAGGTCACCTAAATACCATGTTGGGCACTTGTTACATTGTACAGCATTCAGAATTAGATTATCATTTTTACTGTACGTTCATTTGGATTCTCTGTGTTGCGTAGAGGTTTTTGTATAATTATCATTGTTTTGATTTGTTTGTTTGGGGTTTGTTTGTTTGTTTTTTCATAAGGTGTCAGGTGCAGCTTCTTACTGTAAATACCAATGCTAGCTCATTCCTTGAATCTTCAGAGATATTTTTTATGGGCATGCTGTATTATTTAATAATTCCATAGTTGAAAAATATTGTTACCTCCAAGGATGTTCCATCTGCTTATAACAATTTGTATTCTGGTTGCTAACTGAAAACACAGTCATGTTTCAAATGCAGTATGGACATAAATATATTTTGTCTGATGGTTCATCAGCAACTGAAATTGCAATGAAAAGTATGTTTTGATCCACTCTATTTTTTGAGATATTTATGTCACCTTCTCTGCATATAGCCTCAAAAATTAATGTTTTACTGCTGCTCAACCCAGAGACAACTGAGCTCTGGGTACTGTGAGTTGGTAAGGGAATGGCAGCAACAGACATAACTAAATCAGCATTAAATGTGTTCTCAGGTCCAGAAGATTGATCTTCTCTGGCCTTTGACCCATGCAAAAATATCTATTTATGTCAGGATAACCGAGGGAAGTTTAGAGCAAAGCAGATACTAAATGCAAAGGGGAAAAAGCCCTCCTGTTGCAAAAATCAGTCCAAGTTAAGAACAGTAATAAGGACCATTTGCCTGTCAGGTCAGTCTTCTGGACCACCAAACATGCAAGTGTAATTTTATTGGCCATAAGATAAGATGGTATAATTTTAGCTTTTGAGTTTTGCCTTCAGAGCCAGGACATGTTGCAGATATTTGAAGTAATCTGTGAAAGCATCTGTATAGAACATTCCTGTCCTATATAACTTCAATAAAACTCTGAAAAGGAAACTCTGAAAAGCAGCAAATGTAATTCTAAATCTTAAAATAAAGCAATACTCTTTTTCTAATTCACACACATTAATTACTCAATCAACTTTGCACCATCAAAAATGTGAAATGTATAATGAAACAAAACATAACAGTTTCATTAGTTTTATTTCAGGATCATACTGTAAAATATGGATAAGTGAGTCCAGAAAAGAGAAGGCTGTAGAAGGAATAGCATTGCAAAGTGCTGAGTAGATTTCAGACATCAGAGAAGGGTAAAATTTTTTGCTGATTTCCGATTTGATAAGGACTAGAAGGTTTAATTTCAAGAAAGAAAACAGAAGCTATGTATTGGAAAAGGAAATATCTTAGATTATTTATTGATGTGAAGGTTTATCAGAGAAATACCTAATATTCCAGGGTATGTAACTTGAGAAGCCTGAGGTTTACAGGTGTTCAGCTGTGCCAGCATTCACTCAGGCAAATGAGGGGACACTTCTATATTCTGTGTTTCAGCACAGAAAAAAGAGACACTAAATCTTCGTGTGAAAGGTGTGTTTTGTGTGGAACTGCCTGTCTCAGTGTAAGCCTTGTGGTGCACAGCAGACTTTATTTCCGCATAACTGAAATAATTTAGTTCAGCCACAGCTGGGCCCTTCAAAATCAAACTGCAAGTACTTGCCTTGTCTCTGCAAGGACCCACACGCTCCCAGCAGTAAAATCTGCCTGAGGTCTTTGGGAAAGACCTGTAGAACATGGGCAGGTGCTGGAGATGTTGGAGAACATGGAGGTTTTCAGGCAGGAGAGCCAAGGGCAGCTTCCCAGGCAGAAACCTCAAAGATAATGGTGGAATCTGCCAGATGACCTTGGGCTCATAGCAAAGAGATGGAAGAAATCTGCTAACTTCCATGGAATGATACATGTGAAGAGCTCTATTAATAGTCAAAAATGAGATAGATAAGAACTGTGTGGCTCCACCAACTTTATGAAATATATCCTGGTTACTGTTTAGCTATGGCAGTGTGTTGTTGGATGGTTTGAAGCGTGTGTACAGGTTTTAAAAATGTGTGTAACTGTGTGTTAAAGTAGTTCTGTGTGTAACCCTTCTTGTACTTTGTAAAATCCTTGCACAAAGAAGGATATAAGTGCCTTAATGTAAACACTGTGTGCCTTTCTCCACTATTCCTCAATTCCTTTGTAACCTACTGACAATGAAGACTTGGAATAGAACCTCAGTTTTAGTGTGATGCAGTCAAGTTATTTATTTAACAACTTTAACAGCATTTACTTAACTTTATTTGACAACTACGGGTTCTGAGCCTCACAAAAGGCCACTCAGAGCTGTGTCTGTGTGAAGTTGGACATCGTGTGATGCTGTGAGAGACCCCATAAAACAGACTCTGAGCCAAGTTAGTGTGGGATAAGATAAAGAGGAAGATTCTTTAATATCAGGCTTAGGGCTTTCAGGAATACATGATGACACTCCCCTTGAACAGTGATTTCCATGGTTTTTATAATATTGCCCACCCAGTCTCCAGTTCACACATCTCTTGGTCCTGTCTCTGGTCACACCCCCTCAGGATTTGAGTCTGGGGTCAGTGGGACCCTCTGTTCTTCATTTTTGTCTCCCTCAGCACACACAGGGCTCTGGGAGCTTTGCCAGTGTTCTTAGGCCCAAGGTTGTTGGCTCATGTTTATGTTTCACTCTGAGGCCTTCTGATATCCTTCAGCCTTCTGCCTTGAAAAGACACCTAAACACTAAAAGAATTTGAGCTACTGATCTGTGGGAGGGGTTGGGATACATAAGAACTTAAGCTGCCAGAAATATTAGCACAGTAAATTTGCTTTTTAACTACAGTTACAAGTACTTCCAGATTCTATAAAAATGAGAAAATCAAACCCCCCATAGGCATGACGTGTCAGGCAGGCTCATTGGGCAACATGGGCAGAGAGTGGCAGTGGTGTTTCTGCTCAGAGTGTGCTTTCAAGGTGTTTGGCACAACTCCTTGGTTCAATCTGTGATAGGAATGTCCTCAATGGGAACACACCCCCTTGCCCAGAGGATACCCCAGTGAGTTCCATCCTGCTGAACTAATTTAGCACACCCATGCTGAATGGTGCATTTTAAATCTGTAAGAACTATTCTTGAAGCCAAAGGCTTCAGAAGATGTCAGCTTTGTCTGGTGTGCAGGCATGGAAAGGGAGGGATGGCCACTGGTATCCCCATTTAAAAGGCAGTGGACAAACATAGGAAGGTGATGGGGCTGTTTCACCACTTATTATGTGTCTTAACAGAGTGGAGATGACACACAATCAGTATTGTCTGGAGATTAATGAGCTATATTATTTCAGTGTTATACCCAGAGGTTAAAAATTCATCTAACTAATAAAATATCTTGCCATATCCTAGAGTTTACAGAACACACCTTCAGATTTCTTCTCAAGAAAATTATGACTATTAACTCGTTTTCTGTTTGTTTTGTGATTATACTCAGAAGTACTGACAATTTTTGAAAATACAGTTGTTTATTGCAGAGGAAAATATAATGCTATAATTGTAATATATATATATGTTTGTCTATATTTATATATAAAAGTAAAATGCTATAATTCAATTTCATAGATTATCAACCATGGAAATGTTTTTGTCTCCCTGCCTGTCAACTCAGCCTATCAGCTCAGGAGAGATAAATAGGCATGAAGGATTTGTATATGACAGATAAGGGTACATATATATATATTTATACATATATATGTATGTATATTATAGAAAAATGAAGGGATTGAGGAAGCTTTCCTGCAAAGAACTCCATTAGATATTAGAATTAAATGTCTTGTCTTTGGCCATGACACAGACTGTTTGGTCCTAGTGTGTTCTCAGCCCATCATGAAGACTGATTTGATGGCTGCAGTCCTGGAGTTGCTGTCAGGTGTCACAGACACCAGGAGAGCAGAAATGAGCAATGATCAAAATTCAGTGGAGCTTTATGTGAACACAGGGAGGTTTCCTTCAAGAAGGGGAGACGTCTTTCCAGTGTATGGGATACAAAAATCTCTTTGCCCTGACTCTCATTTAATCCCATTTTCATGTTTCTCAGTGTTACACACCATTTTTTACTCATGTCAGATAGACACAATGATGAACTTGGAGACCATTGTTTATTTTAACTAGGTCTTTGCATGGCTTACCCATATCAGTAGGTTGTAACATTAGAAATATGGTTGTCTTTTGCCTTTTTTTTTTCTTCTGTGAGCTTGTAGCAACCTAAATAAAGCTTGGAAAACTGCAAAATGCTCAGACATATAAGACAAAAGTGGAAAGAGTTTGTTTCTTGTATTTCATTTACTGTGTAATTCTTAAAATCTGTTGCCAAATGTGATTTCTCAGCTGTGCACTGTGCTTTTATCTATTAATAAAATTTACTCGATGCTGACCCACTGTCATCTGCTTGGTCCTTGTTCTCTCTATGTGGCTTTGCAATGTCAAATCTTTTCCAGGTGTCTCAAGAATGAAGTTTGCAGAGTTGCATTCAGCTGTCTTTCTTGGAGCTGAAAACTATTTTCGTGAAAGTTTTGTCAGTGGATTTAAAGGCTGATTTCTTGAGGTTTTGGCTCATATCCATACCCTGATAGGAATAGTGTATAATCACATGTATTTTATTTTCAAATGAATCCTAGTTTCTAGCTCAAATATAGGCTGTCAGAATAAAGTGCTATGTGTAACCTGTAATAATGGTTAGTATCTTTCTATTCTCTTCTGAAATCTCTCTGCTGAAGTGTGTTTTATTATTTTTCTTTATATCTAATTCACTTTAAAACTTTTTTTAACTAAAATTTTCCAACCTACATACACTTCTTTCACTTGCTTTTTATTTTTTTCACTGAATCTTAAAAATGGAACATTCCAGTTGAAGGTGAGGGTGGTTTATTGCCCTTCATGCAGTTCTTCACCCGACACACCATGTACCTCCTCATCCCTTTCACTGCTGGAGAACTTGCAAGAAATAAGGACAACGTTTTGTGACTCTGTCTTTAATTGCGCATCTTTAGCAATGTTTGTTATGAACATAGACATTTGCCAACAACCATCTTGCTGGCATTGAAGATCTATGTAGTTTTGAGAAAGAAAGAATGTTCAAAGTACCGTGATTTCTCCCTCATCGCTATAAAAATAATTAATTTTCCACCTTCTATTTTGACCCAGGAAGTGCATTTATATCCTGTAGCATTCAGCTCTCTGCCAGGTCCTTGTTCTAAATCTCACAGCTTGTTTTAGTGGATATTTTAGAAATGCCTTAATACGATGGCTAAATTCAGCACAGAGCTCTGCAAGGCAGGCTCTGAACCAGGGATGCTCTGTTTTTATTGTATTTCCTACAGCAAGAAGGCTTTGAGGTTTTATTTTCCCTCCTTCTCTAGTAGCCTAACATAGAATCCTAACACAGCAAGTGAAAGAAGTGGCTGAAACAGGTGGGACCCATGGTACCCCCCATCAGCCACAAACCCACTTGTTATTGGTTATTTTTCTTGTGATTTCCTCATTTTTTTTTTTTTAAAGTGATAAACCACAGAACATCCCTTCCTTTTGTGATAGGTTTGATTTGAGCTTCCTCAGTAACTGAGGGTAACTAAGGAAATGGTCATTAAAAGTATTCCACACATATCTTTCCACGTAATGAGG
>JAOXXN010033974.1:0-10645 GCA_026770055.1 Myrmophylax atrothorax
GAGGAGGAGATTCCAGTCAGTCCAGTATTATCCATATGCTATACTGAAACCAGTGCTTGGAACACTGCGGGCATTCCTACCCATACCTTGTTTTCTTTGGCCATTTTGTTGGCTAAATTTCTACTAACTTTTGGATAAAATCCTGAATTTTAAGTTAATGGAAGTTTGTGTGTGCTTAGATGTTGGGTTTGCCCTTTTCTGTTGCAAGTTTGTTTTTTAACCATTTTTCTGGATTGTTACACTGCTGCAGGCTGGCGTTCCTGATCTTGTATTTCTGTGCCCTGCAGGTCTGACGTGGCTGGAATGCAATATTTTGGAAACTTGTTACTTTTTTCTTTTTCCTTCCCCCTTTCCTCTTTTTATTCCTTGTTCTCCTTTATTCCTTGTACCTCTGTGCCTGTTTAAATCAGATCCATGTGTTGAGTGAGGTGAGAAGAGCTTGTGGGTGGTAAAGAAAATGTTCACTGAGCGGTACCACACATGTTACTTTGAGATTAGAGGTAACACAGCTGTTACTCTCGAGTCAATAACACAGATGTTCTGTACCCCCAGCTTGCAGATAGCAAGAGGGAGATGGATTACTTTTAAGCAAATCAGACCTTCATTTTATTCCTCCCTTTCATGATACTGCAAACAAAATATCCATGCATCAGGAGAACTGTAGTTACTCCGTAATGAGTTGCTAATACGCAAATGAAGTTGCTCTGTAGCAGTAATTGAAACCATCCCTGGATGTCTGGCTGTCACTGACTTGGACCAGAGTGTCCTGTGGCGCTGGGGCTGTGACAGCAGTGAGCTGTGTGTATATCCTGGCACTAAGCAGGGAACTGGCCATGAAGGAGGTGACTCTCACCTGCACAGATTTTGCTTTTTAAGGTTCTGAGCATCTTGTTCTGTTTGAGAGAAAGAAAAAAAAAAAGGCTGCCTTGATTTGAAACAAGCTTTTCTGTGTTGCTGCAAAAGTCTGCCAGGGCTGTTGGCCCCAGTGGCTAATTCTCTAGGGGTGATTAAGCATTTCTGGATAGGCTGAAGTTGGATGGCTTTGGGACAGAGGAACATCAGAGATCCCTGTGTGAGCAGAACATTATACCTTGGGGCTACCAAGGCAAAGTCCATAACAATGTTTTAATGTCCCTACAACAGTTTAGTTGGATGGTGTAACTTGTCTCTCCAGGTGTAGTTTGACCTCACAGCTGAGCCAAGAAGCAGAATTCCATCACCGAGAGACTATCTGGCTCCTGCTGTCTCCTCTGGGCAGTGCTGCATTCCCTGTTTCCTTGTGCCAGCCTTCACAATGAGCCTCAGCCCTTGCAGGGATGGTTTTCCTCTGGGATAGCCCAGGTGAGCAGGGCTGGCACAGGAAAAGCTGCCACAGCATCAGTGCAGAGGAGGAAGGTGCTTCTGTGAGCTGTACCTGGTGTGGTAGTTTGTCCTTGTTCAACCCCTTTACTGGGACCACTACATGGGGTAAAGGCTATTGTGGACTTTAGTGATGGAAAGCTTTATAAAACAGAAATCTTTACAGTGGTGGTTGTAGTTGGATGCCAGACTCAATCTGAGGATGGTTTGTAGTGTTTTCCAGTTGTTGATCCTGCTGCAGCCTGCCCAGGGAGAGGGCACAGAGCTGGCTAGGGACACTGGGAATGCTCATGAATGGAAGCAGAATACAAAGTCAAGAGCAAGTCAATGTCACAGAAAAACCAGTCTGAGCTGTTATATTCTTTTCAGATGAAAAGGAAGCTTTAAAGCAATCTCATTGTGCACCTCCTAAGTTAAACTGTTGGCAAAATGCATTGCCCTCCCTCCTTTCTGAAACAGGGAACACCTGCTGCATGTAAAACAAGCTTCTGTGTTAAAAGGTGATACCAGATAAGTAGTTTTGCTTCTGCTTGTGGTAAATTTCCAATTAGTTACTCTGGAAATGCAGGGAGGTGTTTTTAATCTGCCCTTGGAGAAGCAGCAGTGGGTAGTTTGGGAGCTGGAAAGCAGTGTATGCTTTGTATGGTGGGTGAGGCTTTCTTGCAGGGGTCTGAGTACAGAATGACCCAAGGCCATACCCAGCTTTAGAGAGCTGGAGTCAAAGCAACAGCTGAACAAAAGCAGAAATTTCATGCAACAGAAACAAGATATTTGGGAGGAAAAGTTAATGCAGCCAAACTATAGAAATAGATCACAGGCAGTCTGAGGTCTACACCAGCTAGGAGGGAAAGCTTTGGTCCTGGTCCATGAAAATATGGGATGGCAGGGTTTGCAGATGCAAACACAAACCATTTGTTGATGTTGGCAAAAGCTGTGTCCTTCAGAATCAGGGATTTCTCCAGCATGGATGCACAGCTTCCAAACTGAGCACAGAACAAGGAGATGTGGTAGCTGCAGCCCCTTCTAGAAGAATAGGCAGATTTTAAAAATGGAAAAAGGAGAATGCTCCTTCCCTAGGTGCATGGAGAGAAGAGAGGATGAAGATGCTTCCTGCCTGGGCCCTGCTGAGGTTTAGCCTTCAGCTGCAGCTAGACTTAGAGTAGAATGTAACTGCAAAGGTAAGTGGATTAAACACTTTCCCTTTGAGATCTGAGTCACAACTATGCCTCCTGCTTTACTTGTCTGACTTCCTAGGGCTTCCTAGTCCCAGAGTTACACTGGCCTCTGTTTAGGGCAGGCTGGGAAACTGCAGCTGGAGCCTCTTTTCCAAACCAGGCAGGGACCAGTGGGTACCTGGGGGCCAACACTGGAGTTACCAGGATGGCAGTTCTCTCCCTAAGCTGCTACCACTGTGAGCTGATGTCAAGCTATCTGTTGGGAGAGGGAGTAGGGGTAGTGTGTGGGGTGGAGCATGTTCCCACTATAGTGAGACTGAGCCTTTTGGCAGCTGTGTCCTGTGGGACAATCAGCAGGGCCTTATGCAGGAGCTGGTCCTTCTCACAAGTAATGATTTATTTTAAAACAAATAAAAACTGCAGCACTCATCTCTCACCTGGCACAGGCTACTGTAGGTCCCAAAATTCAGGGGAGTTCAGCAACCCTTAGTCACTACCTTTCCATCCTGAGCATTGGTCTGTGGTTTGTTGCACCAAGTTTGCCAAAGGTGTCAGGCAATGTATGGCTCAGAACGTATCAGGACAATGATGTGTAAAAATGCTGCCTTGGAACAGTGAGTGTGAGCCCATTTCAAACAGTTTAGTGCGAAACACAAGACATCTGTTTGAACTCTTGCCAGTTCATGGCATGTAATTTGGCTGGTCCTGGTGGTACTGTGTGGGCTAAGCTGCTAACTGGCTCTAAGTGGGCCAGGCAGAGGCTCCAGCTTTCCTCCTGGGCTTCTTTTGAGTACTTTGCAATCACACATATAACAACTATGTACCTTTCTTTCAGACTTCTTCCTTGCTTCACTTCTCTAATTTTGCCTAGTTGTCCCTCTCTATTCCAATGCTGTTGTGTAGAACTTCACCCAATCCAGTTCAGCTCTCCCAATTTCTCAGCCACTAATGAGAAATATTACCTTGAAAAGGCTTTCCTGCCTCCCTCAGCAGCCATGCCCTTTCTACAGGGTTTTCTCTCCAGTTTCTGTTCCTCAAGCATTGCCTATTTCTGCTTAGATTTTGTTCTGCCCAGTTCTCACTGCTCATCTCATTGCACAAGGTGTGAGGCTATGCTTCGGCTTCCCTCACTCCTCACCTGCTGTTCCTGGGCTTCCAAACATCACACACAGGAGGTAGGAAAGGGAGGGCTCTTCAGTCAAGCTGCTGTCCTTGCCATCTGGGAGTCCTTTAAGCTTGTCATTTAAAGAGCACTGTCTATAAAAGTATGATGATACCAATTCTTTGGAAGGAAAAACATACCACCCAACTCTTTCTTCCTCTCGCCCCTTGGACACCAACACCCTCTTTTGAGTTATAAATCTGTAAAGATGCACAGATGTAGGATACTGTATGTGAAGCTGTTAGCTTATGTGTTCTGTGTGTGATGTGCCAGAGGAAAGCAAACCTACCTGAGAGAACACACCTGAGAAATGCTGCAGCTGTGGCAAGACAAGCTGTCAGGAGTGCTGGCCAGTACAGCGGGTTAAATTAATGACAAATAGGCAGGAGTACATTTTGTGCATGTCGTGTCTGCTGATGACTCAATATTTTCAGCCAAACATATTTACCTGAATATTCATAGTCACTTAAAAGGTGGCTGCATATTCTGAGCTCAGCTAATCATTTAAATCCTGTTAACTGCACCACTTTGCTCCAGCCCACAGCATTGCTACTTGCTGCCTGTTTGCTATGTACTCTTTATCTTCCAACAAAACAAAAAAAACCAACCAACCAACAAAACCCCCCAAACATTAGAAAAAACCTTGAGGCACCTGAGCTCACTGTATGGGAGAGGGGCTGAGTGTAGGAGCAGCTAATCTACCCTGCTCCCCTCAGGGATCAAGGTCCCTTGGCATCAAGAGGAAACCGCTTCAGGTTGTGCCAGGGGAGGTTTAGCTTGGATATTATGGAAAATTCCTTTATGGAAAGGGCTGTCCATCCCTGGCACAGGCTGCCAAGAGTAGTGATGAGTCGCCATCTCTGGAGCAGTTCAAAAGCTGTGTAAATGTGGCACTTGGGTTAGTGATGGCCTTGCCAGTGTTGGTTCAATGGTTGAATACTATGCTCTTAAAAGACTTTTCCAACCTGAATTGTTCCAAGATCCTGTGCAGGTACCCATGGTCCAGGGTGCCCACAGCCTGCTGCTGGGGGACTCGAGCCAGACCAGGTGATAGATGTGCATGGGTTGGTTTATGTCCTTTTACAGAGATTCCGTTCACCCTCCAGATCAGTGGCAGGTATGAGGAGAACTGCTGGGCAGGGAGGAGTTCTGAGGGGGGCCAAGCCATGGCAGTGCCAGCTGCAAGGCCGGAGGAAACAAACTGGGATTATTTTGAAATTGTCAGAGAACAGTCACTGGTGACCATTTCCCCCCAAGAGTAAAGAAAAAAAATTCTGAGGGTGTGTTCAGGTGAAGGTGTTTGTCACAGCCCAGCCTGTGGTCACAATTCCAGAGGCCGCAGCTCTCCCCAGAGCATTGAAGTGGCAAATCCCCATTCAGCTGATCCAAATGCTGCCTGGAAAACCCAAGGGAGGTGCAGGCTTCTGCTGAGGCTGCAAACACACCTGACAAAGACCCAGCACCCTGGGCAAGATGCCCCTTTCCCAGTGGAAGCAGCAAATCCCATTTGATGCCTGAAGGTCTCTGTGGGGGCCCCAAGGGACAGAACTGCCTGGCAGCAGGAGCTTGGCATAAAGCACTGAGGTCACAGAGCTGGTTACTGCAGTTTTCCCTCTGGGAGGGTTTTACCAGGGAACAGATGGTGCTGAGGTGCTGTTGAATCTCAATGTCACCTTAGCTAATCCTCTGCGAAGTTTTGAGGTTTCTTTGAAAGCTGTGGCTGCCAGCTCAGCCCTGCTCTGGCAGGAGGTCCTGGAATTGGAGAGCCAGGAGTCAGTGTGGGGCTTTACAATAATAGACATCAGCCCTGAGGGCTGGCTGGAATGTTTGAATTTGAAAGGGGATGGAAGTTCTTCAGAAAACAAGTAATGAAGTTAGAAATTAAAAACAAAGACAAAAATAAAATCCCCACAGTGAGCTTTTCCTTTTGCTGGATTAAGGAACTTTAAGATGAGAAGGTTGTAGACAGGTGGGAGTTGGCCTTTTCTCACAGGTAGCAAGTGACAGGACAAGGAGAAATTGCCTCAAGGTGTGCCAGGGATTTCAGGAATTTCTTCACTGAAAGAATTGTCAGACATTGGAATGGGCTGCCCTGGGAGATGGTAGAGTGACCAGTCCTGGAGGTGTCTAAGAAATGACTGGGTGTGACACTCAGTGCTTTGGTCTGGTTGACAAGGTGGTGATTGGTCACAAGTTGGAGTTGATGCCCTTGGAGGTCTTTTCCAACTTCGATGATTCCATGACAGAAGGATCAGTGATACCTCACTAAAGGGTGTGCTGGGGGTGACCCTGCCATCCCCAGTGGTGGGCAGCCAGCTGTGTGCAGGGCTGGGGGCTCTGGGCTGCTATAGGGGAGGGTCTGGCACAGGCACAGCCAGTTGCTGGGAAAGGCTGATCTGATGCTCTGGCATCTGAGTGACTTCAGTGCTACACACACTGACTGTGAAGCAGCTTCCATAAATTCCTGTGGATTGTGTGCCTGCCTGTGGTTAATCAATTTTATGAAAGCAGCTAATTGGGAAACAGAGCGTTCGGTGCTGTGGGCGCAGGGCTGCCCAGACCTCGGGCACGGCACTGCTGAGAGCACCAGCAGCGTGGCCATGTCAGTGGGGGCTTAATTAAATAGCAAATGGGGTGTTTGGGGCTTTATATCAGTGAGTGTTATGGCCTGGTGTTGAGTTTTTTCTATCAGCTGAGTGATGCTGAGGCCACTCAAGACCTGTGAAGAGAGTCTGCCCTGGAGAGCTTGGCCAGGGACAGAGGGTGGTGATGAAAAGTTGTGCTCTAGAAGGTAATGATGCTCTGATAAAACTGGATCAGGCACACATGGAGCAGAGCAGGGGTGTGCTACTCACTGCTGGTCTGTTCTGTTTGATGTAGTGCATTTGACCCAGGATGTCACTTGTTGCTGTGTAGCCTTTATTTTCCCTATGGTCAGTGCCAGATAAAGGACAAGTTAACATGGAATGCTGTTTTGGAAATATAAACATCATCAGTAAGGGAAGTATTTAGTAGTGAAAATAATTGCATCTTCTTAATGAATTATGGGAACATTTAACATGTTCAGGTGGAGTAGGTGAGCTGCTCTGTCCACTGATCAATTTTTGGAAGGCTTCAGGGTATTTCTGAGGGAAAACAGAAGATTAGTAAATATTGTCTGTGTTTTGGGGGGACAGCCCCATTGCAGTGGGCATTTACCACCACCTTTGAGGAGTGTTTCAAAAGCTGGTGATCCCAGTGCCTGCCATCACACAAAGCTGAAGCCTGTAGTTCAGGGGATAAAGTGTCCTAACTATAATCAAGGGCCAGGAGCAGGGGTTTTAACTCTTTTCTGTGAGATCTTCAGAAAAACATGGAAATTTTACAAAGTTCTAGTTTTTACAAAGTCTGTGTACTGCAATATCTTGATGTTCAGGACCTGTGAGTGTTCATGAGCAACCTGTGTGTGACTGCACAGCGAAGCCATCATTACTGGGAAGGTTTCAGGTGCAACCCTTGTTTGCTACTATTTATAATTTATATGGTACAGCTAAAAATAATCCATAAAAAAACTATAGGCAAATGGCAGTTGGGCTTTCTCTTGCAATGGCAGAATGGGATGTAATTGAAGTTGCTGTATGGGGGGAGAGGAAGAGGAAAAGGGGGAATAATTTCATCTGGGGAGAGAGCAGGGAAAGGAGGAATAACTTAATCTCCAGGGCATCCATTTGCATTAATCACTTGTGTATCAGGTATCGGATTCTTCCTGCCTAGTTGTCCTACAGAGTCAGATTTCCTTCATTCAGGAACAGGCCCTTCCATATATGTGCCGAGACTTTCTTAGAATTTTAAAAACAAAAGTGAGGAGCTGTCAAACAAACAATGCCAGTGCTTTAAACCTGTGTTCAGTGCTTGAATAGAAGCTGATTTCCACTGGTGCTTCTTACTTCAATCATCCCAGCTGGACTTCGGGCCCTCCCAAGCATCAAAATTGTGGATAAGATATTGTATCTTCCATCTGTAGTTAAAAGCTGTGAAAACCTTTGTGGTATATGCCACTAAAGATACTTTAACTATTTGATTTTTACTTTTTTTATAGTTGTGGAGTTTTTTATTTTTAAATCCTTGTCTTTTCAATAGCTTCATCCTAGTAATTGCTGAGGAAATCATGTTGGAGTCGATACAGAACTGCTTTAGAGAAGTGCAGAATTGGAACAAAGTGTTTGTGCCCTGCCTGTCTTTGTAGAGGTGCTGCTTACAGATCCTCATGACATGTTCACAGCACATTGTACAACTGGTGGAGGAGCATTTGGCAGGAGGAATTTGAGTACTTTATCTACCTGCATGTTTCTTGGCTTATCAGTTGGTACTGATGTCCTTGGCAGCCCCATTCCTGGTCTTTTTCCCTACACTGCCTGGACTTGAGCTCAGTGTGATGCAGACAGAGCCTAAAACACTTTTGGAGATGTTTCTGCTGGTGTGGAAGGCAGAATCCTCTTTTATCCCAAATCCAAGTTGTGTGTGCTGTGGTTATCTCCTGCCATGGAATGAATGACTGTTGTGCTCCTATGTTCTATCCAGCTCTGTCTGAACTGGAGCTGCTCCTGTTGAGTCATTCTTAGCACTGAGGATGCTTAAAGCCTCTCAGGTCTATCAAGATGTGTTATTAAACATGGAAACATTCACTAAACATCACATTGATGCAGTGGCTGGTTTTCTTCAGGGTATGAGGGACATGTGCACCCCCCAGGGTAGGAACAGCTGTAGATGAAATCAACAGGTGGAAGAAGCTTCACTCAGCAGTAACACAAAATAATAATATCGAAGAAGAGCTTGATGGACTTGCATGTGTGAATTTATTGGCAGTAATTTGCATTTTTCCTCATTAAGGGCTGATTTTTCAGATAATAAAGAATAAACTTTGCCATGGAGCATCTCAAGGCTTAACAATACTTAATTAAACATCATAATTGCCTTTGAAGCAGGTAAATGTTATTGCATATCACAGGTGGGCAGGCTGGGGCTGAGAAGCAAATGAAGCTCATCATACTGAAGAGCAAAGCTTTGCTCAAAATGGGCTTTTTGAGATCTGTATGTTGTCATCAGAGGATAAAGCTTAATTTGGGGACTTAATTTTCTAACTTTCTTGCGTAATTTGTAACTTCTCACTGGAAAAGAGGAGTATCAAACACTCCTCTTTGTCTGCTTGGTCTCAGCATTTGCCTTAATCTTCTCATTTTGTGTGGAATTTGCACAAGAATAAGTGCCCTTAGGCAAAAATAACAGATCTCAAATGTGTGACTGAAAAACTAATTTTGCACCAGTGGGAGGTACAGCAGGATATACCCCAGGCAATCCTACCTTCTGAAGGACCACAGCTTGACAGAGGGAATGCTGGGTGCCCAAGAAAAAGAATCTCTCTCAATTCCCCAATGCAAATGACTGTTTCCAAGGGGTGGATTCCATCTGATATGGAGAAATTCTTGCTGTGGAAGGAAGAGACAAGATGATGATACTGAATTTTTACCATAGCTATAGCCATTAAGTGTGAGAAAATCTAATTTATAGTTGGTGATAGAAGAACTGCAAAGGCTTTGAGTGAAGATTTAATCCTTACAGTAATACAGGTGTGTGCTTTTGGTCCCTGCAGAGGAGCACAGCCTTTACCACAGGCACAGATTTGGCATCCCCTCTCTGGTGCTGTTTCAGCAATGGGGATGGATTTAAAGATTTGATGTTCTGGCCAGTTAAAAGGAAAGGGCTACAACAGCCTGCTTACACTGAATTTCATTCTGCTGTTGTAATTAATCCGTATCACAAGACACCAGAGAAAACAAAGAAAAATAAGTCTTTGAGGAAGGGCAGGAGATTCCTGCAGGGCCATTGGGAACAGAGGGATGCTCCCAAAATTAATGTTCGAGAAAGACTCAATGTCTCTTTACAAGTGCCGGGTACCAACTCCCTTGTAGTTAGAAATCCTAGAAAATAAGATTACTTGTGTTGTCCATACCTCAGGAAAGCTGTATTAACCCCTCTGGACTCTGGAGCCAAAGTAGGTTTACCCACTGGAGGCATTTTTCTGTCCCATTCCCTGACAAAAGCTGGTGCAAGCAGGGGTGGGGGGTTTGATCTGCATGCAAGGTAGCTCCAGGCATGTTGCACCCTCAGCTTTATTCCATGGAAAGGCTGAGAGGTGCTAATATACCTGCAATAGATAATTTTAAATGCTAAACTGGAGCTGGGTTTCAAAAACCTTTAGCCAGGAGTCATTTCCTCCTGCACATTTGAGGCCAATCAATCTGCTCAGTTGCTGAAATGGTGTCTTGTGGCTGGAGCAGTTCCCTTGCTCAGCTGTCCTGACTCCCAGCCTCTGGAACATCCCTAGGGTTCTGTCTGGAGGGACAGTAGGCAGCTATTTGTGTCCTTGGGTTGTGGAAGGTCTGATTGCAGACGTGGGACCTACTTCTCCCACCCACCTGGCTCAGTCCTGTCGCACCCCCACTGCTCTCTGCTACCAGTTTTAGCAAGATGAGAATTGCCTCCCTCTGCCTATGAGCATCAATTACCTTCCAGGGTCATTGTGATAACAGATTGTGAATAATAAACTGAGCCAATTAATTAGAGTGCTGGAGCTCCCCTGCGCTGCAGAAAGGTCACAGCCATATTTACCTCTTTCTACTATTAAAGTGGGCAGGCAAAATCAGCTTCGTGGTGCATCCATGAGTTTATTTATCAATGACTTGGAGGCGTGTGTGTGCTGAGCCGTTAAACCACAGCGATGGGTATCAGGGTGACTGTTGTT
Source organism: Myrmophylax atrothorax (assembly GCA_026770055.1). Lineage (NCBI taxonomy): Eukaryota > Metazoa > Chordata > Aves > Passeriformes > Thamnophilidae > Myrmophylax > Myrmophylax atrothorax. The sequence continues at coordinate 10,478 of JAOXXN010033974.1, forward strand.
GCTGTGGTTATTTGCAAACATGCCACGGCAGCATCATTTGGGAGCTGGGGTTTCATATGTGGGGGGGCTTCTTTTTCTTAGAAGTCTGTCTTGCAGAGCAGTGGTGCTGGCACAGAGCAGACATGTCCTGGTGCTGCTTAGGCCCTCTTGCTTTTTCTACCCAACTTG
>JAOXXN010033975.1:0-10640 GCA_026770055.1 Myrmophylax atrothorax
CAGGGCTTGGAGCAGCCTGGGCTGGTGGGAGGTGTCCCTGCCATGGCAGGGGTGGCACTGGGGGGGCTTTGAGGTCCGTCCCAGCCCAACCCGTTCTGGGGTTCTGTGGTTTCAGACTCCCTGTGATGTCTCAGTCAAGCAGCTGCTGCAGCTCAAAGCAGAGCCCCTGGTCAAAGGAGGTGTGACCTCTTCTGGCCAGGAGGCTGCAGGGAAGCTGCCAGGAGAGCAGAGTGGACCCTTCAGAGCTGGGGTGGGCACCAGGAAAGGAACCACATTCTCCCTGAGGGGCCCTCGATGTCCCACCTCAACCAGCACACTCAGGCCCCTCTAATATTGCCAAGGGTGTGCCCACAGCAGGGGCACACCTGGGGCAGAACTGGGGTAGGGCTGTGTCTCTGTGCCACTTCCACACTCCAAAAGTGGCCCAGCACCACAGTGGGCAGTGTTGCACCCCCTTTTCTCACGGACAGCCTGAACAAACTGTCCCCAGCAGACCCAGGCCAAGGCACCAGCACAGGGCAGGCCTTTATTCCCAGCCCAGCAGCTGGAAAATGGGCAGAATCCATTGACCTGAGGAAAGGGCAGTGCTGCCCTGCAGCCCCTGCCCAGCAAAGCCCTGGGGCTGGTGCCAGGCTGGGGGAGTGCAGAGGGTCCTCACCAAGCACAACACAACCTGGCACTGATTACTGCTCTCCTTGCTTAAATCACCAGCTTTGCTCATTTGGCTTCCAGTGAAAAACTGTTGGTTTAATCGGAACTGAAAGTACTCCACACATTCCATATGCAAATCCAAGCAGGACGAGGGGGGGCCTGGGGAGAGGGCCAAGGAAAGGCACCAGCAGCTCCTTCTGTCCAGCCAGTGACAAACATTGCTAATTAAAATAGTTCCTAATTGTCTCTGAAAGGTTAAAAATCCCCGAGCACTTTTCCTGACTCCCCTGTGCTTCCCCCCGGTGTGTCTCCATGGCTACGGACCTGCTGGGCTGCCCTGCCGGCTCACTGGGTTGGGGAATGGCTAATAAAGAACAACAGTCTCCCTCTCTGGCAGGGCACTTCCTCACAGCAGCCTTCCCCTTTGCCTCCCTCCCTGCTCTCCAGAGGCAGAAGTTATGCCACAAATCCCACCCACCGGCCACAAACCCCACCCAAAGCCCAGCCCAGGCTGCAGGGACAGAAGGGATGAGCAGCCTCGGCTCGGGGTGGGCACTGCCTGTGGGGAGGGAATTCTGGCTCGTGTACAAGAGATTGGATCTGTGCCACGTGCTCTTCCCATTCATCTGACACTCTGCTTGCCATGGATTCAGCTGCATTCCTGGAAAGCAGAAACCTGGGAGTCAGGGCAGCCCTGAGAGGGGGAGTTGTTATCTGGGAGCCGGGCAGGAGGGGAGGGGAGATGCCACCCTCGTCCTGCCCCCCATCCCTGGCCCTGCCCTGGGCACCTGCACACGGACTTTGGGAGCTGCCCTTTCCAGCCCCCTCTGTGGCTCTTTCCCTTGCCCTGCCCTGCGATGTTGGACAACACTCCCAACATCCCCAGCTTATCTGGCAGCTTTTCCTACTCCAGGTTATGGTGTTTGAGACAAATTCAATCTGCATTTCAGCTTCCAGCCCCAGAAAAACTTGGCTGAAGATTCCATTGATGGCTGAGCCCTTCATGCAAAATGTAAAGTGTTCGTGAATAGCTCTGAGAAAGAGAGAAAGATTAATTCCTGGCAGAGGAGCTGCACGTGCTGTCACTTCATCTTTGCCCAGAGCTCCCGCTGGAACCACGTCTGGCTCGAGCAAGTGCTGCAAACACTCACTGCACTGAGCCTGCAAGGGAGAAAATCCCTGTTCCTGCACCAAAGGTGGCTCTGCAATAACTGCAGGTGCTTCTCATGCCCTTCTGGGTCCAACAGCTGGATCCAAACACTGTGCCCTTGTGCGTTTTCCACGGACCACCTTTGCTGGTCAATCAACCAGCAGAAAAAGCCCCAAGCTCAGGGTTTAGTGCATTGATCCTGCAAAAGAATTTGGCTTTTGTTCCCTCCAAGTGTCCCTGTGAGAATTGCATTTAGGAAGTTATTTCTGGTCCTGGAATTAGAGTCTTCAGTGCTTTTCACACGCCCCATATAAAGCAAATATATAAAAAGGTACATATGCCTATAATAAAATATATGGGATATATTTGTATAAATAGTAAAAATATTAAAATACATAAAAATAAACAGACACAAATAAATCTCTGAGAGTGCCTCACAGGCAGCAGAAGGGCCTCAGGTAAAGAGCAAGGCCAGCCAAGAGCCCAGTGGTGGTGAGGGGGCACAGCTCCCACACGGAGCCCTGGTCCCTGCAGGACACCCAGGGGAGGAGTCTGGAAGCTTCCACGTGCCCTGCTTTGCTTTTCCTTTCTATTTGCCCCTTCAGGCCCTGAACAAATGCCAGCCTTGGGCTCATCTCCCTGCCCCAAATGTGGGCTCGGGCTCAGCCTCAGCCAGAGGATTTGCAGCACAAGGTCCACGTGGGATGTGTCAGGAACAGCTGGGACAGCCCTGCTGGGTGGGCATCCTGGGGCACCCCCAGCTCCCCTGGCACATCCCTGCTGGGTGGGCATCCTGGGGCACCCCCAGCTCCCCTGGCACATCCCTGCTGGGTGGGCATCCTGGGACACCCCCAGCTCCCCTGGCACATCCCTGCTGGGTGGGCATCCTGGGACATCCTCAGCTCCCCTGGGACAGCCCTGCTGGGTGGGCATCCTGGGGCACCCCCAGCTTCCCTGGGACAGCCCTGCTGGGTGGGCATCTTGGGACAGCCTCAGCTCCCCTGGGACAGCCCTGCTGGGTGGGCATCCTGGGGCACCCCCAGCTCCCCTGGGACAGCCCTGCTGGGTGGGCATCCTGGGGCACCCCCAGCTCCCCTGGCACATCCCCAGCTCCCCTGGGACACCCCCAGCTCCCCTGAGACCATCCCCAGCTACCCTGAGACCATCCCCAGCTCCCCTGGGACACCCCCAGCTCCCCTGAGACCATCCCCAGCTCCAGAGGGTCCCAGCACCTCCCAGGGATGCAGAAAAGGGTCCCAGCACCTCCCAGGGATGCAGACGCTGCTTTGCACCCTGAGGGCGATCCCAGAGCTGGAGAATTCCTGGCTGGGGCTCACTCTCCACAGCTGCCTCTGTTGCCCATTCCCTCTCCAGCCACATCTGGGTGAACCCAGAGGGGCAGACCCAGGTTTGGGCCCCACCCAAGGGAGCAGCTCTCCCTCACCCATCTCCCCCTCCTCCATCACACCCTGCTGTGCCCCTGCTGCAGTTCACTGGCCAATTCCTGACTTCCCATAGGAATTCCATGGAGGAGGAGGCAATGCAAGGCGTTGGCACAGCCCTGGGGAGAGCCCAGGTGGCCGTGGCTGCCCAAAGCAAGTGAAGCTCCAGCAGCCCTTTGGCTCCCTTGGCACGTGGTTGGGTGTTGGAGGGTGAGGTGAGCTCAGCTCCGTGAGAGCAGGAGATGCAGCAGCTCTGCCTCCCTGGCTGGGCCTCAGCCAAGGAAGCAGCTCAGCAGGGAAGGAGAGACAGAGCATTATTTATGCCACATCCTCAGCACTCCTGCAGTGATTAAATAATTAGGGAGAGATTAAAAATTCCTCGGAAGGAGCTGAATGTTTAGGCCCTGCCCCTCCCCTACCTATGCTGGCTGAGAGGGGGTTTAATCACTTTTTTAAAAAGCTGGCAAAATGCAACGTGGCAGCACAATAAATACACACTTTGGTGTTAAAACAAATAGTGTTAAACCAAACAAATGGCCTGTTTGGGGGTGAGGAGGAGTGGCAGGAGCTGCTGGGAACGAGCTGGTACCTCAACACAACTGGAAGTACAATCAAAGAATCTCCTCTCCTTAATGCCTCTTGGTACTTTAATATTGCCCACAGTTTCTGAACTGCAGCTTGTAAATCCCAGCAATGCCAGAAATCTGGGACCTCCCAGGGAGGGGCAGATTTGGTGACAAGACTGGACATTTCTGGATCAAAGGGCAGATTTCTGAGTGAGAAAAGGCCCGTGGGGAGGGCTCTGGGCTCCCAGGGTGTGTGCAGATGGCAAGTTATTAATACACAATTAATTACTAATAAAGGGCTGGGACAGAGCATTCCCAGAGCCCCTCCCAGCCCCAGGTCCCACCTTACACCTACAAACTGACACTTCCATCACTTTTTCCCAAATAAGACCTTTTGGACCTCCTCCAATTTTATTTATTTTGCAGTTGAGCTACTTTTCCCCCCAACATTTTTGTCCATGATTCCATCTGTGAACTGCAAAAGCAACTCCAAAAATGGCCAAAAACCCTCCCATGTTCCTATGGGACTAACCAGGATGGGATAAGGGGAGCACTTGGGTATCCACCCAACCCAGAACCAGAAGAGGGAATTCAGGACCTGCTTCTCAGCCTCCAGGAGCCACAGACACTCATTTCCTTTTCACACAGGCACAAGAAGGAACTACAGAGATGAAATTCAAGCTCCTCTCAGTGCTCCCTAACTCAGTTACACCTACACTTTCCATGGACCATCTTTGCTGTTGAATGTTCTGCTGGTGGCAGAAAAAGTCCCAGAGAGGCAGGAGAAGCCACAAAGAGACAGAGAAAGTCACAAAGAGACAGAGAAAGTGACAGCGACTTCCTGAGAGGTGTGAGCTGCTCACCTGCTCTCCCCTCTGCAAGCATGAGAAGCCCCTCAGCAGGGAGGCAGAGCCCTCACTGCAGCAAAGACCCACATGGCATCCACAAGCTTTGCACAAAGCAGAGGAGAAACTTGGTTATTGGCCAAGAATGCTGGTGCAAAACTGGAAACCAGCCAATTTCTGGGAGCTAAATGTGCCTGTAGTAGCGAGGACATGGTATAAATCCATGCCCTGAACACTCCCCAGGAGCAGCTGGCAAACCCTCGCACCAGGAGCACCCGAGCTGCTGTGCCATGGGTGTCTTGGCACCCCAAGGGGCTGAGCAGAGCACAGAGGTTTGAGTGGAGACACTGAGTGTGTGGGGCCCTGGGGCATGTGGTGAGCAGGCTGGTGCTCCCAGGGGTCAGGAGGGCAGAAGGAAAGCCTGTAGAGCTTAATTAATCTCCATACAGAGCTCAGAGGTGCCACTTGTGCCCCTGCACTGGGCAGGTGCCCTGAGCTCCCACCGAGGGTTCAGCTGGCATGAAGGTGACCCCCTGTCCTCGCCAGCCCTCCCAGGCACAGCCATTCCTCTCCAGACAGAGACTGATTGACTTCTTTAACATCTCAAAGGTGTCCCAGTGCCTTTCACACCCCAAATGCCATCTCAGGCCAGGAAACAGAGCCCAAGTCAGAGTGCTGAGCCGTTTTCCCAGGGCACATCTGGAGCTGGGCAGGCCGTGCCAGGAGGAGCTCTGAGCTCTGCCCACGCTCTCCCTCTCAGCCAGGGTGTCTATTTGCAGCTCTGCCCCTCAAACACACCTCACACACACACGGGCTGCCAGCCTGACTTACAGCAAACCTGGCACACAACAGCAAAACACGCTGCTGGTGCCACCAATGCCACCGAGGCAGTGACGGGCAGCAGGGGGTGGCACAGACCACAGCACTGCAGGAGGGGCCCAGCAACAGCCAAAGGGGGGTTCTTGATTAAAAAAACCCCAAATTTGCCATTTTCCTTAAGCCTGAGGAAGCCTCATTCTCGTCTCATGGCAGCCAAACCCAACTAGTGCCAGTGCTTTGGGTTGTCCTGGTCCCAGACATTCCCCAGAGCAGGAACAGCAGCTCTGCTGCAGGCTGAGCCTGTTGGGGATGCAGTGGCATGTGCTCTGCCACAGCTTTGCATCGAGGGGTTGGCATGGCAACAGCTGCTCCCACACCGCTGGGCCTGCCACGTTCTCAGATCCCTGGTGGCTTTGGGGTTGGATGCCCACAGGAGCTCCTTTGGACCAGGGGAGCTGCTCCTGGATGAAGCACCACACAAGCAGCTGAAACCTGGGCTGGCATGGGCACTGCTTGGTGCCCAGCTGCTCTGAAAGCTTGAAACATCTCCCTGCATTCAGGCTACTCTTGGTACTCCCAGCTCCTCCTCAGTGTGCCACCAAAGCACATCGAGGACCAGAGTCTGGAGCTCTCAAGTGTCACAGAATCAGAGAATGGATTGGGTTGGAAAAGACCTCCAAGATCAGCAAGTCCAACCCTTGATCCAACCTCACTGGGATCACCAGCCCAGGGCACGGAGTGCCCTGGGCTGGTGATCCCAGTAGGGTTGGATCAAGATGTGGATTCTCACTCAGTGCCACATCCAGTGTCATCTTAAACACCTCCAGGGATGGGGAATCCACCCCCTCTCTGGGCAGCCATTCCAATGCCTGGGCACTCTCTCTGCAAAGAATTTCTGTCTAACATCCAACCTAAACCTCCCCTGGCAGAGCTTGAGCTGTGCCCTCTTGTCCTGGGAGAAGAGACCAACCCCCCCTGGGTCCAACATCCCTTCAGGCAGTTCCAGACAGTGCTGAGGTCCCCCCTGAGCCTCCTCTTCTCCAGGCTGAACACCCCCAGCTCCCTAAGAAAAAAAGCTTAACAGGATGAATAACTGTTATTTCCGCTGTATAACCCAGTTTGGCATCTGCACACGAGCAAACAAGGTTGATAGAAGCTTCCAGACACATCCATCAATTGCTGCTTGAACTACTGCCCACTAAATGATGGAATGGGAGGTTCTCCCCTTGGCTTGGTCCTCAAGTGTCAGTGTGCAACTCCCAGGAGTGAGAGAAGATCAAACTTGTTGTGAGAGCAGCATCTGGAGCCAAAACTAACACAGAGATGGAGCTTCCAGAGGAAACATTTGCGAGGCATAATGAGAGGATTGGGAAGCTAAACATGAAAATCAACATGGGGAAATGAAGCCCTCAGACTTGGCCTGTGTGCTGATGACCACAATCTAATTAAGGCAGAGGGGTCAGATGAGAAAGCAAAACAAAACACATGAACTGGGAGATACAGGAGGAGGATTGTAGCAAAGCAAACCTTCCATTCTCATGCAATCTCTCATTTTCTCTATTTTTATTCTGGATTTATACCAAAGGATTAGATTTAGTCTTTGCTTTGAGGTTAGAGCTGAGAGCCACAAGGAGTTTTTCAGTTCCTTTCTTGCTGAGGGACTGGGTGTTGCTGGATGTACAGTTTGCACGAGACCAGTCAGTGAAAGGCCACAGACTGGGGCAGAGGATCAGGCAGAAAGGAAGAGGCTGCCAAACCACCTTCGAATTTTTTGGAGCATTTATTGTACTGCTGCAGGCTCAAGGATTAGTGTTACAGAAGAAGTGCCACTTTCAAGGAGATTTTTCCAAGGGTCAAGGCATGTTTTTTTCAGTGTTTGGTGCCCTGATTTGCTGGGAGAGTACAAGGATGTGCCACAGAATGCAGTAAGCACAAAAGAGACCTCTGTATTCATGCAGATCTGTTTATACACTCAGATCAGTTTTCAAAGTATAAATGAAATATTTATCTGCAAAGCAACTTTAGAAGAGCTGTCAATAATGTCCTGATCCCTGCAGAGGGAGATCCACCATTAATAAACCATGTTGAGTCATACCCTACAGAAATAGTGCTTTTCTCTGGGGCCATCACATGCACCAGCTATTCTGGAGACATCTCCCTGGTTCTGTTCCCCAGTGTTGCCATCTCCTGACCTGCCTGGCATCTCCATGTGCTGCTTTCAAAGCAACTTTACTCCCACCATGGGGCTGGGATTTATATCTGACATATGTGCCTCCTCTTCCCACCCTCCAGCACTTAAACTCCAGGTCCAGCCTTTCCATGCTCTGGAAAAGAAAAGGGATGTGTTTCCAGCATGGCCAGGTTTCAGCAAGTCTGAGAGGCTGCACTGGTGGTTTCTGAGGGCTGTTTGCAGAGCAGAACCCTCAGCTCTTCGTCTGGCAGGTTCTTTCCCTCTCCAGCCTCCAACAGGTCCACATTCCACTTTTTGGAGGTGCCACAACCCAAACAAGGGGGATCCTCCTCTTCTCCAGGGCTTATTCTACAGCAGAACAACAGGATGAGGGGAAGTGGCCTTAAGTTGTGCCAGGGGAGGTTTAGTTCATCAAATGATTCATGGAAAGGGTTGCCAAGCCCTGGCACAGCTGCCCAGGGCAGTGGTGGAGTCCCCACCCCTGAAAAACACGTGGATTTGACACTTGAGGACATGGTTTGGTGGTGAACTGGGTTGATGGTTGGACTTGATCTTGAAGGTCTTTTCCAACCTGAACAATTCCATGGTCCTATGATAAGACAGACTCAATCCCCAGCTGTGTCAGCTCAGCATGGGAAAGACCAGCCTGATTTGAGAAGATGATAAACATCATGTTGTCCAAAGTGGCAGCTTTGACTCATGTCCTGTGACTCTGAAGATCACAGAATCCAAATTTTGGGGTCTTTTTTTTGTTTTAGAACCTCTCTTTCCCCCATGGCATTTTGAAGGGAGAGTGTTCCTCTCTTCTACTTTGGCCTGTGCAAGTGGAGCTTGTGCAGAACTCGTTTAGAAACAGCCCCAGGGGTGGTTGTAACTCTGCACCAGGTGTTGCCATGTCCCAGAGCAGCTCCTCTGGGGTGGAGGGAAGGAAGGAAGGGCTGCTCCTGCTGCTCTGCTGGAAGCTGCTTTCTCCTCTGGGAAGGCACAAAGCGTGTGGGAACTCCAGGAGGAGTCCAGGTTTGCCTGGAGGGCTGCACAGTAAATGAGTTCAGGTTGTACATGACAAAGTTAAACCTGCTCAGTGGGTTCCTGGAGCTTTGGGACCAGGAGGACAATTGCCTCATTCATTTCCTGAGGTTAGTTTGTTAAAAAAACCCTACAAAACAAGACTATTTGTAGTGTTAACTTTGGGATTTTGGGATGGGATGGCTGGGAAATCCTTGGAGCTGCTGCTGCAATTGCTGTGACCAAAGTGTGATAATCATGTAAGAGTTTACAGGTTTGAAGTTCTTTTTTTTCAAACACGCAGCTATAATCAGAAATAAAAGACAATTTTTAAAAACTGTAGTTTAGCCAAGATATTGAAAAACCACTCGGCTTGTCACTATAATTTAAAACCTTTGTGTCCTACAATGATGAATGTAATAAAATACCATAAAATGTAATATGAAAATGACTGGTGCCAAGAGTGACTTTGGCACACTTTTGCTTTTCTCTCTCTCTCACTTGGACACAAGGAAAACATTCCACCAGAAGTCCAAAAGTTTCAGCAGGATGGAAAGAAAATTCCTTGTCTTTCAAGCAGCAAATGCTACTTTAGGTTTGGAAATATAAGATACCAATTAGGGCAGCTTTGAGAGGGATCATTTTGGTTTGGGTTGTTTTGGATAAATCAGAAATCCTCCTCAGGAATACTGCATAGAAATATATTGTATTAGACCCATAAAATCACCTCAATGAACAAAAGCCAAGGATAAACTGACACAGCTTTTGCATAGCAAGAAATGTATTCAATTCATTAAAATCAAATGAAAGAGAGTTTTGCTGGTGTTCCTGGAAGATGCCAGAAGGACTTCAGGTCTGCTCCAGCTCTCATCCTTGGCAACGTGGAATGGGGAGTCACTGCTGGCACCAGTGCCTGGGAGAAGTCAACAAAGCACCCATTAGAGCAGATGGAAACCACATTTCAAGCAAATTAGGATGGGATTGTAGTAAAAAATATGTTGTGCTAATGCTTGGGTAAGTTGTTAACTTAAGGCTGCAGGACACAAGTGACTCTGGCAGGACTCCTCAAATTTCAGGGAGTGAAGTGGGCATTGAATCCATCTTATCTCTATGGGTCAGATTTATTAAAAATGATATATATCTGTCATAAAATAGTGTTCATTATGGAAGAGTAAATCTAGAGGGTGTATAAATAAAAAAAAGAAAAATAAAAAATAAAAAATAAAAAAAAATTAAAAAGAAAAAAGAAAAAAGAAAAAAGAAAGAAAAAATAAAAAGAAATAAAAAAGAAAAAAGAAAAATAAAAAAAGAGAGAAAAAATAAAAAAGAAATAAAAATAAAAAAGAAAGAAAAAAGAAAGAAAAATAAAAAAAAGAAAGAAAAACGGTTTAAAGAAAGACGAAAGCGGAGGAGCAGGCAGTGCGCTACAGGTCAGTGCGGTCCGACACGGACCGGTCTCCGCCGCATCCCCGCCCGGCCCGGGGGCACCGCGGGCTCCGGGGCGGGGCTGGCGAGGGGGGCCCCTCCCGCAGCCCCCGACACCTCCTCCCACACCTCCTCCGCCCCTCCTTCCATCCGTCCCTCCGTCCCTTCCTCCTCCCTCCGCCCGCGTCGCCCCCGCTCCGGCCGCGCCGCTCCCGCTCCTCCTTCTCCGCGCCGCACTTTGCGTCTCTCCCGGGCCGGGGCCGGGGCCGCGGGGTCCGCCCTGCCCTCCTCTCTCTCTCCTCTCCTGCATGGCGGCCCCGCAGCGCTGAGCCGAGCCGGGCCCGGCGCTCCCGCGGATCCCGCGGCTGTGCGGGCGGCATGGCGAGGGGCGGCGGGCGCCGTGCCCGCACTTCCCGCGGCTCTGCCGGCGGCGGGCGGCATTCCCGCAGCAATCCCGGCGGCGGGCGGCATTCCCGCAGCAATCCCGGCGGCAGGAGGCTGGCCCCCGGCTCCCCCGGTCCCCCCGGTTCGAGGCTGCGGTGCGGC
>JAOXXN010033976.1:0-10631 GCA_026770055.1 Myrmophylax atrothorax
GCCAGGTTGGACAGGGCTTGGAGCAACCTGGGCTGGTGGGAGGTGTCCCTGCCCATGGCAGGGGGTGCAATGAGATGATCTTCAAGGTCCCTCCCAACCCGATCCATTTAATGAGTCTATGATTATAGATCAACTGCAATGGAACTAATGATTTCACTGTCAAGGGTGTAAACAACCACTATGAGGATCATGGGGTAACACCCTGAAATAGATCAAGATCAGTGTCATGCACAGAAGATTCTGCTAAAAATGTCCCAGGGTAGCTCTGCACAATCCTCATAACCCAGTCACACTGGGCACTAAAGTGGAAAGATCCATTATTGTACCAGCTGATGTTCTGGAAAACTTGAACTTGGAAAATCATACTATAATAAACTGTGGAGGAAAATGTATTTGCAGTGACATGTACAGGACAGGCAGAACAGAAGTTACTTGGCTAAAGAAAGAGTTGCAATAGAGGTGAGATACAATATTTTAGCATTGTTGCAGTATCTGCATGTTCCCTCCATACTTGTTTATTCTTTAAATTCAATGAAACCTCTATTTCTAATGCTGATTAACTTTGATTGTTTATTTTGGCATGTTTCTTTTAATTATCCTTCCTTAGCTTTGGTTCCTGGAAAAGAGCTGAAGCCCATTGGCAGGGCAATAAGAAGCCTGAGTTGTCAATACCCTGCTTGAACCTACTTTGTAGATAAAAGTGCATTTCCAGTGCTGGCAGACCGGCCTATTTCCTATGCATTGTCACCTTCTTTAACATAGTAATGATCTTCCCCTTAATCTGGATAGTATCAAACAAGCAAGGAAAGATAAGGAAATATTAAGGTTAAAAAAATACCAGTGACTCACACTGCCAACATTGCTAATGGAAAAAAATAGTTTAATAATGTTTACATTGAAAACTTGATGAGTAGGAAATTGCAAAATTAATTTAGCATTAAAAACCTCATTAAAATTAAGACATTTTAAAATACGTCTCCAGCAGCAGCTCTGATTCACAGTGTGGGAGAAGGCAATTGCTGAGGCTTTCTGTGAACTCTGACTGCAGCTCACATCACCAACCACAACTCCCAGGAGAACAGCAAATGATGTGACAGTTCAGTTATTTCAGCAGCCACGCAATGAAAGTTACTTGTTGATTTGCAGAAAAACACCCATTCAACAGACTAATCCAACCTGTTATTGAGAACACTCAATGCACTTTGTGCTTTTCAATTTATTTACATTTCTTTACATTTTAAGCTGAGTTTCTCCCTAGCTGGTTTTTTTTTTAATTGTACAGTTAAACAATGCCATTTGTGCAAAAGGTAAAAAGGCTAAACAAAGCAGTTTGCTGCATTGGTAGGAAATGAGGGTATGGGTGGCAGGCTTTTTTCTCACTGCTGTAAAGTTCAGGAAAGGACATTTCTGAGATGAGCTCAGCTGGTTGAAACACAATGCTAAGAACACCCAGGGTTGGCCATTCACCCAAGGTTTGGGCTGGTGATCCTCATAGATCCTTCCATCTCAGAATATTCCATGATTCTGTGGCATTACACAGTGCTAAGCTGTGATTTACCTGGGGCTTGGCATGTTTTGATCTTGTGCTGAAATCTTTTCTGAGAAGGTTCAGATACCAGTTCTCACTTTATCACTCAAAGATGAGTGTTAATGAGCAGAAGTTCCTAAGGTGAAGAGAACCTTAGTGCATGGAGAGAACTGTTAAATTCATCAGACTCCTTTCAGAATGAGGAGGGGTTTGGTCATTGGTCAGAGTCTGATTCTGAGTCGTTGTATCTGTTTGCCAAATCACATAATCCTGTGTACTCATGTTTTCCCACAGGATTGCTGTGATCTGGTATTTAAGGATTGCTATTTAGGATCTTCCTGACTTATGACTATAGTGTGGTTGTGGGTTGGCCACTGGCTGCCCACCAAACTGCTCACTCACTTCTCAGCATGACAGAGGCACAAAATAAGATATAAAACTCCAGAAAAGCTCACTAAAGTATTCTGTACTTCTTATCTTGGGGAGCCTTTGGGAGGGATCCTGCTCTACTTCCCTGAGTAAATAACCTGTATAGACAGAAGGAAATGAAAAACTACTCCCCAGAAAAATATTACCAAAAAAAAAAGTATTTTTAAAGAACAGAAAAAGAATGAAAGAACTGCAAAGAGGGAATTTCCCTTCTCCTGTTCCTCTCTGTTCTGCTAAGTTACTATTGCTCTGCTGCCTCTGGAGTTCTCGCTGGGAAAGGGCTCGTACAGTTCTGTTTTGCAGGCTGTGCTGCAGACCTGGGAACATCCATAGTGGTGACAGGCAGGTTGGACAGCACCTCTCCTTTCTGGTGCTTCTTCCTTTCTGCCAGCCTGGGCAGTGCCAGCTGCAGTTTAATACTTCTTTCTTTCCTTCTGCTGTACCTTAATTTCTTCTGGGTTATAGGATGGATTAGGTCATGAATGAAATTGTGAACTAATTCTAGCACTAGGAAGGCCATAGGGCTCATAACCATGGATTTTCTCCTATGAAACTGATGTAGGCATTAAACACAAGACAAGACAAAGTACCAAATTGTCTTAAAACTTAACTAGACATACTATTTAATTTAATTCAAATAATGGATTTTGAGTTTAACTGTGATTATTTTTTTCTTTTTTAATTTCTAAGACATTTTATGAGTGAACTCATTTTCCACTCAAAGACATTCCAGTTCAAAATATTGAAGAAAACTATTCTTAAAAGTGGAAACTAGACCAAGGATTTTTGTTCTTAGGAACAAAAACTAATCCTGCAGACAGCTTATTCTAACAGAAATGTTCAAGCAAGGGAAATAAAACACATCAAAAAGGAAGTCATACAGGTAGCAGTGGGTTTTGAACAATTTTCTAAACAGAGAATGACCTTTTGCTCCTGGAGAAGCCTTTGCAACTAACTAGGAAGGCCAGTTAATCAGTGCAAGTCCATATAACTTTGAAGATGAATACTTTCCAAAGGCCTTGACTTTGAAAGAAAGCAAAAAAATGAAGCACATTATAAGAGCTGCCAGATGGTTCTCACTTTTCCTGAGATAACTTAATTCTAAGAACTGGAATATCTGTATTACAGTGCATTTTGTTGCTAATGTACCAGAGGGCAGGTAAGGGACTTTCTTTACATCAGATGTAAGCTGAAGCACAGCTGGCAAAATGCACTAGTAAAGAGCTGAGGAGGATGGATTTAGCAAAAGGCAAGTCACAGGGCAGTGGCTGCCCTGCAGATGGACAGGCGAAGGACCCATTTTATAGCTATAACATCTGCAGAAGGAAGCAGTTCATTTTCCTGTATTAGCCATGAGGAACCGTTTCTCATTTACTTTCTTTTTTTTTTCCTCTGGGTTTGTTTTATATTTAAAAAAAACATATTTGAATTCCTGGGAATTGGTGAGAGTTGGAAAGGCATTGTGGTTCTGTACCTCTGCAGGTGTCTGCTGCCACCTTGTGTGCTGCTGCTGTCATGGGAGTGGACACATCTTACAACTAAAAGGTCTACTGAGATGTATAAAGTATGTTCAGGATCTCATGGATAAAGCCAGTGTCCATTCTAGGCATGGATAGTGAGACTGCCAGGCTTGGGAAATACCTGTGTTATTTTTTGTCTACTTAAAATGTCAGTTCTGCCTTTGTACTGATATCAAACTTAGTCTTTCCAGCTTGAAAAGTTTCAGCTATTTTTTCCCTTTTGTTCTCAGGCTGGGAAATTCTGACATATGCAAATCTTACTGACACTGGTTGTTCAAGTTAAGCTATTTCTTAAATTCTGATTCTCCTCAAGTAGAAGACAAAATTCTTGCTGAAATAAAACAACCTGGCCAGGCATGATTTCTTCTTCATAAATCCATGTTGACTCCTTCCAGCCACCTTCTTGTACTCCCTCTGCTTAAAAAATACTTACAGACTTATTTTCTCCATCTGCTAAGAAAGTGAGAAGGACAAATGCTGCTTTCCTGACATCCAGGGCTGTGATTCCACTTTTTTATACTTTCCTTCTCTCAGCATTCTGACTTTCACCTTCTCATAGTCATTCCAGGCAAAACTGTCCCTAAGCTTCACATCCCAACCCGGCTCCTCCTTATTTGTGAGGTCCACCAAAGCACTTCCATTCATTGGCTCCTTCATAACTTGTGTCAGGAAGCTGCATCACTGTCCTCCATAAATGTCCTGAAATTTTCATGGCTCACCAGGTATCTTGGGAGTTTAAAGCCTTAAGGACTTCCAGCCCCTTGAAGATCAGAGTTGCCAAGGTGTTGCTTCTTCCAGTTACGTAAAGGAAGGTTTCCTTTTCTCCCTTCTTTTCCTTTTCTCCTTTTCCTCTTTTTCTTTTTTTCTTCTTTTTTAGTTTTCTTCTTTTTTTTTTATACTGGACTCTTTTTTTGTACCTCCTTTTTCTACCTGTTTCATTCTGAGTAGTTTTAACAAAAACCATTTGCCTTCTCTCTACCCATGTTTGACAAACTCAGCAAGGTAAAAGCACATCTGATTTTTCAAGATGGCAAAATGCTGCACCTGCTGTAATATAAAGCACTGCAGAAGGTGTGATAAGAATCATTGATAAAAGCACTTTGAGAGACTGGATGAATACTGGGAAGTGAGATTAAAATGGTCATCTCTCAGTGAGAGAAGTTCCTATTCACTGTAAAAGACTACCCAGAATGTCTTGCTTTCATTGAATGCCTTGCTGGGAACATTGGATTTCTTGGGTTTATACAGGAAGGACTAATTTGCCTTTGTGAACAGTGTTCTAAGAATTGAAGTTGGTACCATGGTGGAGCCATTAGAGTAAAATATGAAGAAGTACATCAAAAAAATGGGGGTTAAAAGTTGCCTGAGAGAAGAGGCAGCTGAGCTACAACCTCCTTTCAGGTAGTTGCAGAGAGCCCCTGGGCACGGCTGGACTTGATGATCTTAAAGGTCTTTTCCAAGCTTCACCATCCTAAATCAAGGAAACCAAAGCCAAATTACTCAGTCCTCTGAGTTGAAGGCTTTTCTAATCCATTGGGATTGGTTTTAATCTGTTGTATTTACTGAGAATGCTTTAAGCAACCAAATATAGAGAAATCATTGTAGGAAAATAAAAATAAAATTCTAAAATAAGGTTATTAAAAGCACCAAGGTCTAAATGTAAAAAAGAGACCATTTTGTAGATCTTTTGCTGAACCCTATATCCATAAAGGATGAAACAAATACAAAGGGTGATGATGTTACTCTGGAATGTGGGCTGTTGTCCTGCCCATAGTGCTGTACTGCTCCATTACTGAGAAATAGCCCTGAAACTGTTACACCTTATGAGCAAAGTCCTGGTGTCCTCCAGAGTCCCTGAATCCACACTTAATCTTTTGTATCTCCTCAGAAAGGTAATTAAAAATAAAAGCTCATTGCCTCTACTAATATTAGTGGGTTATCACAGTTAGAAGAAAAATAAAATTACTGATTTTTACCTTTACAATATTGGCTTTTATTGCTGTAGAACATCGATCTGCTGATTATACAGCCAAATTTTGCTCTCCAGTTGTGACTGTGGCTCAGCCTACAAGGTGGCACAGCAGACACAAGACCACAGAGCATGGAGTGGCACGACACACAAAGTGGAAATCAGGGCAGAAATTTGGAAATATTGACTCCAGGCTGAAGAATGAGAAAGCAACAGGAAAAGCCTGAAACAAGAATTTTTAATGCCAGCTGAAAACTTCCAGGGTCAGGTTTTGAACCTGACTGAAGCCAAGCTGTCTGGGCCTGACATTTCAATTAAAAGTTGAGAGGACTCATCACTGAGAGAGATGAATAATCTTTAATTAAATATCTCTTGCAAGATGCTGGGGATCAAACTAGGGCAAAGTTCTTCTGACAGGCTAAATACAGAATAATGAGGACAAAATATGGCTTAGTGTAGTGTAATTATTCACTAGTTAATTTCTAAAAGTACCCTTTTTTTAAGAGTTCAGGTGTAGCATAAGGAACCCTGCACTGGAAACAGTCACCCCTCATTACTGAAGATGTGTCACCAAAACTAAAGGGAATCATGCTCTTCAGTTGTACCAACAGTATTTAGGGATGCTTCTGCACGTAATTCCTTTCCACTTTGTCAGAGAAAACCAAGGCTGTCCTGTCAGAATAGCCAAAATTTTTACATACTTTGGCAAAAGCCAAGTATTTCCCTAGGAAGGACTTGCATGGTTAGATCAGCCTTAATAGAGTTCATGTTGAGGCTTCAATTTCATTAATGATTTAATCTGACAGATTAAAAAAGAAATGTGCTAATCAATATTTATGAAGTAGACACATACCAAGTTCATGTCATGGATTTTAATTTATCTTTATAATTTATTTATTTATATTTATTTATAGCACAGTTACAATAAAATATCTTGCTACTCACACACACTAAAAAAAGAAAAAAGGAAAAACTTACTAGACACTAACATATCTAATAATATTTCAAATCTCAGAATTCCCATGTCTAGCAGAAACATAAGAGCATAATACTTCTACTAATGGCAGCTTCTTCTGTATAAAACTTGCTTTGCCAGCTAATTAATCTTCCTGTGATTAGGAATTCCATTGGCAACAGGTGAGGAAACTGGAAATGGATGTTGTAGCTAATAGTTTGTACCAAATTACAGCTATAGTAAAACAATCAAATCTTTAAAATGCTACTTTATTTTTTCTGGTGTTTTCCAGTGATAAACTACAGCATGAGGTTACTAAATCCCTCTTTACAGAAAACCCCCTAATGCTGGACCTTCCTTACCTACCACAGATGAAACAGTGGGCGTAGATTTCTACTGCCTTTAGAGCCAAAGGGTGTCAAAAAGACATTTTAGCTCTGTGTCACCAGGATTTGAAAGTCCAAGGTGTTGAGTGAGAACCAAAGAACTCCATGGGCCCTGTGTTTTCCTGCTGGGAGAAATAGAAGTGTCCAGGGAAGTTTTTCTGACAGAAACATCATCTCCTTGAGGGACAGGTAGTGGTTGGGTGGCACCTTTGAGCAACCAAGCTGTGAAAATGCTCTTTTGGCTCCTTCCTTCTATCCAGGCTCCTGCATGTTCTCTTCTGTTTTGCCTTTTCCCCTGGAGTTAAACCAATAACCCAAAAGCTCCCAGATTCTGATCAGATGTGCAATGTCTGCATTACAAATTGAGATGTGTCTCTTTTCTGTTTCACCGTGTGCCAGAGTTTTGGGTCAGAATAAGCAAAACTCTGAGGTTTATTAATTTCATAGGGTCTGACTGATAATTTTAAGCATTGACTGCAAACACACACTGAGACATTTATTACCTCCTCTCCCCACTCAGTTCCCATTCACTTCAGTCACTCAGTATCCTGCAGCCAATTTTTGTGTGATGTTCACATTTACTCAGTAACACAGGACTGGGTTCTGTATTCCAAAGGCACATGAAAGTGTTAGATTGAATTAGTCTCTGAATTGAAGCTGTTCATCAACAGACTATATAAAATGACTTAACAGCTGGTATTTATGATAGATAATAAAATCTGAACAAAAATAATGATAAAGAGCTTGTAATATGCTGAATTATGTGCTAGAAGTGCAGATAGCTTGGATATCTGCAAATGCAAGAGTGGAATAATACAGCAATGTTTCCTCTCCTTTGTCAGATAACATGAATTTTTTAGTTTGTGGGTGGGGTTATTACTTTGGCCGCCTCCTTCCAATGTGGAATAATTCCATGAAGAGATTTGGAATATTACAATTAGAAGGAAACTTTATGGACTACATCTTTCAGTTCTCAAGAGCAGATTAAGTCACAAGTTTTGACATTGCATTTCACTGTATTCCAGTTTGACATACACACTATATATTATATATTAGAAGGGCATTGGCAGCTACACACACAGAATCTTTAAAAGTTCTTTTGCCAGCAGAACTTTTGCAATTCTATTTGAAATTGTCTAGTGTTTTTTTTTTAAATCAGAGCCCACAAAATCCTCTCTGAGTAGGAGCTGCATTGCTGAGAAGCTGTAATATTCTACATATCCTGATGGCTGTGGTTAACCAAGGTAGTCAATCACTTCTGTCTGCACAGCAGCTCACTCACTGCTTCCCACAGTGGGATGGAATCACAGGATCATTAAGGTTGGAAAACCAACTTACCACTAAACTGTGTCCCCGGGTGCCATAGGTTTGGAACACTTCTAGGGATGGTGACTCCATCATTTTCCTGGGCAGGATGAGGGAAGGAGAGGAAGAATAAAATCCAGAAAACTGGTGGATCAAGATACAAACTGCTTGATAAGTGAAGGAGAAGTGGAAGAAGAGAAAAATAAAATTAAACAAGTGTTGCAAATATAATCATTCACAACTCCTTATGAGTAGAACAATGGCCAGGCAGTTCCCAAGTGAAAGATGGCAAACCTCCCTAAACCTCTTTTCCCTCTTTATTGATGAGCATGACATTATATGGCATTAGATGGCACATTATCGATTAACTCAGGTCACCTGCCTGTCTTTGTGCCCTCAAAAAGTCTTGGAATATCCCCCAAACCATTCACTGAGGAGGGGTGAGAAACAGAGAAGGCTTTGATGCTGTGCAAACACTGCCTTGGAATATATAAAATAGAGTTGTGTTATCAGCATGGTTTTGGTCACAAACCTAAAAGGCAGCACCATACAGAGTTAGCTCCATCCTAGCTGGACTTTTGAGAAAATTCTTATGTAGACAAAAACTCTGAAAGAAACATGGGTTTGTGTGTTGCTTTTCCCAAAAAGGGATTTAACTGCCAAAGGTAGTGGAAGGATCCCTTAATATTTTTGAAATTGTGGTCATAGTCAGTATTGTATTAAATATTGCCATAGCATAATTAAGATTTCCATCAAGCTGCACATCACAGGAGAAATTCAGACCCTCTCATGGACATGAGGAAACATCAACCTCTCAGCTTGGGAAGTCTTATTTCCAGGATGGAATAGCATCACAAGAGTGGCATCCCCAGGCTGCATCCAAGAGCTGTAGAAGGGCATGAAACCTTGTCCTGCAGCACTGCAGCTATTATTGAAACAAAAAAGTAGCTGATGGAAAAATAGCAGAACTAGCTGAATGCAAATAAAAATTTTAAATGGCACCCTGGATGGGTAATTGTGGATCAGCTGAATAAATATGTTATTGGGATTTATTGCCTTAGAAAACACAGGACTGGGAGAGTCCCTTGCTCAGATTGCTGCTGAGGTTAGGTGCACAAGGTCACCAACTATTTTAGAAGTCAGAAAACAAACCTGCACCTCCTTTGTGCTATACACACTGCTGTATAACAGTCTGAACTCTCAGTGAGCTGAGGTACTTGTTTCCTGCATGATAAAAATAGAAATTGGTGAACTGAGGTTGTGGGATGAAAGACTGAGATGCTTCACTTCTTAAAAAATCATGGCTGGTGCATCACTGGCAACTCAGTAAAAGATTTGTGCCTGACACTTTAAAATACTCTGATCAGATATTTCAGCAAGTTTTAAAAAAAATAATGTTGCTGGGCTCAGGTGGATGTGGTGAGCTGTCAGACACTTCTATTTGAACGTGCTGCTTCAAATGGGAATGATGGATCAGGAAGTGTTGCCTATAGAGAATATGGTTGACATGCAGCTCTTCATTCTGTTGTGGCTACAGGTTTCTACCTGTTCTTGGGGAAGAATCAGAAGGGCTGTGTGGTGCATGAGACTGATTGATGGATCAATTTTGACAGTACTAGAACTTGTTCCTGAAAAGTTAAACTTTTATAACACTTTCAGACAATCACAGTGTTTGACAAAAGATACTTAAAATATTTATCACTTCTAGATTTAAAATATGTAATTACAGTGTTTAATCTGGCTGTTTATCACAGATACTTAACTTTTATCCCCTCATTTCCCTATAGAGTCTAAAAATTTGTATTTGAAGCAAGAAAGTATGAGCTTGGCTAACATAAGCCTTTTGGAAAGGCACCTTCTTACAAATCCCTCTCTTAGTATTTCAGGGTGGACTTGTAACATTTATTTATTTACTAGGTCAGCTACAGGTTTTTATAAAAGTTAAAACCTTTAAAACCTAATAATTCATGAAAATATTTCAGTTTTCTGTAATCCTTGAATCAGTAGGCAGGTTTAGATCTCTTTTATTTAATATCCTTGTAATGAGAGGTAAAGAACATTTCTACAAATCAAGTTGGGATGTAGGCTTTACATTTGTATAGATGGGCTGTCAAGAGTGAACTAATGAGTAGCTGTTCATTCATATAAATATGGTAACCTCTTCAGGCAAACTCATAAAGTGGATTGCTTAGCAAATTTCTTAAGAGAATGAAGTCAGGATTTATGGGGAGAGGTAAAATGCATTACAAGGTGAACATATTTTGATCCTCAAAACCAATTTTGGCAATAAACACTCTGCATGAGAATCATATCTACTGATCTGACCACAACTTATGTTGACAGCAAGAAACCCACAGGTTTATTCTTTGCAAAGAAATACATCAATGCAGCAAAATTCAGCTCACAATAAATTTAAGGTTCAAAACTTGGTGAGGTCTTACAGTGACAAAGTGACAAAATTTAGGCATTTATAATGAAAGATATAAAGTGGCAAATGGGATGAAGCTCAACAAGGCCAAGTGCAGGTCCTGCCCTTTGG
>JAOXXN010033977.1:0-10627 GCA_026770055.1 Myrmophylax atrothorax
TTTATGCTACAACATGTGGATGATTCTGTGTCACAAAACAGCACATGAACACCTGGAATACACGGATTTTCCTGGCTTTTCTAGAACATCAGACTCAAACAACATCTAAAGAGATCAAATGTAGATTTAGGATCATCCTCCTCTCTGTAGAACACAAAGAACACAGAGGGGAGGTGGTTTCCTGTATCCAGGGCTCTCCAGGAGAAATAGTGAAGTCATTCCAGTTAAACTCAGCTCTCCCCCATGTTTTTCCCACTAATAACTACCAGTTGCAGCTGAGTTTCTTAGGACATACTGTGCAATTAAAAAGCTCAGACAATGCTCAAGAATGAACAACAATGGGGCAACTCCAAAATAAATACACAAAGGACCAGAAACACAAAATGGACAGTTCAGGCACAGAAAATGAGGTGCAAGCACAGCTTATTAACATAAAAACTCTGATCAACTTATTTAAAGTATTGTCATTTTAGTATTTCACTTTTCTCCACATTGAAACAAGGTGAATCAGGATTCTGTCACAATTTACAATATGATTTCAAGATACATATATATATATATAGTGGCTATAATGCATTCAAATTCCTATTAGTAACCACCTAACAATCATTTCAGCCACACAAAGAGAGACAACTTATTTTCTGTGCCCCTTATGAAGTGGGGAAAAGCAGCTGCATTGCCAGGCCTGACAGAGCCTGAGGCTGGTGCAGCTGCAGCACAAACACTTTGCAATCCAAAGCTTTTTGTAACAATCCATAAAGTGCTTTTAGGCAGAAGGTTGTTGGGTTCTTATTCAGTGAAACAGGAGGGTTTAAGTGGAGGAACACTCAGCAGGAGGAGCAAAGGCACAACACAAACAGAGATTGGTCACATGTATATCTGCTGTATTTGTATGGACATGAGCACCATTATCTGCTCTGGGAACCTCCATCCCAGTGGGAATGGGGCCACCTATTTCCTGCTGCTTTTATTGAGGGGCACGTGTGTTCCTTTCACCCTGAGAGGCTCCATGGAATCTCGGGGCACTCTGGCACCTGCAGATCCAAGTGGCTTCTCTCTGGAAAAAAGAACAGCGACAATCACAACCACTGTGGGGAAAGCAGGGACAGAACCTGCAGTTCCTGCTCAGGCTGCCAGAATTGGCTGGCCATGAACACATTGCTCCAGAACTGCTGCTGGGATTTCCTTGCTCTGGTAGGAAACCCCTTTACCTTCTCAATCCATTTTCCTTGTAATTGATACTTTTGGGTCTTGGGGCTTCCAAAGAGCTTCTAGATCGGATTGGCCTGAACTTCATGACCTCCTTCTGCCACTCCTCATCAAAGCTCTCAGCCTCATCTGAAACACAGCCAAGTTTACCATTTAACAAAGACAAGACAATACATATAATGAGTATTAGGGGGTTTGAGTAGTGATTTTTTTAATTTGTGGGCCAAGATTCTCCACATGGTCCACAACTGTTTCGGGGGGATCTGTAAAAGAGACTTGGATTTGTAGACTTCCAGTCTGTCTAAAAGTCCCTTTTAAGATGTCTCCGGCTGGAATTTGGTGTGTGAAACAGTGTGAAGCCCATTAGAGAACTGCCTAAAAAGACCTACTTTCTTCCAGGTTGATGAATTCCTGGTTCAACTCCTCATCCCCAGTCTTGCAGTTCCTGGATTTTTTGATGACATGAGCCCGGTCTTGGATGTGATGACCAATGGCCATTTTTTCCAGGCCACTTTCAGAATCCTTAAGTGCTTTTCTTGTCTCCTTGATCTGTACAAAAAAGGCAAATAAAGGCAAAAAAAAAAGTTAAAAGAGTTCACAGAATCACAGACTGGTTTAGGTTGGAAGGACCCTGAAAAGCCCATCCAGTGCCACCCCTGCCATGGGCAGGGACACCTTCCCCTATTCCAGGTTGCTCCAACCTGGCCCGGGACACTCCCAGGGCTGGGGCAGCCACAGCTTCTCTGCCCAACCTGTGCCAGGGCCTGCCCACCCTCCCAGCCAGGAATTCCTTCCCAATATCCCTCCAGCCCTGCCCTCTGGCAATGGGGAGCCATTCCCCTTGTCCTGACCCTCCAGGCGCTTGTCAAGAGTTATTTTACCCCTCAAAAGTTCTGTATCTTTTCTTTATAAAAGTCAGGTTTTCACAGGCTTTTCCAATTCTCTCATTTACTGTGTTGGCTGAAAACACACCAACAAAACACACATCAACTCTGTTTTCCTGTTGCAAACAGACAGGAAGATTAAACACCACCTTAACTGGATATTAATTACTGGGGGAAAAAAAATCCCAGCCTAAATATACTACAGAGCCAAGTCTTCAACACTCTCCTTGGCAACAGAACGAGCAACACCCGATGCCCAAATGCTCAGCGTGAGGAACAGCCAGTTATCAGGCTGTGGTGTTGACTGGCCTGAAACCCAGGCAACCACTCCTCCTCCTGCCCAGGGTATTCTTAGCAGCACTGTGAGCACTGGGTGTCTGCAGGAGCTGCAGCTCAGCCCCAGAGCTGGCCAGGCCTTTGGGATCACATGGAGCCTTCCAGGCCCTGCTCCGGGTTCACATTCCGGTCTGTGGGCAGAATTAGACACAGCAGCTGCAGGGAAGGGGCTGGAAGGGCAGCCCCAGCTGAGGGTTATGTAATGCCTGAGCAAAGGGGCAGCCAAAGGCAGGGCTGGCACAAATAGATGCCTCTCCTGTAGTTTAAATGGGCAGGAAAAGGATTAATGACAGCAAAGAGAAAGGCACTGGAGAATCACCTGTTCTGGCAGTCTGTTTTTCCAGCCTTGGATAAGCATGTTATTTATTTAGGTATGTACTTAAAGCATTAAAATTACAAGGAGAGAAAATGCCCTCTGAGAAGCCTTTAATACAGAGCAGTGTTGGAGCCACAGGGATTTTCCTCCATTCCTACACTTTCTGTGTGTAGCTGGGGGGATCGGGCTGTGCCCCAGGGCACAGGGACAGGAGAGGAAGACTCAGGATGGACACCCCCTCATGGAAAGGGTGGTCAGGCCCTGGCAGGGGCTGCCTAGGGAGGTTTGGAGTGCCCAGCCCTGGAGGTGCCCAAGGCAGGACTGGCCGTGGCACTCAGTGCTCTGGGCTGGGGGACAAGGTGGGCATGGGGCACAGGGTGGGCTCCAGGGGCTGGCAGGGCTTTGCCAGCCTCAGGGATCCTGGGATTCTATAAATGTTGTGTGTTGCAATGGAGTTGTCAGTGGGCAGGTGGAGGGACCTGGGCAGGAGTGGTAGGGACACAAATGAATGTTCAGGAAACTGGTTCTCCTTCCTTGATGTGTGCATGGGAAGGCTGTTCCCTGGTTTTGTCAGCAGCTGCTTGTATGATGGTAAAACCATCCAGAGCACAGTGGGAGCATTTCAGTTACAGAATCCCGGAATCCCAGAGAGGTTTGAGTTGGAATGGACCTCCCAGCTCATCTCATTGCACTCTCTGCCCTGGGCAGGGACACCTCCCACCAGCCCAGGTTGCTCCAAGTGCCATCCAACCTGGCCTTGGACACGTCCGGGGCTGGGGCAGCCACAGCCTCTTGGGCAGGGCCTTTCAGGGAGCTCTGCAGGTCTCTGGCCCACTGAAGAGTTAACTTGCAGGAGCTTTCTGTGTGATCCACACAGCTGCCACATTGAGATAAGGCTGTTGGTGGTAACACCAGAGATGGGGAACCAGCTGAGAGTCCTCTGCCTGACTGGGGGAGTTTCTTGGCTGCACGCAGCTGAATGCTTTGGAGCTGCTTTTAATTCCTTACTCGAAGGAATGCAAGAACAAAATCATGTGAATTGATTTTGGAAGTGTTCGCCTTGTGCTGCGTAACAGCCCGGCAGTGGATTCCTTTTTGCACCACTTCAGAGCATCATGTGCATATGAAATAAAACTAATTGGATCCGAGCTGTACAGATCTGGGGAGGCTGTGAAGGAGCCTCTGCCTGTCCCTGCTCCTGTCCCAGGCAATACACGGATCGGAGGAGCCACTGCCTGTCCCTGCTCCTGTGCCAGGCAGTACACAGGTCGCAGTTTCGGGAGCGGCTGTCACCGGGTTGGGGTCAGGCTGTTCCCTGGGAGCTGAGGGCAGTAAAGCAGCCCTTGCTGAGACAAAGGGTTTAATCGCTGCGAGGATTGCTCCCAGGAGGGGCTGCTCCCAGGAGGGGCTGCTCCCAGGTAATCCTGCGGGAACAGTGCGGGGCAGGACCTGCCCAGTCCGGATGGACGAGGAACACAAAGAGTTGTTTGCTCAGCAGGAGCAGCGATCGTGGAGTTTCTTCCTCGTGGGTGCTCGTGAGGTTTGCTGAAATCAGGAGGGATTTGAGCTGAGTAATAATTGCAAATCTCATTCTCAGTCACGTGGCTGCACCACAGGAGTCACTGGAGGAGCTTTTGGGGGAGGTGGATGTGCCAGGGGTGGGGTGGAACATTCATTTTGGACAAGGGCCCAGAGGGACAGGACAAGGGTAATGGCTTCCCATGGACAGAGGGCAGGGATAGATGGGATATTGGGAAGGAATTCCTGGCTGGGAGGGTGGGCAGGCCCTGGCACAGGTGCCCAGAGAAGCTGTGGCTGCCCCAGCCCTGGGAGTGTCCCAGGCCAGGCTGGACAGGGCTTGGAGCACCCTGGGCTGGTGGGAGGTGTCCCTGCCCAGGGCAGGGGTGGCACTGGGGGGGCTTTGAGGTGCCTCCCAACCCAGCCCAGCCTGGGGTTCTGTGATATCCCCCCAAAGCTCCAGTAGCTCCTGGCAGACACTTGTGCATCTGTTTCTCCTGTCAGAGCCCAGTTTGGGGGAGTTCCTGCTGTCTCTGGGCAACCAGACCTATCAGCTCTTGCTCTTCCTGCTGCTGTTCCAGATCAGCCAGATCTGCCTGTTGTGGTTCCAGCTCTGTTTCAAACCTTCACTGCTCTCTTCATTCTGCTGTTTTCAAACCAAGTTTCTGTGCTGCCTTTTTTTTTCCTTAACTGAGATCAAATTATCTGATAAAGGAAACTCAGACCCAGACCCCAAACCTCACCAGTGATTTTGCCTTTTTCATTTGGGTAAGTGGCCTTTAAAATTTCCAAACCTCTTTCAAGACAGGAAAACCATTTCCCTTCCACTTTATGAATAAACCCTGAGATCAGCTCAGTTGGTTGGAGCCTGGTGCCAACAATGCCAAGGTTGTGGTTTGATCCCTGGATAGGCCATTCACTGAAGAGCTGGACTTGATGACCTCTGTGGGTCCCTTCCAGCCCAGAATACTCCGAGTTCCTGCTGCACCTCCGAGCCCTCCTCACCTGCCTCCTCCTCCCCCCAGCAAACACCCCCAGCCCTGAGTGATGTGCAAGGTTTGGCTCCTTTGAGGGCTTGTTTGGCAAATACACCCCTGGGGGCACCCTTGGGTGCAGCAGGTGCCCGCTGAGGGGTGGGGGGTGCCCCCCAAGGGCAGGGGCTGCAGACACCCCTGAGCACATCCCTGAGCTGGGAGCTGCCCAGCAGCAGGGTCTGCCCTCCCTGGCAGCACAGCAGGTTCCTCCTGGCACGGCCTGCAAGGCTGGGCAGATACAATCTCCTGGCACAGCCTGCAAGGCTGGGCAGATACAATCTCCTGGCACAGCCTGCCAGCAGGTGCTGCTCCTGCAGAAACCCAGGAAACCAGGCCCTTACTGCGATTGTTTATTGTGGTGGGTACAACACATGGATTTGGCAGAGACAAGAGGGGCTGAAGGCAAGCCAGGATCTCCACCTGGTTTCTCCACACCCTCCAGGTCCTGTAAGCCCTTGGACAGAGGTCCAGCACAGCAGGACAGGGTGGCAAAGGCATTGCTAGGGAGGTGTGACACAAACACCCCTTCCCACTCCGAGCACTTGGGAGCCAAAGCTTCCACTGCCACTCTGGCTCCTCACAGCCATTTCTGAGAGTGCATTTCTGCAGCCACAGCTCCTCACACAGCCCTGGCTGGAGAGCTGTGCTCCCACTCCTGCCTCTGGAAAGGCATGGAAAGCAGACATTCCTTCCCATTCTGTTATTTCAAGTAGCTTCTTCATATTCCTGCACCCACAGATGGGCAGAAAGGCCTTTCCCCAAATATATTGTGAATATTCACAAAAAAGGCATCATTGAAGTGACCTGAAGTGAAAGCACCCCTGACTTTAGGAACCAGCAGCCCTAAAACTGGTGGAGGCCCTTCCCAATGTCATATTAGAGCTGCTGGCCCAGAGCCCCACGTGGGACTGATGGTGTTCAGGAGGCACAGCAGCTCCTGTGCCTGACAGGAGAGGGCAATGGGGATGGACCCCCTGCTCCTGCCAGAGCTGCTGCCCCTCCGTGCCACACAGAGCCCAGATCTGTGTGCCCTGGCAGGGCTGCTGCCTCTCTATGCCACACAGAGCCCAGATCTGTGTGCCCTGGCAGGGCTGCTGCCCCTCTGTGCCACCCAGAGGAGGCTCTGTGCGCCCTGGCAGAGCTGCTGCCCCTCTGTGCCACCCAGAGGAGGCTCTGTGTGCCCTGACAGGGCTGTTGCCCCTCTGTGCCAGCCCTGCCCCAGGCACTGAGGTCAGCCCGACACGCTGCCCAAGGGCTGGCTGTGTTCAGTCCTTTCCCCAGCCAATGTACACAGAGGGAACAATACCAACCTCTGCACTCAGCAGGCTTTTGCCAGTCCTCAGTAATTAAACCCCAAGGGCTCTGACCCCTGCAAGGCACCTTTTCAGGGAGAACTTTGCCCACTGTGCTCCCCAAACACCAACCAAGTGCAGGTCCCTGGAGCTGTTGCTCTCAGGAGCAGCTCAGCTCAGGGCAGGGGCCGTGGGGCAACTCCCACCGAAAAAGGCACTTAGCCCATGAAATTTAGGCTGGCTCTTGAGTTAAAGCTCAGCCTCAGCTCTCAGGCTGCACTCAGACATCACCAGGATGAAGTGAGATCTGTGCAGACAAGGACTCAAGGACGTGGCAGCAGAACAAAAGGGAGGGGACAGATTCTTTTTTGAGGACTTACTTTTCTAAACAAAGGAAGAAAAGTACAACTAAAGGTTCTGTGCAAGAAATTCCTCCCAGATGCAGGACTACCTTTGCCTGGAAGGCCCCTGGGTCCCACAGCCCCTGGCACACGGTGTATCAGCTCTAAGGTAGAATGTATTTTATGGTATTGGCATTAAGTATCACCCCAGAGGCAGGAGCAGCACAGGCTGTCAGCTACACAAGGGGGAAGAAAAGGAGTTACAAGTGCAGCTTTTTAAAAAACAAGCCTCAGATGTGACCCCAAATGGATTCAAGTCAAGTTTTAAATAAAACCTGAAAGTTACTTTGGGACAGCCCAGATTAATTCACACACTTCTGCCTGAGTTTGAAAATTCCCAAAGCTGCACCAGCTCTCCCATTTGTCTCCTGGGGGGAAAGAAGGAATAAACTATTTGGGGTGCTGTTTGGGCTCCTTTGAAGGACATTTTGGGAATGAAGCAGCTTCTCAGTGGCATCATGCCCACTCCTCCCACACCATCTGCTGCTCATCTCGCCCCCAGATGTGCATTTCCCACTCCAGCAGCTCAGATGCAAACAGTGGTTCTGGCTCTGGGAGCTTTGCCATCAATCCACAGGGAAAAGAGCCTGGCCTGGTTTTACAGCCTGTTTATCACCCTCTCCATCTGCTCCCGGCAGCTTTATGGGGTGCTGTGCAAACAGCAATGCCACGGGCCCTGGGGCCTGCCCAGCCTGCCAGGGACAAAGCTCTGCCTTTCTCCCACGTCCTGCTGGGCAGCAGAGCCCCCTCAGCTTCCCCATGGGGGGTATGTACCAGGACAAACCCAGGTGCCAGGAGACTCGTGCCACCCTCAATTCAGAAGAGATGGAGGTGCCATCACTGGCACAACACAACTTGCTCTGGTTCAAGCCACTGAAATCCAGTCAAGTCTCCTAATTTTGTTTTCCCTCAATTCCTGTGGGTTTTGGCCCTTTTCCCCCTTGTCCCTCCATCAAAAAGGAGGAAGGAGGACTCTCTGAAGTAGATCCTCTCAGCATTAAAACACACACAGGAGTGTGTCCCTTCAGCAATTCCATCTGTTCAATCTGCTCCCTGACAGGAAAACCACCTTTTCTGCCTTAACTCAAGAAAATCCCCTCCAGGCTCCGTTTTGGGCACACAAACCATCATGTTCTGCAGCTCAGCCTCGTCCTGCTGGCTCTGGGCACCTTTGGCACCCTGGATAAATAATTTGGCACTGAAGTCCACCAGTAACAGCCCTCTCAGCCCCCTGGGGTGTGACCCGGGGCAGGTGCCCCACCGGCAGGGAGTTCCCAGCGCCCGCTGGGCAGCGTGTCCGCGGGCAGCGCCCTCAGGCCGCGGGCCGGCGGGTCTCCTGGGTCAGGGTGGCGGCCCTGGCGCTGCAGTTGGCATTGGAGCAGTGGGACACGGCGCTGGCAGCCTGGCAGCACCTCTGCAGCAGCATCCTGCGCAGCAGCAGGTACACCCAGGGGTCCAGGATCTGGTTGAGCGATGCCAGGCGCACGGCCGTCAGGAAGAAGTCGCAGTCCCTGTGCTGGGCACTGCCCTGGGCCGGGGTGGGCACGGCCCTGCAGTGCTCCAGGGAGCGGCCCCACGTCATCCTCAGCATCGTCACCTGGGGAGGCACAGGGAAAAGGGCACATGGTGAGGGAATGGGTGGGCTGTGTGTCACCAGACCCTGTGGTGCCCAGAGAGGCTGTGCAGTCCCTGCCCCATCCCTGGGAGTGTCCCAGGCCAGGCTGGACAGGGCTTGGAGCACCCTGGGCTGGTGAGAGGTGTCCCTGCCCATGGCAGGGGTGGGACTGGATGGGCTTTGAGGTCCCTCCCAACCCATTCCAGGATTCTACAACAGGGACAATGAAACCTCACTTTTCCTGGCAGATCCTTTTTTTGGATGCCAGTCTCTGCTGGGCATGGCCTGGAGACCCTGACTGTGTCAGTGTGTGCCTGACCCCCTGTGGCACGGGCACTGCCCCTGGCACCGTGTCTGCTCTGCATGCCAAGGACAGGGACACCCCCAGACGGCCCCGAGGCGCCTCTGCCACTGCCAGGGCAGAGCTCAGCACTCCCATCCTCTGAACAGCCTGGCAGCCCTCCTGGAACCCTGGGAACAGCCCAGGGCCAGCCCCACAGGGCACTCACAGCCCCCCCCCAACTCCTTGACCTCAGCCTTTGGGCAGAGCCAGGACAACCAGCAGCACCAGCAGCACCAGCAGCACCAGCAGAACAAGGGGACTGATCCCACCAGGCTGGCCCCCAGGAAGCCTCTGGGAGCAGAGTGGCACCACAAGGGTCACCTCTGGGCTGCTGCTGTCCCCACACACTGGACAGCCAGAGCCAGAGGGAGCAGGAGCAGAGGCTCCAGGGGAGGAGTTTTCCATTCCCTGGGATGTTCTGGCTGCCAGATCAATAGGCACGTGTTGACCTTGGAAAGCCTGGGATGAGTCCGGAAGGCAGAGCAGGCTGGACAGCAAAGCAGAACTGTTTGTGTTTCTTTAAATAGAAGTGATGAAGATTCCAACCTCTACATTTCATTTACATAAGAAACCATGGATAGAGCTTTGTGAAAACTTGGATAGATCCAGACCCAGCCCACATCAAGCAGCCACTTGTGCATCAGACCCACAAAACCACAACCCAACCACTTCCTCAGCCACCTCCAGCTCCTCAGGACACAGTCCCTGTCCCAGCATCTGCCCCCCATGCCCACCCCCCCCAGCACATCCCAGCTCCGGCAGCAGTCCCCGGCCAGAGAGAGCAGCAGTGGGAGGGGAACATGCTGTGCCCACGTCACAGCCAAAGGGACCCACCCCACACTCAGCATTCCCAGGATTCACATCACTCTCTCCCAGATCAGCCCTTCCAGCTCCTCCTCTGGGACCTCTGCAAGGACTCAGGTTCTGCAGACTCGTCTGCATCTTTTTTTTGGTTGGAACCCATGGAGCTACAAAAACATCAGGCTTATAAAATACATTTCCCAAGCAGACAAACTGCTGCTTATTTTGGGAGTTATTACATAATATTCCTTTACTGGAATATTTGTTGGACCAACAGTTGCTCTACTGGAAATTTTATTTGTTTGATATCATTAGAGGTTGTTTATCATTGCTGTGTTGGTCTCCTAAATGAATTAAAAGAAAGGCTGCACAAGGCAGAGGAACAGCACCAGGTGGAACAAAGGCAATGGAGCTACACAATTTCTGCCAATAAAAATTTGGCTCAAAATGCACATAGTAATATAGTTGATAATTGTATTTATTCAACTAGAGTGCCTCAACTCTACTGTTATCATGACTGTGGTTTTATATGTCTTTAATTTCTGTCTGCCAGGAGGATTAAGGAGGAGAAGTATTTCAACAGGAAAAGCAGTAGAAATTCCTGAGCATTTTGGTTTTAAATAACCTTGAAACAACTCTGGGAGGGAATAATTTTGTAGCCTGGAGCTCCAAAAGAGTTACATGAGAATTCCAGTTCGTTCTGCACTGGTGTTTCTGTGTAATTACGGAACAGCTTCCTCCATTTCCCCTCAGAGTCATTTGTGCCCTGCCAGTCCAGCTCAGTGGTTATCCCAGACTGGGTTGGGTTGGGAAGGACCTCAAAGCCCCCCCAGTGCCACCCCTGCCATGGGCAGGGACACCTCCCACCAGCCCAGGCT
>JAOXXN010033978.1:0-10588 GCA_026770055.1 Myrmophylax atrothorax
TAAAATATTTTAAAAATGCTAGTCAAAATAGAACGATGGCAAGATACAGCTCTATTTAGGAACTTGTATATAAAGGTGGTGATTGTCCTAACAAAAATACATTAAGAATTTTTAATACTACTGTTATAGTTGTTTCCATGATGGCCCCTTATACACAACCTACTTTTTTCCACAGGACCTGACTTGCAATCTTCTAAAACAACAACAAAAAAGCAAAACAAAGCCCTTTAATATATGCTACAGTCATAAAAAGCAATTTCCACAAAATTAATTTCAATATATTCCCTTACTGAAAGTATACAGAGCATAAAAACTTCTTGCTTTGAAAGCTGCAAAAATATTTACAATTATAAAGGCAGAGATGTAAACCAGAACTGTCTCAGGATGCAGCAGCATCCATTTTCTAAGTGTGCAGCTGTCTGAAGAAACAGACCTATAAACAACTCCAGTTAACAAAATATTAATGTTATTCATTAATTTCACTCTTTGCCCCATATGCCTGTCCATCTTTTCACTATCAAGCTTATTAAACTGAATATAGATATAGCACATTGCCTGCCAACAAGTTGTTATATCCTTCCCAAACAGTTTGTCAAATATTATCACAGCACTGCAAAGAATTATAAAATGATATGCAACCATACCCATATGTTCAAATATTAATTTTATCTCAGTATCAGAGAGGTGGTAGCCACACCTGTAATAATGTGTGTTTTAAAGTATATAAATGGGTGAATACATTCAAGGTTGAACAAACACCTGTGTTTGATATTTTCTTCCTTTCACTCACATAAATGAACAATTTATGTTTCTCATGCTTTGGGAAATAGTCATGAGTATCTGCCTTTCCAAGTACAGTTTTTCTATTAATTAGTGCCTAATTTTATGGTTTTTGGGAAGAGGAAACTCCTATGGAACTTTTTCCTTTCTTGACTATACAAATAAGGCTTTTTCATCCACCAGGCTGGCTACTGAAGACACTTTGTATCTCAGATTTCCACCTTTGTGCCCAATTAGGCAGAAATACATGGATAAGTTCAGGAGTTATCAGGAGGGTGGGAAGGGCAGCAACAGCCAGCCAGAGAAACACATGTGAGCTGACAACAGCCTGGTTTGCAGGGAAAACAAGGCCTCAGAGGTGAGAAAACGTGGAAGTCCACACATATGGCTTGAAAGCTCAACAACAACAAAAACCAGTTGCAATGGGTTATATAATCAAACATATTAAACTGCAATTTATTAGACACCACTGGAATGTGCCCTCCCTGGCAGGGGGCCAGCCAAACTCAGCCGCTGGGTTTGAAGGCTCTGATTCAGAGCAGCTCAAGGAGTCGGGAGGCACGTGCACACAGGGCACAGGGCTCTGCTGCTCAGCCAGGCTGAACTCACCAAAACACCCCTTGGAATGCTGCAAGGTGTTCAAGTGCTTCCTTCAGAGAAAAGGTATCCTAGAAGGGAGCTTGGCATCCCTTCTCAGCAAAAACTATACCCACACTAAATTAATAACTTTCAAAAATCAAGATATTTTTGTCACTGTCATCTTGTATCTCAAGTGCTCCTGAAGCAGAAAGTTGTGAAGGTCAGCATGGGGGAAATAGAGGAGCCATGTACATGATTCCTTATCGGATCAAAGGTTTCCTAAATCACGTGGAAACCTGCTGTAACTGCTCTGTGCGTAATTGGAATTGGGCATCTGTGGCTGAACTGACAGGGTAAGCACACGGTATTCCCAAAAAAGCAAACCCCAGTCTGTGCTGGCATGTGAGTACCTGCACTGAAGAAAGAACACAGGCAACAACACACTCTGCAAATGAAAAATCTAAGCCCCAGGTCACGGGGGAGGGCAGTGGTCATGAACAACGACAGAGGGTCACACAAGCAACACAAGTCACGAGTCAGGGACTTTGACTACCCCAAGCTAACACACAGGGACATTCAACCTGTCCTAGTTGAGGCATCTCAGCAGTGCTCTAAAGAATCACTCAAAAGCACTTGCCTATGTTCATGTCACCACACAAAGCACTAAGATTATATTTGCAGGAACACTGGATCACCCTCAAATCAGATCCCCTACTCCCAAAGCCGGCACGGAAGTACAGGGGTTGATATCCCTGCCTGCCACGATACACACAAAGTTAATAAGTATCACAACGATTAATGTAAGCAAAGCAATTTGCAGAATCAAGCCCAGGATCAGACTCTCAGATAATTCAGGACTTGGGGAGTTATTTCTTTGGAAGCTGGGGCAGACTAGGTGGCTCAGCTGCCACTACCACCACAAAACAACTCTTTGGAAGAGCCTGGTGAAAGTTTCAAAAACACACAACAGAAGTAGCTACAGAAGCCCAAGTTACATACTTTAATTCCACACTGCAACAGCTAAGTCACTTGGGAAAGGACAAGTGAGCAACTGTTCAAAAAAATATATATATATGGGGTCATATAATTAAAAAAAGTAATAATGGATATGCAACAACTTCTTCCAGTTCTTGTACATACCCCAGGTCAAGATCATGCCTCATCCTCAAAAGGAAATGCTTTACAAACTTTAGAGATCTGTGCTGGTTTGAAGGCAAACTGGCAGGAGAAATGAACACAACTCAGGAGAGAACACACGTCAGAGTTACAACGTAGTAAAAAGATTACAATACATAAAATACAATGATACAGAGAAAAATTGGGTTTAACCCACAAAACCAGATGTACAACTCTGCACTCTGGGACACGAACAGAAGGGTATTGTTTAGCCCGTGTGCTGAGTGCCACGTAGTCCGCCCCGAGTACAAAGCAAAGGAAAACCTGTTGGTGAGGATGATGGTCACAGTCTGGCCGAGAGTGGCATCTGGATCCGACAAGTGGTACCAGAAGTTCCAAAACCCGAAGATTATTTGTGCTTGGGTTCAGGTGGGAACACCCCCCAGGGCAAGGAGTTTCACAATGGGTGATTCAACTGCGAGTCATGGGATATTTTTGGAATCGTTTGATGGTCTAGGTCATTGCAGTGCCTGTTATGCCAGTCCCTAATGGCCCATCAGCAGACATGACCCCTCAGGCTGGGTGTGAAGGTGCTGATGCCTCCCTGGAGGGGAGTTACCACATCTTGGTCCTTGATGTGAAGACAGAAACACTCCCTTGTCTCACAGGGTTCTCTAATACCCAGCTTGCAGCCTGAGGTGTCAGGTGTGCCCTGGGCAGCTGCTACAAACGATCCATTATTAATAGTCCATCAGAAATTATATAGAGGGTATAGAAGACACAGTTTTGGTTATAACCACAGAGCAATAAATTGGTCCTGGCTCCTGTAACTAGGATGAGACCCCAGATACATAAACTTGCATGCAGTCTTAATTACAGAAGCTACTACTGCAACAACTAGACTTGGGATATAATACTATTAAGAATAACACAAGTCTGTGAAGTTACTCGTTAAGTCAACTTTTTCTCTGTGAATAAATTGCAAAGGATATTATTTCTGGGACAGAATAAATTCTTGAAATTAGTGAATAACTTACACACTGCTCCCCTGCTCCAAGAACACATTATTTATTTTTACCATGACACAGTGAAGTTATTAATCTGCTGCCTTCCATTTCAACAATGAAAAATGCTGTAAAATGCACAGACACCTGCATTACAGTACATTTCAGCTCCACTTTATATCAGTCATAAACATCTCTGTTTTGGACATCTCTTCAAAACAAATGCTCCAAGCACACTGTGCGTAGCATTCGATTTTATGAAACTATAAAAGTTCTTCACTGTTAATTACACAGACAAATGTCTCATCACACATTTGATTACCAGGATAATATAATTAGTTTTCTACATTAACCTTTCAAACACAGGGCCTGAATTTCAAGTTGAAAGCATTGTAAAAACACTCAGTCTGGAGGTATACAATATTTCTACTTTTTTGTGATGGTAATAAAATATGAAGACTGAAAAAAGCCAGTATGGTGTATGCAAAAGATTTTTTCTCTTTTAATAGACAAGCTAAGTTTAACCAGCACTGTCCACAAGACATGGGTTTGTAATTTCAAGTCTGGGCTCACAGCCCTGTGACAGGAGGTTTATGCTGATAACTGGTACAAACTGAAGTCAGGTCTGTCTCAAATCTTGCCCATGTTGGAGCTTTAAGCACTTGTCTCTGGGATGCTGCCTCCTCCTCAGGCTGAGCAGTCTCTCCTGGTATCAGATAACTAAGCCCTTCCCTTCAAAACAAAAGACATGCCACTGCTCATCTGCCAAACACAGTGGGGATGTTCTACGCTCCCACCAAATTTTGTGAAGAGTGTGTTTAGCATGTCCTTCATCTAGAAAGATGTGACTTCTTGTTCATCATCTTATCAGAATGAAGGATTAGAGGATAGAACAAGCCACGTCTCCCACTTTAACACCTCACCACACGAGAAAACTTTTCAAGCTCTGTTCAAAAAGCAATTGGACTTTACACCATGACAACCATCACAACTCCATTACCATGTTCCTTTAGTTGCACTGAAACTTCCTCCCTCAGCCTACACTTACACAAAGCCATATTTTGCCCCCCATGCTGATGCAGACAATACCATGTAGGTTCAATGGGTCTTTCCTGACATTTGATCTCAATTTATCTGTATGTTAAACATGCTGGATTCTTCTGATTTACTTATTTACCCTAGCAGTTCCCCTCTTCTCAATTGCACATCTCTACAGGTGGAGATCACTGTGCTCAGCTGTGCAACCAAAGTATTTGCACATCCCATTCCTGATAAAGTTTCACTTACTTATACACTGCCACTAACACTTCACCTTCCCTAAAGGTAACAGCTGCAATGCTTTACCTTAGCAGCCATTCCATATTAAAGGCTGCATTACCTTCAGGTTTCAACAGCTGATCCCACGGATCACTTAAATTGGAGAACAATCTTGACTCTAAACAAACAAGTTGGAAAACACATCCTTCTGGGATAAATTTTGGCATAAAACAGTGAAATCAAGGGAAGCAGTGATTATACCCTGAAGCTCCTTATTAGTGTACAGAACACAGAGCTGGGGAAAGGGTTGTGATCCCATCATCCCTGAAAGCACAAAGAAATATTACCCCTTGCAATGTGAATCTTTTAAAAGGAAATCTGGAATGCCAAATGCCACTTTTTCCAGCTCCCTGCCAAAAGGCAGGAGCCCAGATTTCAAGTGCTTTCAGCTAAGTTTGGTCCCTAGCACTGGTCTGCAAATCTTGCACAGTTGTATGTCATTCAGCCTTGTCAAAACCAGCACACTTTGAGGAAATCTGAAGGCTGGACACTCAGCATCTCTTCATAGCAACTGAGGGCAGGCTCCTAGGACAGCTACTCTGCGGTTCAGTAGCTCCTAAGGAAGATCTTTGATAGAGCTCACATTCTTAAAGGTTAAATTCTGACCGACTCTTGAAACAGGTGAACTTGAGGCACTTAAATGCCAGACCACCATCAGTCACAATGAAAAGCTGAGCATAACAGGAAGGAAAAAAAAAACCAAAACAAACCTAAAGACAACACAACCAAACCAAAATCAAAAACAGCTGGTCTGACTCACAATACAGATGTCAAAGAAGAGATTCCTGCACATTCTTGGAGCACCCTGGTTTAAGCAGCTTGACACCTAATTCTTGCCAAATCTTTATCGTGACTTGGGGTTGGAAGAGCAAGCATTTGAAGTAAACCCCTGTTGGAGCTCACTCCATCAGGTTTATCAGACTTCACCAAAGGTGCTTATACAACATGAAATCCAAACACAAAGCACAGCTGCCACCTTTGCTTTTCCCTGGAAGTGGGTGTAGGGAAGAAAGATTTGCTCAATATCCTAACGTGAGAAGCCAAGAAGGGAAGTTAATTCAGCTCCAACTTCCAAGCACATGTTCCAATCACCAGAAGATTCCACACTGCCCACAATGTCCTCCTGTTCTCTCCCATTTGCTGCCGACCTCCAGAGGAGCATGTGGCACTACAAACTTAGGAAACAAAGGCATTTTGCACTCAGATTGACTTCAGGTGCTGATTCCCACCTTCAAATGCTTCTTGCCGGCTGCAGGGGGCAACACACACAGTCTACAGAAACCTTAAATCACCCCACAAAAACGTTCAGGCTCCTGGTGCTGTTAAGGAGAGGCAGACGTCTCCAAATTTCTTGCTGCAAAAGCACCTGCTTTCTCCAAAGCCTGAACAAGGTCCCCAAACACTTACTTTATACAGCTAGAGGCACGGCAGGTGAAAAATCTGACCGTTACCTCTATGAATTTGGCCTGCCTAATTTTTGACAAGACGTGCTTTACCCCGGGGAAGGCCTGGATGTGACAGGAGGGGGCTGGACACAGGAAAGGAAGAAGCACTCTGCAGCTGAGGAGTTACACAGGAAAGGTAAAGGTTCACTGATAACCAGTCCTAGCAGTCCTATCATGCTGTAGCATATATCATGCTGCAGACTCTGTATTACTTCTCTATTTTCTTTACACATTTTTAACTGTTGATTTAATTTAATTTTGCCATGGCAGGATTAGCAGGCAAGCTCCAGAGGTGAAAGGACATTACATTAAGATAGCACATTAATCCTCTATCCCACCCAAGGCAGAAGCAAAACCAAACAAATAGCAGCTTCCTGGAAATTGAATTTCTGTTATCCAGATGTCAAAGATGTAATACCCCAATTACACAAACTATTGCCAGTGAAGCATGCCAGGGAATATGCAATGTAAATGGGGTGAGCACAGAGCTGCAAAACTGCAGAGTCAGCATCTGGCTCTCTGAGTGAGTGATAATTAGCACTGTGTGTAGACACTAATAAACATTTATGTCTGAAATTACAACTTTTAGCAGTGTTAATAAAGGATATATTGGCAATTCGTAGAATAAAAGGGTCTTGAAAAGAACGTCATATTAAACAAGGGCAGGCGCTTCCTGTGCTTGCACAGAGGTTTTTTTCCTCCCTAATTGCAAATGGCCACGCTATGTTGCTCAGAAATTAATCAACACAAGCACATACCTAAAAAAACTGGTTGTGTTTCTTTGGTCTCCCCATTAACATCATTGCTGTAGTCAGAGATCTTATATATCTCATGATGATAATCTGGAATGAAAAACGATAAAAAAAATTAGAACTCAAGTGATCTGGAAAAAATGAACACTGAACACATTGCTACAGTTTTACTACATAATTTATCAATATATCTGCAGTTTATTTCATGTACATCAAATTAACCACAGAAAATGTGCTCTGTATCAGCACCTCCTAAAAAACCTTTGCTCACACTGGAGAGACTCAGCTCAAATATTTCACAGATTTTAGGGAATAGCTATGCCTGCCCTAAATTACTGTGTTCATTTTCACAGCAAATTATCCCACCAGATGCCAATTATCTGGCTTCTTGCTTTACAGATGGAAAGCAGATTTATAATGAAAACTTTATCTTCCCAGAGACCAAGGGAAACTTTCAAACTTTACCTCAGTAAGGAAATCAGCAACGTACATCAGCGCTGTATCGTTCAGCTATCCTGACTCAGACTGGAGTCATTTGCCTCCAAATTCTGAAGGAAGGAGGATCAGGGACACCTTAGGATATGCACCCACAGAAACTAATGTCTGATGATCCCAGGAAGAAATATTGGTATTTCAGTATATGAGATACTACGGGATATTAAAAAAAAAAAATCACCACTGAATTTCTATTTCAAACAAAAGAGTACTTTGCTGTGAAGGTCTCTGTTATAACCCCAGGCAGGTGTTCAGTAAAACCAGAGCTTTGTTTACACGTGTGCACAGAGGGAATAGTAAGTCCAAGGGAAAAAAAAAGCATTCTCCTGGATGCTATTTCTGACTCTGCTATTGGCACACACTTTGTCCTTCGGCAAATCACTCAAGACTGAACAATATATTCAGTGTCTTGAAACAGCCACCTCCCCACCTCACTCCTTCAATGCCCTCCCAGTTCCCAACACTCTCAGCTACTCCCTCTGTAAACTGGTTTTTATGTTTACTTGCTGACAAAAAGCGAGGTAGAGATTAACTCATAGGAAGGCACTTTGAGGGATTCACTTAGAAGGCACAACAGAAACGGAGGGCAGTCTAAGCAGCTCCTCCTCCCACAAGCCGCACACCTGCACCTCTGACCAAACAGATTGGAAAGGTCTCCTGGAAGTCAAACTTTTTTGTTATGTGGTGTTTATTTGTACAGCACAACTGTCTCGAGGGCACAAGAGGAGGAACAACCCAGTAAGTAAACTAAGATCAAGCCGAACACAGCAGGGCAACAGAAACAGAGGGGCCTGGAAAGAAAATGAGGGGAAAAACCCCCCACACCAGGGAGCTGGAGAGGTCAGTGATGAGGTGCTGCACAAAGGGCTCCTCTGCCTCCCGAGCACACCCAGGGAGCGAAACGGGTAAAGGTGAAGTTTGAGATACAACGTCAAGGAAGTACAGACTCCTTTCATAAGGCTAAAACAACGGGATCTGCTGAGCAGAGGGAGTGATGGAGTGGCATGGTGGGCACCCGATGGCCAGTCAGAGTCAACCTGCCAGACTCTGAACCTTCATCCTCTCACAGGCATCCAAGATCTGCTGAGAGTAAGTACATGAAACTAGGACCTAAATGACTTACAGACTCATGGTCCTAAGATATATAGACTACACATGAGTTTCTTCTCTTGTGCTTCCCTCCATACATCCAGCTGGTCACAATACTCTTCTGGTCTGCAGCTGCTGCCTTAAAGTCACCCATTCCACCCCAGAGGCTGAAGTATTTTAGAACAGGAATGGATTTCCTCTCGATCTGGTCATTATTGATCATCCTGATAAGGTGCTCTGAAGTTATTTTTGGGACAGAATAAGCATTTTACAGGCACACATCATTAGCAGATAGTGTGTTACCAACGAATTGACACAAAATACCTCTTTCTCTTTGGCTTCTTTCTTCTGCCTCGGATGTCACAGTCCAGGCACTGTGAAATCCATATCAATTTCACAACAGTAAACACTAAACTGTGACACTAGGGAATGACTCCTGCAAGAGGCAAAGGCCAATTACAAGAGACAACTATTTATACATAATTATCTTTCTAATCAACTGTGATAGAAAAAGAGTATGTGAGTGCAGACTCACATGCAAAATGTGATTTTTATCTCTTCCATTCTCAACGTACAAAGAAGTAATTTTCTCTCTAGGATGTGCCTTTAGTGTAGCTTTCTATTTGACTTCCTATATCCAAAAAAGATACACCAGATAAAGTAAGAATTACTAAAAATGTACCATCATAGCTGAATTTACCTATTAAAGCAAGGTTAAATAGATTGTCTCATACACTGAGGTATATCTAAACCTGTAAGGAGTGGCAACTGAGATTAGCAAAATAATCACCTATTTCTGACAGTGCACATATTCTTTTTACGGGTCCATTAGGACAAAAATAAAACCAGGTCTTCAATTTCAGTTTTGTTTTTCCACATTTCACTTTCACCACCCCCAAGGCTCCAGACCCATCCTGCACTAACTCTGCCTCCCAGTTGGGAGCAAGTTCACTATTAAAAACCCACAAACCAAACCTGTTCTCTGTAAAAATTACACCCTTGATAGGTTTGCTAAAGCATACAGACCTGCAATACCTTCCAGACACATCTGACATGTCACTGTCCCTCTAGATTTTAACAGAGAGCACGTGTTATGCTGCAGATCCCACCACCACGATACAGCTGTCATTATTTACTATTCCTATTACATGAGCTTATTTCCATCTTTAAATTTCTTCACACTGAACATAATTCTGCCAAGCACCTGCAAACACATCGTTCTTCAGACAGCAAGTCCTGACACTCTCGTGTGTGTCCCCCCTTTCGCCAGTGTGACATTACACCCAAGCAGTCACCTGCCTTGAACTTGGCATGCAGGACACACACGGCGTTTCATGGAGATATTCCCGTCCAATACTTGAAAACACAAAAGGAAAAACGATCTCGAATCAAATCCATCAGGGCAAAAACATCTCATCGGCTGGAGAAGGAATAAATCCCCAATCAAAATAATTTCTTAAGGGTGGGAAGTCCACCTGTTAAAATGCCTACCAGCGGCTGCATCTTATTTTCCCCTTAATTAAAGAAAACAACAACAAGACTGAAACACAGAGCTGTGCTTCTTCCCCGACATGAATCCAATTATTTCCTCCTCGCGATCCCTTTTAAAATACCCTCTTTTCCAAAAGCAAACACACCCCGAGCGAACAAGTTACACGCCGGCGGCTCTCCCCGGCCCACGTACAATTAATTACCTGCGTGGATTTTTAATAAAGCAACCTCGATTCAGCTTTTCTTTGAAATACACGGATGTACACAGCCGAGGGGACGAAAAAAACCACCCCAAACACAATAAATCCACAAGAGTTGAATACTAAGAAGGTCCGTCGCTGCTCAAGTGTCATTATTATTTTTTTTTTTTGCTCGCTTCCCGATTTTACCTTCCCCCCACTCCCGCCCCCCCCAGCCCAAGCAGGATTTACCACGAAACACGATCCAACTTTATTTTGTGTTAAGGTCTGCCTGGAAAAAAACCCCAAACAAACACGTCCACCTTTCTGGGGGGGTGGTG
>JAOXXN010033979.1:0-10575 GCA_026770055.1 Myrmophylax atrothorax
CTGGAGCTCCTCAAACCCCAGGGGTCAGCAGGGATGGTGGAGCTCCTCAAACCCCAGCGATCAGCAGGGATGGTGGGACTCCTCACACCCCAGGGATCAGCAGGGATGCTGGAGCTCCTCAAACCCCAGGGGTCAGCAGGGATGGTGGAGCTCCTCAAACCCCAGCGATCAGCAGGGATGGTGGGGCTCCTCACACCCCAGGGATCAGCAGGGATGCTGGAGCTCCTCAGATCCAGGCATGGGCAGGGATTCTGGAGCTCCTCGGATCCAGGCATGGGCAGGGATGCTGTGGGTCCTGCACCACAAAGACATTCCCAGCACAAAGGCCCAATGCCTTGGCAGGTTCACCTATGTCCTGTATTGGCTGTCTGTGCCTCTTCACACCCATCTGGCCCCTTCTCACTGTCCCAAAGCTGAGCTCAGCACTAATCCATGAGCTGAGGAGCTGGAAATTAAGCCTTCAAGCATCCCTTGAAGTCTAGGGCTGACCGAAGTGGGAGAGTCTCTGCCCTTGCAGCTGCAGCAACACCTCCCCTTACCTGCTGATTTTGGGGCGCTGTGGAGCACAGCCCGCCAGCTGGAGCATATTCTTAAGAAAATCTTAACCCCGAGGCAAGAAACAAGGAGCAGAACCTGCCCTCACCCTGCTCAGTAGGAACTCCCTCACTGATTCCCCTCGCTCTGGGTCTGTCTGCCTGAGTCGCTGCTGGATGAATTATCCAGAGCCCAAGGCTTGCTCTGTCTTTCCTGCTTTTTGTTTCCACTCCCAGCTCTTACATACATTAAGGAAGGAAAAGCTCAAGCAGGGGAATGGGAGAGGCTGAGGAAGAGGAGAAAAAAAAAAATTACAGCTCCCAGATCAAAACAATAATCAGCTAAATGAATTCTGCAGCGTTTTCCCGCATGACTGCGAGTGATAATTTAGTGCAGCAGCCAGCTGGAAGCAAAAGGATTAATTCTGCACTTAGTGACACCCATGTGAATAATTCATCACACACAGACCCCTGTTTGCTGACCCTCCTGGGCAATCACTCCAAAGCTCCCCACCAGCCGGTCCCTTGTCCGCTGCGGCTCCCCAGGGATGCACCATCCGGACTGGACCCAAATTCACTTTATGGAGAGGATTTTTGGCTTGCAGACGGGAGCAGAGGCTGGTGGCTGCAGTAATTAGATGGATTGGGCTTGTGGCCACATCCAAAACTGCCCAAGGACCTGGAGCCAAGAGCTGGAGGGGTTTCCTCCTCCCCAGAAAAGCAGCCGCATTCCCTCCCTGCTGAGACATCCCTGGAGAACACAAATCCTGAAGGAAGACAGCTGAACATTTGTCACCGTGGTTAACCAGCCTGGCCTTTCTCCACTCAGAGACAGTGAGCAGCCTCTCCCAAACACCATGCCTGTGCCCTGTCTCCAGTCAGGATTTCCCGGGAATACCAGCATGTGACAGAATCCCTTGGAAAGTGATGGATGC
This sequence comes from Myrmophylax atrothorax, assembly GCA_026770055.1. Classification (NCBI taxonomy): domain Eukaryota; kingdom Metazoa; phylum Chordata; class Aves; order Passeriformes; family Thamnophilidae; genus Myrmophylax; species Myrmophylax atrothorax. The sequence continues at coordinate 1,469 of JAOXXN010033979.1, forward strand.
ATGATGGCAAGAACGATGCTGCTTTTTCCAGCTGCCTGATGACGAGATCCAGAGCCTTGGGACAACATGCACAAGGGATAAAACCGGGATCCAGCCCAGCTAAGAGGTTTGGAAAGAGGGTGGAAGCTCTAAAGAATCACTCCTCCCCATCCCCATTCCCACTCTCCTCACCTCGGGATTTTCCATCCCCAGCCTCTCACCTCGGATCGAAGGAGCTGCAGGCAAAGCCCCACGGTTGGGATGGTTCCAGTTGTGGTTTGGAGGTTGGTGCCCTGGGGAAGCAAATTGGGTTTACACTGGAGCTCTTGGTGGCTTTGGCATCATTTGGAGGTGCAGGGCTGTGGTTTGGAGCAGAGATCCTGACTTCTCCTGGGATGCTTGGGAGTTCTGAGCCAGGCACAGAGGTGGGATTTCCATCCCGCCATCCCCCCATGACCTGTAGGTACTGTCACCTGCCCAGTGTTGCCCCACAGTCCCTGTCTCACCTCCACAGCGAGGCCATCCACGTGCATCCCCCTGCTCCATGCCGCCAGCTCCTGGAAAACACGGCTGGTGAGGGGCAGCACCGAGTATCCCACGGGAATGAGTGTGCCTGAAGCATCCCACACTATGGAAGGGACCAGAAGAGCTGGATGAGGCACAGCAGCCAAATCTGGGATGACGGAGAACATCCTTGGTGGGGTCTGAGACGCACCAGCTTTGTGTGGATAGAACTCAATTGCCAAAGCAGTGTCTTCGGAGAAGATGGTGGCAACGTCTTGGCCTTGGAAGAGGAAGGAGGCATTCCAGGATGGCTGCTCTTGGGGACCAGCTGGCCGGGATATCTTGGGAGACAACAGGAAATTTTACATTTGTGGGGGAATACAGCACTCATGCTTGGGAAGGGGTTGCTTTGCAGGCGCTCAGGGCCTGTCTCTCACCTCAAAACCCCTTCCCAAACATGAATTCCAGGTCACTTGACAGATATCGAATAGTGGGAAACGTTTATCCCCAGAGCTGCCATCCATTGTTGGAAATGGCATCACTCTGTCCCCACCAGCAGCTGCTCCCCTTCACCTTCGCAGAGCCCCACCAGCTTTCCAAAGGTCAACCCTAACACTGACTTCCCAACGACAAGAATTTATTGACAGCAGCTCCTTTTTAATGCTGTTACTCCATCCCCTCAGCCAGCGTGGCCCAGCGGGAATGAGATGCTGATTGGCTTTTCTGCATCAGCACATTTCTGCTTTGTGGGGTCTCCCTCTGCTCACGTTTTTGGATGCTAATGGGCATTATGCACCTCAGAGAGCCACAGAGGTGCATTATCCAGCCTTGGGGGTGTTAGCATGGGGAATGTGGGGTTGGGATGCTTTGGAGCCTGAAAAATGCTCCACGATGGGCTGCACTGGGCAGTGCTGTTAGTGCTGGCTCAGCACCAGGCTGGCTCTCACACTCAGGAATTTATCAGGGACTCCTTAGGGATTTTTAGCTGGGATATAGTGTGGTCTGGCTGCTGGGAGCCCAGATTGTGTCTGGAAGTCCTTAGGACAAGGCACACGGATTGGAGCAGCTCACAGCAGCCAGATCCAGCTCAGCACCCTCCAGCCACTCCTCTCCTTTCCCAGCACACAGGGCTGCTCTTTCAGCTTCAGAAAGCCCATTTTTTTCTGGAAAATCTCCTCAAAATCACAAAATGCCACCTCCAGTTACTGTTCCTGGCATCAACCTGTACAAGCCACTGGAGATGGTGCCACTTCAGCCTCAGCAGGGAAGGGAAAAGTCAAACGTGAGAGCATATTGCTGATTTGACCCCAATTGTCGGAGGTCCTGAGCCCACATGGCTCCTTTCACCAGGAGAGGGATGGGACATGACATTCCCGATTTCCCCCCTGATTTTGGAGGTAGGGGCAGGGGGCAGGCTGCTTGCTGGGGCCAGGCTGTCTCCCACCAGCTCAGCAGGACAGATGGATGCTCCGTGCCGGGGCGTCAGAGCTGATGCACTGATTTGGGCAGACGCCTTGGCACAACAACTGTCTCTGCCAAGGGCCACCCAGAGAAACACAACAAAGGGGATGGGGAGGAGGAGGAAGGAGACACCTTCATCCTTTTTGGCTGTCCCAGCTCATCTCCCAACGGCTGGTTCAAAGGCAGCATCATTGGCAAGAGCAGAGGTAGAAGAAGCCAAGCCACTGCCTCTCTCCTGCCTTCCCAAGGGATGAGGCCATCCCTGCTCCTCACAGATGCCTGTCTGGATGGTGCAGGGCCCAGACAAGAGTGAAAAGCTCCAGATAAGTAGGTTAAGCTGGAGAATTCCCAAGGAAAGTAGCTCCAAAGGAGATTTATCTTAGAAGGAACCAACATCACAAAGGCTTGAGTTTGGTCCAAGGAGGACAGACACAACATGGCTCTCTGTAGGAGGCCCCACGGATTTGCCATTGCCATCAGTGTGTCCAAACCCATCAGTGTGCCCAAACTCATCCCTTTAGTGAAAAAGAGGATGTTGGCCCAATGGGAGCACCCAAGGAGAGCAGAGCACTCAACACTTGGAGGTGGCTCTGTGCAGGTCTCAGCTAACTGCTGGCCAGAGAGACCACATCTCCAGGAGCCCTGCACAGGCAGAGGAGGGTTAATGACCCAGGAACCCAAAAAAAGTGAAAGGAGTCCCCTGCTGAAGGTGAACCCGAGTGCTGTTGGCTGCAGATGCTGATGGGAGCTGACAGGCGAGAGGACACGCAGGGCTGGCAGAATTATCGAATCCGATTAGCCCGCCCAGAATTTCACTCAGGGAAAGCCATTAACCTCTGGAACCAGAGCAGCAGAGCTCCCTCCTCCTCCTGCCAGCCTTCCCCCAACATTTCCTCCCAGGCATTAAGAGTTCATCCTCCTGGGAGGGAAGCACATCCTACAGGTGGGGAAACTGAGGAAGGAGATGGGGGGCCATGCAGCTCCCCAGGGAGAGCATCCTCAGGGATGTGCCAAGACAGACAGAGCCCTGTGGGCATGGAGGGAAGGAGGAGAAGGAGGAGGAGGAGGCAGCAGCATTCACACAGGCCAGATGGTTGGGTTTAATCACTTGTTCTCCCATGTTGGGCTCCCACTGCTCGGCCCTGGCAGCAGTGCCAGGAATGTGGGGCTCGGGCCCAGCTCATGGATCCCATGACTTCATGGGGGACTGTGTTTGACTTTATCTCTATAAATCCAAAATAAATACATTTTGGCTGCCTTTACAAGAGAGAAATGCCCCTGGGAAACAGTAGCCTCGGGGTTGCAAGGGTTGGAGAGGGAAGAAATCCAATATCTTGGGTAGTGGACAGGAATTTCCTTCCTACATCTGCTCTGGAGGTGACATGGGTAACCCATGCCCTGAATCCATTGCCGTGGTGGGGCTGGGGGTACAGACCCAAAAAGAAGAGTCCTGGTGTTCCCTCCGCCTCTTACCTGCAAGAACCCAGGGAGACAGAGGAGGGGGGAGGCATAAACCAGTAATCATTGTACTGATTGAAACACACTGGTGATTTTTATGATAATTCAGCGCCTCACGGGCGACTTGGCATTTGGTTGTGCTCCTCTCTGTAATATTTTATTTATGGGCTCCCTGAATGTGTTGATCCAGGGCATTTCAGTCTGAAGCCATCAAAATTCAGTGCAGGGGGGAGAAGGACCGAGTCAGAGAAGCGCTTGCACTCCGCCAGTGTCAGGGGCCAGCTGGATCCACCTTCTGGGTGCAGCCAGACATCTGCCCTCGGCTGGCACTTTGCAGAGGTGAAAGGATGGAGCAGCTCTGTTTTTGAGGAGTGGCAGCTTCACTCTGACTCCTGGCTTGGCTCCTCCATGCCACCTCCTCCCTGACCCAGCATCCCTCCAGTGCCCTCCCTCTCTCCTTGCCAATTTTTTGGCAGCGCTCTGGAACAAAAGAGAGGCCCTCCTCCCACTCGCCAAGGATGATGCTGTGTGTGGAAAGGGTATGTTTCCCTGGCAACAGCTATTTTGAAGATGTGCATCGTGGTACTTGAAGCCCGGGGAGGAGAAGGTCGCTGCCTTCGAGAGGAGGCTCTCAAGCCGGAGGCGGGAGCAGAGCAGAGGGAAAAATGAAGGGCAGAGACACAAACCAGCCTGTGGGTTTCTGGATGTGAGGACCACGTCTGATGCTCAAAGCACTGCTTTGTGTCTAAAGTTTTCCTCCATGGGGTGCTCAGCTCCCCCACCAAAGGAGGGGTGCTCAGTGGTACCCATGCAGGGTGGATGCTGCGGGATCCCTGCATCCCTGAGGATGTGCTCAGCCTCGTACCTGGGGACAGCCGTGGTTGGCAGAGCGGGCAACGCTGAAGGCGGCTGCTGGAGGGTCTGGGAATGTGATGGTGGTGGGGCTGATGTCGGGATGGGAGATGGGATTCTTCTCCATCTGGTGCCTGTGGAATTATGGAGAGGTTAGGGTCAGCACATGTGGGGCACATCCACCCCAGTGAGCTGAGCACTGTGGGAGGGGGCTGGCACCAGGGATGCTCAGGTTGTCCCCCCATGTCACCAGCACCACCAGCTATCACTCACTTGTACTCCTGAACATTGGTCACAACTCTGGCCACGGCAACGAGGGTCCCAGGGTGGGTGGTCATGGGGGGTGACAGCCCCCGCAGCAACACCTGGGAGGGGGGGGGTCCATGGTGAGGGAACAGAGAATGTGGAGAGGGGAGAAAAGCTGCCGGAGAAGGAGACAAGATGCAGCAGCATCCAAGACCCTGCACACTTCCCTGCCATCCCCTGTCCCCAGGGCCACCTCTCACCTCCAAGGCCACATAGCTCAGTCCATCGCAGCGAGGAATGAAGCTCCTTTTGCGGGTGATGGTGACGTGCAGGACCATCCCCACAGAGTCCTGTGCCTGTGTCTGGAGGAGAGAAAAGCGTGGGAGGAGGAAGGCCAAGGCCACCAAATGCAGGCACTGGGCACAGACAGCCCATTGCTGGCAATAAAGCATCAACTGATAATTAAAGCTCACTGGGCCCTGGAGCCTTCCCAGAAAAGATCAATATGATAAATCCTTCTGTATTTAAATATTTCACCTTTCCCAATCTGTGCAAGGAAGGGGAAGCTCGTTTCTGCCAGCCTGAGCATAGGAAAGGTTGATTTTGGGGGAGTATGGAGCGAGTTTGCCAGGCATCAGCTGTACAGGGTCTGCTGGTCAAGTCCCTGGGCTGGAGAAATGCCCATGGAGGGGGTCAGGAAGCAGCTTCTCTGGGGCTGGACATTAATTAATGCACAGCAGACCCTTTTTAAGGAATGCTCTGACATATGGCCCTGCCCTGCCTCTCCTTCCCGGGTTCCTGAGGGTGAAAGCACTTCCCAGCTCTCAATCCCATCATTTTTCCACCACGTTTTCCCACTGGAGAGAGCTGAAAAGAGCCCAGCACAACGCTTGCCTTGTTGTCACCTCTCAGGAAGCTCACAAGCCTCTTTGAGCACCTTCCTCAACTTGCCAAATGCAGTTTTCCCACTGGGATTAGAGTGTTACACAAGGCTCCCTTTGCCCACAACCCCCAGCTACAGCTGCTGAAAATCAAAATATAAGCAGGAATAAGGAGCAGGATGGAGGGGTCTGTACCTACCAGCACCAGCCTGCAGTGGTGGGGTTGGAAGGGCTGGAGGTGCCGGACTGGCAGCTGGAATGTCCCCAGCGCCTCCTTGGTGGCTTTGTCTGTCACAGTAAGAGTCAGCTCTGGAAGGGAGAGGGTCAGCTGTCAGGATGAGCAGGGCTGGTCACAGGGTTTGGGAAAGAGGAGGGATTTGGGGAAGAAGAGAGGTTTGAGGGAAGGTCAGGGTGAAGAAGGGACAGAGACAATGGATTGATTAATTTTCAGCAGGCCCTTCCCCTCACAAGGCCGTGGTGGAGTGGGCAGGAGTAGAATTTATGTCTAAACTGAGATAACACACACACATATCTCAAGCAGCCATGAATAACATGTCCCAGGCATCTCCAGGAAAGCAAAGCTGCCACCAGTGCAGTTAAAATTGCCATCTAAGAAGTGAGTATTTCCTGTTGATCCATCTAATCCACCTCTTTGCCTCCAGCCCACCCTGCTCAGCTTCCAGGGCTCCATTCTGCCCTGAGCCCTCCCTGCCCCAGGGTGCACAGTGAAATCAGCCCTCCCAGTGACGCCTGGTCCCCATCTGTCCCCTGGCATGGCAGCATCACTGCACGGATTCTGGCACCCCCTGTTCTTCCCTCAAATTAAAGCAAAGCTGCAATTTATTTGACAAGCAGAAGTAGGAGCCTTTTATGGGAAAAAAAAGAGGAGTTGATGGAAGGGGAAAACGCCCTCTCTCTCTTTATGCTGCCATCAAGAGTTGGGCCTCCCTTCCCCCAGCTTAATGACTGTGCCGAGGCACCTGCCTTAACTCCTGCTTGGCCAGCCTGGGAACAGGTTGTGCACGTTCCCAAAACGAAGATGAAGAAGGCAAGAGCATGGTCCATGCTTTCCAGAGCTTGGGCTTTTCAAAAAGTGCTCCATTTGTATGGAAATGATCCTTTCCTCCCATTCCCTTGTGAAAGGAGCACCAGGGGAAATGTTCTGGGGTTGAGTGACACAAAATTGGCTTTTCTGTCTGTCATCACCAGTGATAGATCACACTTGGGTTTCTGGGTCATAAAAGGATGGAAACTGTATTGCTGGGCAAGAAAAGGTGTGAGCTGCACCTGGGAATGACAGCTCTAGGATGAACATCTGGGGGATGAACAAGTCCAAACATCTGGGGGGTGCTGGGAGGTGGAGGAACTGGCCTGGAGGTCCCACCGGGTTTCCCTGATTTTCTCATGGTCGCATAAGGGGCAAAAAGTACATCAAAATCTCCTCAACTTCATTGAGGTCAGGGCCTAATGGGATTAGACACATGAAGATCAGTTCCCAACATTTTTTTTGTAAGGAGCTGGTTTTATAATCAAATCCTGGCCCCTAACTCCATGAGTTCTATCCCAATTACAGGCTTAGCAGCCCTGCGTGGGGAGTAACAGCATCAGGGTGTGGTTTCAACTGATACAAGGTGTGGAATGGCAGTGGGAAAAGATTTGGGCTGCTTCCCACTCACGCTGATTCCCATGAGATACTTCAGAGGATGGCTGGAGCATCATTACTTGTTCAATCCTGGGCATGTCCCTCCTGGTCCTCCCCACAGCCACGAGCTAAGGACGTGTCTCATCCCCTCTGCTTGGGGTCCTTAAGAGTATGGACTCCCTAATATCCCCAAATTAACCCTTTGAGGAGACAAATCCCACGTCCTGGTCCCCAGCATCCCTGTCCCAGTGGTCCTCTGATGCTCTCACCTGCCCAGCCTGCATCCTCATCATCCACTTCCACCATCACCTTCTCCTCCCAGGTGGGCGCATGGGTGGGCACTGAGGATGGGCGAGATGCCTTTGGCTTCTGCTCAGCCCCTCCGCTGGTCTTACTGGGAGGACAAGGGAGGAAAACAGGTGGGTTGCTGGGTGAGGAGAGGGAATGTGGCAGCAGGGAGCTGGGAGAGCAGTGGCCCCGCTCGGTGCAGCATCCTGCCCTCAGCAAAGCTCTGCCCCTGCTCTGGGGGGGCTGTGCTGGGGATGCAGTGCTGGTTTTGCTCCTGGATCCTGCCGAGCCCCCAGTGACAGGTTTGCAGCCCCTTTTGTCCGAAAGGCTATTTCAGACCCCGGAGGCTAATTATCCACAGTATTGATGAAGGGACAGGGAGGAGGCTGCTGGGCAAAGAGAGAGAAGAGTGAATGTTAACGACTGTCATCATTAGACTCGGCATATAACGATGTTGAGCAATAATTATGGTTGTGTTTGCTGCTACAGAGCCGAGTAATTCTTCATCTGTGCTGGTGTCACCATAAGGGCTGTTTTGGGGTTATTCCTCCCACTTCTATCAATTAATCATCAATTACTAATTAGCTTGGCTAATTATAATAATCACACACATACTTTTAATGGGGCTGGAAGACCTTTTAGGTGGTCTCCACTGCCCAGCAAGACACTTGGTCTTATCCTGGAAGTCCCAAAACCACAGCAGAGTCCCACTACCTGGTGATGTGGTGACCTCAAGTCCCTGCAGCCCCACTCAGGGGGTGAAAGGAGGTGGTGACTTCCCATTGTGACACAGATGCCTCAGCCCTGTGAGTGGGTTGTTCTGGATATTAAGGTTATAAAAGGCCTGGTGCTGGCTCCTCCAAGGAAAGCTCTTCCTGGGGCAGAGCCAATATGGCTCTCAGGGAGAGGTTACCAGGGCACTGTGGTGACTGAGAAGAGATCGTGGCACTGGAGACTCCACTTCTGTGAGAACAGAGATTATAAATCATAGAATCATTGGATGGTTTGGGTTGGAAGGGCCCTTAAAGATTATCTTGTTCATAAAGGTCCTCCCAGCTGTAAAGTGAGCTCGGGTGGGACCAAGCAGGTTCATCCCAGAGGGATGGGAGAATGCTTGCAAGAACTCCATTCCCTCTCCTTGCTGAAGAGCCTGGTCTAATGGACCCTTGGCCATACTGTATCCACATCCTGTGCTCCTCTCCCGTCTCCTACATGTCCCCTTCCCCACCAGTGGAGCCCACAGGGATGGAGCTGGCCAGCTTTGAAAGGTGGGAATTAGCATCGGGCTGGCACCATTGTGGAGGGGCTGGAAAAAACTTGGCACTCCAGTAATGAGCTCTGTGGGGGATTGCTCTCCCAGCAACGTGCTCAGAGTCCGAATGAAGCCAGACCTCGGCTGGGGGGGGTGGGAGGAGGAGCAGGAGGGTGAGAACCGGCTGCTCCAGGCCCCCTTCATTATAGACTTGCCTAAGGACGGGAGAGCATTCAAACAGAGCTGTGAAGAGGGGAGGGGGAGGAAAACAACCCACAACCTCAAAAATCAAATGAATAGTCTGGGGGCAGTGGGAACAGCAGGGATGGTTTGGTGTTTCTTCCTCCCCCCAACCAGATCCAGACCCACTGGAGGGGCAGGAGTGGAGCCTGCAGACATGGGATTTCACATCTCAGGGCAGGACATGGCTGGGATGCACTAAGAGCTGCTCCAAGGATGCTCTGCATCCCTCCCTGCTGGCTCCGGGGCAGGCACTTGGCTCTGCAGTGCGTGCGGGGATGCACCATCCGCCCACTGCTGAGAT
>JAOXXN010033980.1:0-10559 GCA_026770055.1 Myrmophylax atrothorax
CTCAAGGCCCTTCACCATCTTTGTTGCCCTCCTCTGGACTCTCTCTAATGGTTTAATACCTGTCTTTATTATGGTGCCCAGAACTGCACACAATATTCAAGGTGAGGCCGTCCCAATGCAGAGAGCAGTGTGGGACAATCCCCTGCCTCAGTCAGCTGGTGATGCTGTGCCTGATGCCCCCCAGGACACAGTTGGCTCTCCCGGCTGCCAGGCACTGCTGACTCATATTCAACTTGTTGTTGACAAGGACCCTCAGGTCCATTTCTGTGGAAATGTTTTCCACTATCTTATTCCCCAGTCTGTAAGTTACTCAGGGGTTGGCCCATCCCAGGTGCAGAATCCAGCACTTTTCCTTGTTGAATTTCCTACAGCCGATGATTACCCAACTCTGTGACTTGTTGTTGATGTACAACCTGAACCTACCCTGGTGCAGCCTGAGGTCCTTTCCTCTTGTCCTGTTGCTAGTTGCCTGGGAGAAGAAGATGAGGTTTTTGGGTGGGAACTGGGAAGCAAACAGATTACATTCAGTCAATATATGTATTATTAGATGCCTATATTGAGGAAACTTTATTAAGTTGCACAATTTCATTATCTAGAAATAGAGCTTGAGCATGCAGCTCATACACAGATACATATTTAAAACAAATTTAGGCACTGCATTTATAGATCTACATTATTTTCTATTTGAAGTCATTATTTATTTTTCTTTTCTTAAGCACTAACAAGCATTCAAGATGCTCAAGTACATCTTCAATGTGCATCTGAGTTATTGATCTTATTTCCCCCAATAACCTAGTCTTTCTTTAGGTATGGCATTTGAAATAACCAACAGTGTTCTTTTGGGGCTGAGGGCACCCTTCTTGAATGTCAGATTTTTAATGTGTTGGCAGAGCACATAAGGGGCCAGCAGCATCCTTGGGATAAGGACACTATAGAGACGCTGAAGTCAGCCAAGCTCTCTTTGACAGCACAGCAAACAGAATTAGTGACCAGTAACAGAGCCTGCCAACTTTCCCCATCAATTATGGCTTGCCCAGAGAGGTGGTAGATTCTCTATCCCTGGAGGTTTTTAAGATGAGACTGGCTGTGGCATGTAATGCCATGATCTAGTAGTCACAGTGGTGCTGGATCAAGGGTTGGACTTGCTGATCTCAGAGGTCTCTTCCAACCCAGTTCATTCTGTGATTCTATGATTCTGGAGCTTGACCAGTGCCTCTAATCAAGAGTGGCTGGAGACAGAGTGGAGATGAATTGCAGTGCAAACCTGATGGGGCTATCCTCTATTTTGTCTTCAATTGCACAGTTTAATTTTCTCCCATTCTTACACACATGTTATCCCACAGGCACTGCCAGCATCACGGATGGCCTCAGCCTTGTTCAGTGGTAGTTCTCTCTTGGAACCACATGGCATTGGCTCAATTAGACAAAGGAAAAGCTTCCAGCAGGTTCTCACAAAAGCTACCCTTGTAGTCCCTGCTTCTACAAAAGCTTTCCTATGCAAACTGTATACGAAGTCTCATATGGCAGTACTCACATTAGGGTAATAGAGCTGAGTTACATAAAGACATAAGGAAAAGTATGTGCAACAAGGGAAATTGTCAGAGATAGGGGCTACATTTTGGACAAAAATTAAGTCCTTTTTATATCATGGAAACATAGGTGCACTTAGGGCGCCACCACTTTGATCAGCCAAAAGATGCTGTTAGTTTTTTATTTTTCACCTGTAACAGCCAAGAGATGATGAAGTTTTGTGTTCCTTCAGACAGCATTTTATTTTCCCAGACTCTTTTTGTCTTTTTTCAAGACCACTTTTCACTTTTTCAAATGATACGTTGTCATTTCAGTTCTTTGTTTTAGCACTTGGTGATGTTGTCTCAGGATGTCTCAGGTTTCCAGATGCTCACCTGTATTTCAAAGAGGCCAGATACGCTTTGCAAAGACGCTTCTGTCTCCCAGATTCAGTTCCCAGGCTGGCAGACATCTCCCATTCAGTAATTTTCCCTTTCTAACCAGGTCACCTTTATGGCTGTTATATCACCATGGTGATAAATTCCTCATGTTAATGAAATTCCTCTGTTTCTATCCATTGAAATAAAAGCCACATTCAAATGTGGCTCCCACAGAGATTATAGATTTTACCTGCAGAAGAACGAAAATTGTGAAATCTAGTTCTGCAGAGAAAACCCACACCTTATCCTTAGTAGTTATAATTAATTTATATGATTGTTGATTCCTTAGTGAATTTAGGAGATTTTTAGTTAACTTCTGAGATTATTCTTTAATTTTTATCTGCATTATTTTTAATTTACTACTTCCATTTCAGTCTCATAACATAATGTCTGTTTGGCATGTCTTTAATGATAAGAGAAATCTTTAATTATTTCCTAATTCTGGCCTCGTCCTTCCAAATGACCATGTTTTAATTCTACTTTCTTTACCCTGAATATCAGTTTGTATATCCCTATAACATGCAATGTTTAATATTTCAACTTGCTTACTAGATAACATTACAATCTTCCAGACAATCAGTAAACTCAAGCTGAGAAAGCAAAAACAAGATTTAATCACATTTCCATTTTGAGTTATACTTGTTTTTTTTACGCTGTTAAGTCAAGGGTAAAAATACTGTTTATTTCAAAGGTAATATAAGCACACTAATAATCTGTAAATCACAGTATCACAGAATATGCTGGGTTGGAAGGGACCCATGAGGATCAGTGAGTCCAACCCCTGGCCCTTGTTAGACATGAGATCAGTAATTATTGGGTCAGAATCACCTTGTGGCGTGTGTATGCAAGGGGAAGGGATGGGTCAAAACTCATGAAGGTGGGGTGGTGTCGTGTCTCTCCTGGCAGTCCCTGAAGGCCACATTGGGAAGCCCCAGAGCAGCTGCCAGTCACAAACAGCGAAGGAAAACTGCAACCCCTCACAGCTCCTTGAGCCCCTGACCCAGCTCGGATGGGCAGGTACAGAGAGAACACAGCCCCTCACCCTAGCCTGGGCCCCAGAGTGGCCAGGTGGTCAGAGGCCTTGTCTGGGCAGGTTGGCCATAGAGACAAGAGCAGATGAAACTAAAGGTGTATGTTTGGCATACTTCAAGGCCCTTCCATCTGGATGTGTGAGAGCTGGTCTGCCACAAGGTTCCAGTGGGAGCTATATGATCTGTCTCTCCATCTTTCTCCTTCTCTTCTTGCTCCCTCTGCTTCTCTTTCTTTGGTCTTTTCTTGATGCTTTGGGTGGCTTGGAGCTGGAGGGATTGGATTTTGACTTAAGTGTTATGGATTGGTATGTGTTGTATTAGTATTTTGGTGGAATATTTTGTGTAGCTTGAGTAGTGTCCTTTTTGAACTTATGCCAAGTTCTGTTATTTTGTCCCCCAAATTAATAAAGATACTTCTTGGAAACAAGTCCATGGCTTATTCTCTTGACATTATCTTGAGGTAATAAAGAGCTCTTTCTATATATATGTATTTCAAAGCAAAACTCCTGGCTGAGCCAATGAGCCAACAGCCCCAGGACTGGAGTGTTACAGTCCTACACAGGACCATCTCCAAGAGTTACACCACATGCTGATGTACACATCACTTCAGTCTTTGCTGTCTCTGACAGAGACTAAGGGCTAGGAATAGTCTTATAGAAAAATAAGATCCCAAAATTTTGAGGGGAAAAGAGGACAAACTCAGTTTTTTCTGAACTCTTCTTGCCGAAGATTGCCCAAGACTGGCCACTTCAGCCTCAACAGCAAAGGCTACCACAGACCATAGTCATTGGTGTTAATTGCACAGCACTTTGTTATGTTCACAGCTAAGAATATGTAGTTGCTAAGGACTGATCATACAACAATAATGGATCATCATCTGCAAGAACTAATTAATACAAACCATATTGTTAATTAATGTTAATGTAGCAAAGTTTTGTTTTAAATTTTGAAACTGGCTTAATTTGTTAATCATCTAAAAAACTCAGGCCCACACATAGTCAATTCACCTTCATTGCATGAGGCAAAATGAATAGAGTGGAATGAAGTTCTAGTTGCTTGAGGTAAAATAGTGAAGAATGGTATCTTAACATCCTTAGAGAAAAATAGATTACTGTAGCACTTCGAGAAGTGTACTTTAAATTACATAGATGTAGTAGAAATGTGGAAAAGCAGAAATGAATCAAACCTATAAAGGACAAATTATGTTACAGAAAAAGGAACCTGGAATCTTTTTACACAATTGGAAAATAGGGCTGAGGCAGGTTACTGGTGTTAAAGCTAAAGATAATGTTTCAGCTCATGTAATGCACATGCAGCATCACACAATGTGTGACACAGAGAAAACTACGCAGTCTTCTCTCTTATGTGATGGCAGGGAAAGAGCTACACTTGCCTGCAACTTATTTGAGGAGGTATTCAGGAAAGGCTTTTTGCTCTTTGATACAGGTGGATCAAGATTTCACCCATAGGGGATACCTCTATGGCAAAGATATTCCTGAATCTGAAGGATTGAAGTTACGATATTTCATGAATTATAGCTATTTTTTCTAGAAATCATATTATTTCTGACTCCCTTGAATAAAGGCTGCAAGAGAAGGCTTTTCATATGTCAAGTCTTGAGTTTGTCTAAAGTGTTATAGGATTCAACTTGACTTCCTCCCTGCTTAACATTGTTTAAATGGAATGAGTCGCCTCAGTTTTCCCAGTACTCCACTGCTTAGAAATGAAGTTAGCACTGAGAAATAAAGATTTATGTATCATAATATGATTTTGGCTTTCTAATACACAGTTTCTGTGCTTTCATGCCCAGATTCACCATAGAAACTGAGACATCAAAAAAGATTTAAAGTCAAACACAAAGTGATAGATACTGCTGAGTACAAAGTGACTCCAACCTTGGTTATCACAGAGCTCTTGAATATGATATTCACAGTATTGGTGCAAAGTGCACTCTGTGGACAAGTAGGAATTTTGTGTCAGTGCACTTTGGAGAGATAATCTAGTTAGAATTCTGGTATTGAAGTTTCTGAAATGAAAAATAAAAGACAAAAATTCTTCTATTTTTCTAAAGGAAATTATACTTAAGAGGTGAATTAAAGTGTTAGATTTCATCTTGCTAGGGATCTCTCCAACATGAAGACACTGAAACTGTTTTCTTGCAGATTCCAAGAAAACACTCTAACCATCAAAGTGTTCTATCCCTTATTGAAAGAATAAATTTATTTCCTATAGAACTTGATACACCACACTAAAAATATTTACATGTTCAAAATACAAAACCAAATAAGAAACAAAGAGATTCAATGGGGCAGAAACTACTGTAAAATTACAATTTTATAAGCTTTCCCTCAGGAAACCACTTAGTACAAGGGTGAAAGCAGGCTCCTCTTTACTACAACCTCTCAGACCTAGTGTTTTAGATATGGATGTGATGGAGAGTCCAGTTGAAGGGGGCTCCCCTATCAACTCGTTGGGCTTGTGTCTTCACGTCAGTTTTATTACTGGTCAATACAGAATTTCACTCCTCCTACAGCAAGATCATACTCATCTTGCAACAGTTTCTTTACCTTAGAGATGTTAAGACACAATATTCTACTTTAGCCTTGATTACTCTACCTGGTTCTAATTAAGCACCAGCATTTTCTTAATTTTTGTACTGTCTGCATACCAGAACAACAGTGTGGCATATTTTCCAGATTATGCTTTTGTGATCATACAAAATTCTTAATCTTGAATTGTTTTAAATGCTTTCCTGTCTCCCTGCAGATGTCTCAGCTACTTAAAGATGCTCTACTGGGATCTCTTATTCACAAGTACTAAACAAGTGAGCAGTTTCTGCAGGAATTACTAGGATTAAATAATCATTTTGACTATGGAAAAAAGCATCCTCATCAGTGAATTGCTGTCAAGGTCCCCTTCTCTTACCATCTTTTTCTTCTGGGAGCATACAACTCGCATAAATAATTTCTAACTCAACCAACACAAACTGCATGGAAGTCCAGATTTAGCAAGAAGGGAAGACTGTTTCTCTGTCCCTCTTTTTAATTTCCCATGTTATATCAAGAGATCTAATAATTAAGATAAACCTCTGCAGGTTGAGGAAGAGATTACTCATTTTCTGTTTTGGCAAAGTGATTAAATTAATTCGGTATTGTGTCCTTGAAAAAAAGTGGGCACTGTCATTACAAAGTTTATGTGAGAAATCCTAAAGGGTTTCTAAGCCCATTTGGGAGTTGAAGTAGAATTTGAACAGGATTTACTATTAGCCCTCTTTGGTACAAGGACACTTTGCTGGCTCATAGTACTAGTTTGGCAAGGATGGATAACTTTTCTTCATAGTAGCTTGTATGTGGTTATGCTTTAGGTTTATCCCTGAAACAGTGCCAGTAACACAGGGAATGTTTTAGTTATTGTGGAGTAGTGTTTACACAGAGTCAAGGGTTTTTCTGCTTCCAACTGCACCCCTCCAGTGAGGAGTCTGGGGATGCTCAAAGAAGTTGGGAGGGGATGCAATAGGGACAGATGATCCGCACTGATAAAACAGATATTCCAGACCATATGATTGCATGTTCAGCAATAAAAGTTTGGGGGAAGAAGCAGGGGAGGGGATGTTCCTGACATTTGTTTTCCCAAGTAACCATAATGCATGATGGAGCCCTGCTTTTATGGAAATGGATGAACACCTGCCTACCAATGGAAAGTAGTGAACAAATTCGCTACTGTTTGTTGTTTTTTTTTATTTTTTTGCTTAAGTGCATGACTTTTACTTTTTTCTATTAAACTGACTTTATCTCATTTTTACCCTTCTGAGTCTCTTCCCCCATTGCATTCTGTGGGAGTGAGCGAGGAGCTTTGTCTTACTTAGCTACCTACTAGTGCTAACCCACAACATCCATGTTCAGCTTGGTGTCCACCAGGACTCCTAGGTCCTTTCCTGCAAAGCTTCTTTCTAGTTGGTTAGTTCCCCAGCATATTCTGGTGCATGAAAATGTCACTCTAGAAAAGTAAGTAGTTGTAATTGCTGCTTAAAACTTAGTCTTGTATTGCCCTGATTAAGTACTTAGGTGTGGTATACATGCCAATAACTCCTCATTTTCAGTGTTATTTTAACTCAGATTTGACATATACCTTCCTTCATTTTTTTTTATTTGTACATATAATCTGAAATGTCTTCAGTGAGACATCAGCACAAGGCTTTTCTTCTCTCTAATGCCTAATGCAACTCAGTTTTATAATAACTGACAAGATAATAAGAGTAGTTTTCTAGTTTTGATGAGCTATACATACTGTGCTTCTAAACAGGACCACAAATATTTGAAATAGAGTTTGTTGTTAATGAGATTCACATGATCGCAAAGCTAGAGTTTTCAAATAGTTCCTCACATACCTCATTAAATCCTGTGGTGGGGTCCTACTGGGATATTTGCAAAATGATAAAAACCTAAGACTTCTGTGCCTGGAAGTTTATAATGTGTTTCCTACATATAAGAGCTTAACTTAGAGCCTAACTGATGTGTAATTGGATTAAAACTAAAGAAATATTAAGAGTCTTTCAAAATACTATATGATTAAAATATTGTCTAATGCTTTCCTGGCGGACTTATTTTTTTTGTATGTGTTGTTAGGTATCTGATGAAAGCCAATAAACGGATTTTGTTAAAACTGGGGCACCTCTCTTCACACCTTAAAGAAAGACGCTAAGAAATAAAACAGTATTTTCCAGTAATCAGAGAATTTAGGTAGTATTGAAACAACTATAGATATCAAAAAAACATAAGTGCTTTGTTGCACAGAATAAATGCATTTATAGTAAATTGATCTCTCATAAACTCTTTACTTCAAAATATTTAATGAAAGTGAATCTATGTGAACTACTTGTATTATATTCTAGTTAGTCACATCCATGTAAATCTAAACCTATCCTGCTGATATTCTGTAGGTGACAAAAAAGTAAGAGACTGTCATATATTGATTTATATAGTCCCTAATTACAAATTTCTGAGACATGAAGGTAGAGTTACCTTTTTAAAAATCACAATTTAGTGAGATAAAGAGAAAAACATCATATCTTCTAGAGGGTGGGAAACACACCTGTCTTATTCTTGTAGAAGATATTATTTGTTTGGGAATTTTGCTTGGTTTTTTTCAGTTTTGGGGTTTTTTTCTTCTTCCTACACAAAATATTCTGGTATATTTGTGAAAAAAGATTGCAGGATTCCACAGAATCTTATTTTTTCTTGTGTAAGCTATGACTATGAAAGGATAAACAGACATTTCATGCAGAATGATTCCTTTGCTAAATTATCTTTTGAATAACATTTTCCTTTGATTAACTTCAATGCATGTAAGTTTGAGAGCAAGAGTAAATATGAGTCTTTCAGAAGATACGTGTGACTTTGGGATGCATAGTTGTATAAAATCTGTGCAGTGAAGAAACCATCTGTCAAGATCATAATACCTTGTTTTTCTTTACAAATGGGAATTAAGTCTACAGTTAAACTAGAAAAAATATTTTACGTTGTATTTCTTTGTAAAGGATTTATTTGAGAATAATAATAAAAAACCCAAACAGCCTAATTCTGTATTGTTCTAAGAAAGCTATGTACAAATGTTTTCTGCTTTTAAAATACGTTTTGACTTACTATTCTACAAGATAGCTCCTGCAACATTATTGGTTCACTAGGATGTAAAGAGAAAAATCTACCCCCATCTTTCCCACTAAACAAGTCCATTTATTTATCCTTGCACCTTGAAGTTAAAATCAAAATATGGAATTTGTAGTGCTCCATATAACTATTCTTCTAATATAAAATGCACCAACACTATTTTTATATAGATTTTTTGTCTCATAAAAACACCAGTAGATTTCTGAGAAAATGTAGTTGCCATGGGAAACAAAAAGACAGACTTATGGTGTTCATTTTAGCCAGGGAGTTGCTTGTGCTTGGAGGACTGCTGTTTAGGTAAGAGCAACTCTAAAATACTATTGCTTCAAGAAAAGAATGCAGTCTTTTGATCTCAGAATTCATGTCAAGATCACACCTTACTCCAGGGACAGCCCAAATGAAGTCAGTGGAGCAGATTAGTAATTGACTCTAATTAGTCAATTTATTATGCTATAAATTTTCTTGTGAAGCTGAAAACAATGATCAGAACACTTCCCCTGAGGCAAGGAAAGAAAAAATGACCAATATCTGGAGAAAAAAAAGCCAAAAACAAACAAAACAAAACAAAACCAAAACAAAAAAAAACAGAACAAACATTATTGATCACAAATTATGTTGAAGAAATAATAAAAGACTCCAAATCATGTGATAAGATTAGCATGATTGTACATTAATGTACCACAGTGAGCTTAAGAAAGATAGTTTTGTGTGGTACCACTTCAGAAAACAGTTAATTTAAACCAATTATTCCATTTGTTTTAGAACCATGTGGCAGAAATAGAGGGAAAAGTGAAAAGCCTGATGCAATAACTGCAACCTTTGATCTTTTTACGATGTTCTATTGATTTCCATTTTTTCCTTTTTCCAGCATCATAGTGCTCTGCTTTAGTCTGAATCTGTTCCTAATAAGAACACTGATTCTGTAACAGCTATCAAATCATACAGCAAATACTACAGCATCTCATTCTTTCTTTTGTTAAAAGACACAAAACTCCAATGAAAATTTTGCAGTTACAGTGTATTCTGAAGTTTTGGGCATTTTCTTTCTCATCAGCTTTAGCATCTTCAGTGCTGCACAGGCTCCTGATGTGAAGAAAGTCAGATGGGGAAATAGCAATTAAGGCATATAGAAATTTAGAAAAAAATTGTTGGATGCAATTTTCATTCCTGTGAAATAGCTTGCTGCAGCTCTGGTTTATTAGGAATGCAAGCTTATCTGTCAGAGTACTGAAATGTTCTGTAAAAAGTTTGTGCCTTGAAAGACTGCAATAAAATGTTGTCAATTTTGTGTAAGGTAGAATTTCAAATAGTGCCTTAGATGAAAAAGGGTTATGAAGGCTAGTATCAAAGTGAAGATGACATTTTATTTTTTCCTCTAACATTAGTTTTTAATGTACTTTCAAATCAAGAAAAGAGAAAATTATATAAGTGGGCCCATCAAGTTACAGAACTCAGTCCTTATTGCTCCCATAAAAAAAGCAGTTTCTCAATTTTCTTTAGAAAGTCATTTCCGAAGAGAAGAAATTTAACTAACGAAATGAAACAGGTAAATGCTTTGGGAAAATCAAAGAAGTGAATAATTTTGCAGACTGTTTATTCTCATTTAGAATCTCACCTTGCTTTTATCTTTTCAGTTTAATAAAAAGATTATCATCAGTATCTGTGTCTTCTGATTGATATTAGAATCTTCTTCAAAGTAGTAATTAGAAGTGTTGAAAATAATGTTAAGACACATTGAAGTAAAAATGTATAAAAAATCCTGAAATTTAAGGCCAGACTGACAACTTGCACCCTATGTAACTTGCACCCTAATTTAAATATAACTGGAATATGGCTGCCTGTCCTAGTTCAGCAGATGGGACCAGTTATCTCTGTGTATGGGTGATCAAAGCCATGTATTCTACCCCCTCTAT
>JAOXXN010033981.1:0-10554 GCA_026770055.1 Myrmophylax atrothorax
GACCCTGTAGACGATGCCAGCCATCAACATTGAGGACCTGAGCGAGAAGGACAAACTGAAAATGGAAGTGGAGCAGCTCCGGAAAGAAGTGAAGCTGGAGAGGCAGCCGGTGAGCGGACGCAGAGAAGGGGCCCGAAGCTGCCCTGCCGCCGGGGCGGACGGCGGGACCTGGGCTGGAGCGGGGAGCAGCCCGTTCCTCTCCGGGTGGAGGTGTGGGTTCTCATGAGGCGGCCAGGGGCACGTCGGGCGGGCGAAGGGGCCGGGGGTGGCGAGGCTGTTGGAGCCGCTCCTCCGGAGAGCCACGACTGTTTTGGGCGGCCGCCGTTTGCGCCGACGGATCCTGCCGCCCGCTTTGGGTCAGGGGCCGGGGACAGCCCTGTCGACATAGCGCCGCTAACGCCGCGTAGGTCCTTCTCGGGGGTGACTATGGAGCAGGGGGGAAGGAGCGCAGCACCCGCGGGATAAGGCGCTCCGAGAAGCTGGCATGGGCTCGCCGGCCGCCGCTGTTCCCAGTGTATTTGGCACCCCTTGGCTTCCCCTTCCCGCGAATCCCTGGAGCATAAGGCCGACACAAGTCAGCCTTGCCAGACGAGGGAGAAGCACGTCGCGCTGTGTTCCCCTTCTCTGTAGATAGAACGCGCTGGGACCTGCCAGTGCCAGGGGATAGGTGCTGTGCGGCCGGGAGCAGGGCCCGCTCCCTTCCCCGGCCCGCGCCCCACGTCCCGCTCACCGCTTCCCGAGCTCTGCAGTGCCCGGCCGGAGGGCAGGAGCCAAAAGGCTGCCGGTGCAGAGCCGCGACCCACCACCCTTGTCCCGCAGAAACCTTGCACGTTTAGACATTTACACTGATTGTTCGTTTCCAAAGGTGAAGTGGTTTCCAGTTAAACGTTTGCGGCTTTGTACATTTTCTATAGATGAAAGACGTGCAGAACTGATCTTGCTCCACGATGAAACTAATATTCTTTTTTTTTCTTATTCTGCATGCCAGAAGAAGCAAACTACATCTAAATAAACACTTCTAGTTAGGACTAAAAATATATTTTATATGTGGGAATCAGTGCCATTAGTCACACTAATTACATTGCAGGTCTAGGCGTTTAGCCCTGAAAATAAGAGCAACGAAGTTATATTTAGTTGTGACTGCAAATGCTGTAGTATAGTCTAAAGCTCCAGCAGTATTGAGGGCTTGACATCAAACTACTGTAGATAGCAGTATCATCCCTCAGAGAGTTACCACTCAACTGAAATTTACTCTGCAGGAGCTAAAGGTTTAGAAATAACAACAACAATAATAATACTGCTGCTACTATTACTACTTGTCTACATTTTTTAAATAAACCAATATCCTGATCACTTTAGGGAAATGGATATTTTTAATTCACCTGTAGTAAAGCACAGACAGCATGATCAGTTTTACCAGTGCACTGTAACAGAAGTTTCACTGTGAGAATGAAACCTATGTTGTAGTCACCACAGACACCCCGGTCCTGCACAGACTTTGGAGCACAACTTTACTATAGTACAAGGTGCCCCAATTTGAATGAACAGGGTTTGCAATGCACAGAAGAGTAAGACATGCAATGAGATTTGTAGGTCCAAAGGCAACTAGATCTTCTTTTATGCACTGTTTAATTGGGAATTAATTCTGTTCTTTCTGATGGCTTAAAACTTAATTTTGCACAGGCCATGCTCTGTTGTCTGTGATACAGTAAGTGAATTAATTGGTTTTCTTGTTATAGTTTTACCTATGAAGTAAAATACAATTAAAAAAGAAGGCAAGAGGCCTTAAATTAGAAATACTTATCATCTAGTGGCCTGGCCAACAGCTGGTTCCTGCTGCTGACTCTGCACAACTCTGCCACTGCAGGGACTGCGGGTAGGAAGGGAGGAGTTTGGCGACAGAGCAGGAGTGTGTCCTCAGGCATGTCAGGTATTCGAACATCTAAGGACAGTTTCTGCTGACACAGGAAAAGGAAGCAAGAGATGCACATAGACAAGGAACCTCTGGAGCTTGTGAGGTTCGTTTGTGCGCTCTGCATCTCCCCAGATAGTTACTTCATGTGCTCGTGTCTCACTGAACAAAATCTGAACACAATCCTTCTCCACATAACCTCCAGGCAGGTTATGTGCAGGCTTAGGTACATTGGTGCTGGTTTGCTATGAAGGCCATGCAAAGTGTCTATGTGTATTATGTTCTCTCATAACACAATAGGCCGGTTTATTAACTATTGTTCCAAATAACCCCTGGTAACCTCTGAGAATATTGTCTATTGCAGTCAGGTCTTTATTCTCATCCAAGATGCATCGTTGCTATAGTAGAACCACAAAGAATTTGTATTACTGCTGAAAAATCACTGCTGAATGTTTTGCTTGGGAAAAACACGAAAGCTATAAATACTTTAAAGCTGAATTGAAAGTTACTGACCCTTAAACCACTGACCATAAGTCATGCTGATGTTGAGGGAGAGTGTGATCCACAGCTTAATAAATCTACATTGGGTAATTAAGAAGAATGTAAGTTTAACTATGCAGCAGCTGCTGTTCCAAGTGGCATATGCAGTCCCAAAGCTACTCACATGTTCTGTGAATATCAGGCTATGAAAAAAGAGGAAGGAAGCTGAGTCTGCATGTGCTTAGTGCTGTCTCTGTGGTCAGATGTTTTACGCTTGGCGGGAAGGTAAATGAGAAAGAAGGATGTGAATTCAAAGGTTTCCTCTTCTGATTTGTGCTAGCTCCGGTCGTAACACAGCTACTTCTGTTTTTTTCCCTCGAGGTGTCCAAGTGCTCCGAAGAGATCAAGAACTACATCGAGGAGCGGTCGGGAGAGGACCCACTGGTGAAGGGTGTTCCCGAGGACAAGAACCCCTTCAAAGAGAAGGGAGGCTGTGTCATCGCTTAGGAAAACGGCTCCTGCGCCTGCCCCCGGCGCAGACTTTGCTCCTGTACCCCTAGGGAGTCACTAGCGTGTCCCCACTGCCGCCGGTCCGTGTTGAACGAGCACAGGAGCGGATTTATTTTCATTTTCTGTTTTCCTTACAAAAATACAGAAACCTACCAGAAAGCTGCCGAGACCCGCGCCGGCCGCTCGGCAGGGACGGCTGTGCCCCGCTCCCCGGCGGGGCCGGCTCCTGTCGCTGCGCGGGCCCCTTTCGCCGCCCGCTTGTCAGTCGCTTCATGGCTGTTCGTTGGCATTAAAGAAAACCTGCCCGTAACCCGAGAGTTCCCGTGGCTTGCTGCGGGGCAGAGGAGCGGGAGGAGGGAGGGGACTGGGCGGGGCGGGCCAGGGGCTGCTAGGGCGACCCGGTCCAGCGGGACCGGCAGCTGCCCTCGACCTTGCTCTTGGAGCGGGACAGGCTTTGGCAGCCCTCGGCCTTGCCTTTGGAGCGGGACCGGTCGCGGCGGCCATGGCGCTGCGGGGTGGCGGGCGCTGGGTGCGCTTGGGCTCGTCCCTGCGCGGAGGTAGCTCGGGGCCGCGGCACGGCGGTGACACCCCGCAGCACCGCGACCTGCGGGCGGCCCTCAGGAAGGTACCGAGGGGGGACCGAGGGGGAAGGTACCGGGGAGCGGCAGGCCCGTGGGGCACCCAGCCGGGCCGCCCTGTGCAGGGAGAGTGGGCCAGAGCAAGGGCAGCGAGCCGCCCGGAACGGCTCGGAGTGTACTTAAATAAGTAAACTTCCCGCTGTCAGTGCCAGGAACGGAACCGCGTGTCCCATGCCTGTGACCCGAGGGGTGGCAGAGCCCTCCCCTGCGTGTGCTGCCCCGGGCGGAGCGGGGGGGGCTCGGTCCGGCGGGGCGAGCGGTGCCGGCCCACCCCGGGTTCCGCCGGTCACTGCCCCCGCTCTATAGGGGAGTAACGGGAGGCTCCTGTAAAACTAAATCATAAATCCAGAGGAAAGGAGACACTTCTGGTAAGGTAGCGTGTAAATTGAATGCCAAATGGCAGTGTGCAAACAACTACTGCTGGCGAACTCAGTGTAATCCCGTCAGCCAGGTCACTGTCAGCTGTAGAACACTGTGGGATGATCCAGAGCACCTGCCAAAGCCTGAGAACCAGCCTCGGTGGCCTCAGGGAGCCCTGGCGGGTGTCCGCTGCCGGGCCGGGGCAGCGGCGTGTCGGAGACATCCACCTTTAAACGATGAACTGGTGAGAAAAGTGCTGAAGTTGAGTAACTGCTGCGAGGAGTAAGCAGAGTTCTTGTGGCAACCACGTAAGAGCAAACCATATGCGACTTCAGAAGAAGGCGTTAGGGAGTGTAAGGACTTGTCCCAGATTTATCTGTCAATAAGCTTACAAGTTCTGTCTGGTACTGCAGTGCTCTGCTGTAGTTTTCTTAAACAGTATCATCTGGATTGCCAGAAACTGACTCTTTTTTACATGAGTTTGGAGCTGTGCTGTCCTATTTTTCACAGATGTTTTCAAAAATTACTTTCAGAATCTTATATTTCCGTTGATAAATTTAACTTTTTCCCAATTTTACCTCTTCCCCAATTCACTGTGGACAAGATATAGTGGAGTTATTTCTGAGTAATGTGACGTTTGCCTCAGGTTTGGGTTTTTTAAGCATCAACTTTCACACTTCCAGTGTTAAAATATCCCCAAACCAATTTAATTAATGGGATTTTCTATCACTGAGGCCTGTTTCAATTTGTTTTCATTGAGCTTTAGTAGTTGTGAGTTCATTTTCTGTTTAGAAAAAAGAAACCTGAGTAATAAGGGAAAAAGATGCATGACCAGTCAGTTTCTTAGTAAATTAGTTTCACTGGTCTAAATTCCTGGACCCTTTGCAAAGCAGAAATAAGATGCCAGAGAAAGAATCAGTAGAAGAAATGAATCCTCCTCTCCCCCCTGGATTAATAGTGCAGAATGATGTAGCTACTACCAGGGTCAAATTTGGGCTGATCCCATCTGGAAGGAGCCTCCATATACCTGTGTCTCTGCAGAACTGTCTGCCTGATGAACTTGTTCCGTTCATGCTGCTCCCTATTACCTCCCTGGGTACTACAAGTGCATTAATGAAAATTAGTGTCCTGAAACACAGAGGACAAGGCCAGGCATTGTGAAGACGGTGACTGGGAAGATTTTTAAAAGTCCTGCTTCTTTGTCATGGTTAAGACACACATTGTGTTGTATCTCATATGTTCACAGCTGTGTGTTTACTGAGGGATGAGATGAAGGGCGGGGGAATTATTAGTGCCAGCTGGTGCAGCATTGGCTTTTCTGCTGTGACACAATGCAATTTTTTTTACAAAACTTTTCTCCTCTCTTGTTTTTATGCCCCCCCCACCTGTTGAAGTGCAGCTAACAGCATGTACTACCTTGCTGGGTTCAGTGAGGACAATTGCATCATGGGCTAAGAAGGAAGGTAGTGCTGCATTTATTGCATAAAACCCTGTGATGAATATATTGTACAAGAAATCACAGTAGTCAACATAAACCTGATTTTTTCATTGTCCTGTATTTTAAATAATGCTCATGTAGCATTTGTTTTTAATTTAATCATACAGGGAAAAAAAAGAAACATAACTAGTTTATGTCAAATCCAGTCTGATGCTGTTCACCCAAAGCTTCTAGCAATCAGTGCTCTAGTTTAAGTTAAGCCTGTCCCCAGTGATAGGATAAACTGGAAAATAAAGACTTTGAAGAGAATGACCACTCAGGATCTGCAACACATTTTAAGTATACCTGTTATGTAATCTGTGGTAGTCTTTCCATTAGCTAAATCCAGATGCCACTACCAGAGAAATCTGAGAAACGAGCAGTGCAATTCTATGAGTGAGAGCTGTAATTTTTTTCCTCCAATAATTTTATTTTTTAGTACATTAAGTTAGTGTATTTTAAATGATCTATAATTTTCCAATTGTTCTGAGCAGGATGAGGAAGAGACTCTAATCCAGGGGTCTGTTTTTAGCAAGGGTATTGAAATGACCCTGTGAGTGGTTTCCTTTACAACTTTATAGGTCCCCACCCTTCCTCTTTGAAATCAAAAATGTAACTTTTCCTTAACTTGTTGCACAATACTTGCAGTGCTCTGATATCCTACGGCTTGCTGCAGTAATGAAATTACAGTATAACTGGTTTGACGGAAAAAGATTTAACCTACTCTGGGTGTGTATTCATAACAGTGTTCATATACACACATGCTGTCCATTTTTCTTTTTCTTGGCATAGTGGTAAGAAGGTCTGGGAAATAGGGAAATTTGGCACATATTTTTCTGCAGTTGCATGTAATATAAATGACATCTCATTTTATGCCCAGTGGTGTCTGGATCTAGTTACACTGTGTTGTGTGTCTGTAGGATGAGGATTTCCCCCAAGACAATGAGACTCCACTGAAGGATACTGCTACCTTATTTGCCACTCTTGGCTTGTATGTCATGAGTTTCTGTTTAGTACTATATGTAATTTCACAAGAATTAATGTTCTTCCATATTAGTGCATGCAGGATCTGAATTAAATATTAACATTTGCTTTAGCTTTCTGGTAAAATTACTGTATATTCTCAGTCAAAATAATATGGCTCTTTGTGACCACCTGCAAAATACTGAAGGGTGACCACTATTGCCACTGGAGCACCTTGGATGGAGTTGGCTTATTTATCTTTGTAACAAATCACAAACCCCTGTCACAGAACAGCAAAGTAGTAAGTTGTTGGTATTACAAATAAATCACTTAAAAGTTAGTTTCTCACTAAGATGAGAGGGAGAAAAGAGACAACTAAATCTGAAAAATGCATGACTAGCACATGTAATTTTAAAACCTAATCTATCATGCACCTGAAGTAAAAGTTACAGGAGGAAAACAGTTCAATGTGACATTGGTAAGGCTCACAGAGTCTGTACTGCATGCCTTTCTATCTAAGGGAAGCAAAATGTGTTCTCATACTTGGGGGAATTTGAAATAGCCTTTGTCAACTTGTGTCTGACAGAAAAATCATACAAATATTTAGGGGCTAATTCTCTTGCTGGTGCCAAGAATTTTTGGTGGCAATTTAAGAGAGAAGAAATCTTTATAATTGGATTTTGTTGTTATGGGAAGAGGCAGCTGGGATATACCACTGTAATAAGAGAGACCATTTGGTACATACATTAGTGCCCTACCAAGAGTTGCTTGCTTTTAAATCGGTGCAGAAGAGTAAGAAGAAAAAAAATGGTCTTCAGCATATTCAAGCAAGCTCTATAACAAGCTTTTGTGATAATAGGAACAATGTCACTTACTGTACAAATGCTTCATTGTGTAGCAAAAATGCAGTAAGGGCAATTTTGTAAGCAGTGCTCCTATTTGTTTCTTGGTGTCAGAATAGTGCATACATCTGAGATTGCAGTTGTTGTGTTCAACCACTAGCTTTTTTTCCTACCCCATATTAATGCTAGAACAAATTTCCACTGCATCTAATTAGACTTTTTGAGAGCACCTTTTAGTATAACTGTGCTTAAGGGATATTTTTGTGGATCAGGTCTAGCTGTTATATTGCTTTATCGTTGCCACATCTCATTAGATTAGGCTATTCAGTTACACAATTCCAACAACTAAAATTGTGTCTTAATAAGTAGTTTAATACTGAGCAAACATCTGGAGTTTATATAGGTTTTGCCACGACGGTTCAGATGTGATGGTGTGGGCCACAGTGAGATAATTTGTATTGTTCCTGCACAGACGTAACGCAAAGTCAGGAGGACTCAAATCCCGACATCCCAGCCTCTTGTAGGCATTACACTGTACTTCAACTCAGCATCTGTGTGTTGAAAAGTATGAGTTGCAGGAGCAAAACAAATGGTCACATGCTCAGTTCTATACTGCCTTCACAGCTCAGTACAAGTAGTCTGGATACTATACAAAAGGCCAGAGCTCCCAGTCACCCAAAAGCCTTATCCAAGATCAGTGACTGAATTGGCCCAGCACATAGTTTTTGCTCTTGTAGGACTACCTTGGTTTAAATGCACCTGCTCTGAGATCCCAGGAATAGCCATTACCCTCAGCACTCACTTTTCCTCGCTAATTTTTGAATCCCCCCTTTTCTGCCGTATTCTTGGATGGGGCACTTGAAGGGCTTTTGGTTGGGGGAGCACAGGATCTCCCAACATACTCAGGTTTGCAAGGAGAGATTTGCCTTTGCAACTTTTCTTGGGAAGAAGAACATAGGGAGGGAGGAGTGGCTGGCTAGGATCATGTGGGTTTCTCCCTAGCTGGAGCTGCTGTTCCAGCATCTCATTCCTCAGGAAAAGGTTAAGCTGGGCTCAGCTCCAGGGTCTTGGATTGGACCTTTCATTTTCTTAGTATAGTGATGATGATGTGTTCCCTCTGTTTCAGCAATGGGCTCCCAGAGGTGCCAGCTCCCAGATCTGTGCCAACAAATGTACACAGGGTGGAGAGCAGCACATGCTTCTGCACTCCCTGGCAGACTTTTAGGATTTATGCTTTCGTTATGTGTTGGCAAAAATTCTGTGGTTGATTCAAGGTTCAGATTTTTTTGGTTTCCTGAAGGAAAAACTGTAGCCAGATGTATGGGATCAAAAGATAATCAGTATTCAAATTTCTGAACCAGCCATTGGCTTTGGTTTATGTATTAGGTATGTTGGGAGGAACTATGTTGCTGTGAAAGGGAAGAAACACAATGATTTAAACAGAGGCGTGTCCAGTTACTGGCAATTGAATAGATCAGGAAAAATTGCACAATACTTACAAACTGCATGCTTTTTTTCCATGAAAAAACAGATTTTGTAAAAGTAGATGAAGATAGGTATGTTTCATTACAGAATGAGTAGCTGCCAGCTCTTATATTATAGGGGGTTTGTTCCATTATTTTTTTTACTCTGAGAAAGGGAAGATTTCATTTAGTAACACTTTGTTTCTCTATTTGCTGATCTCTGCAGTCTTTGGTATCCAGTGCTGTAGTAGATTGCATGATTATTTTTTTGCCTGTGGCACAGCTTTATTGAGAGTACAAAAGGAGTTATGGTGCTCTAATTAAACAGTTCTAAATACATATCTTCCCATTTCAGCTTTATATTCTTGAGCTATTAGGAAAATTTTCTGGGTTTTTACCCCCTTATATAAGATGACTGAATATTGGTTTAAAATCCACTGGAAGCTTCTCTTAAAGCTCAGCTCTGGCCACAGCTATGTGCAATGGCAGTGCAGAAACTCAGATGCGAGCCAGGCCTGTTCACTCCTGCTTTACAGCAATGAACAGAGAAGTAGAAGTACCCTAAAGAGACCCCGTGCTCTAGTGATGATGCATTATCTGCCCCTTTGAACTGGCTTTATAGTTCTAAGCTGGAATGACATTTTCCTTAATGTCTCAAGCTTATATACTGCCCATAGGAAGAGGAAAAAAACCGAAACAACCAGAAACATCTGTGTGTTTACAACTAAATGCACACACATACACAGAGTAGATTGAGAAGGGGTTATTTGTAACTTAGTGTGGTAGATAAGTCTTTTACTTTGTTCTGTCAAGTGCTTAGTACATTTACAAGCAAAATAAAAGATCACCAATGCAGTCCGTGGAAAAGGACCATGGTGAGCTTAAGTGTCTGCCCTGGTGACCATGCTCAGCCAGGTGTGGTCCTCACCTTATCTCTCTCTAATCCTACCAAGGCAACAGGACTGGCAATATGTTTAAGTAGAGTAGTGGAACCATTATTTTGCTTTTCAATGTCGGTTCAATTTTGTTTTAGGTATGGAATTAAAAAAAATAGAAGAAGAAATATGATTGCATTTTACTTGGCTTTCATTTTTTATTCTCAGTGATATCTTCCAACTGGCTTGAACTGTTCTTTTCATCTGGTGTATTTTTTTCACTGTGTGGGTCACATCTTGTCCTGAAGGCACCATGTAGAGCAGCTGGGTTCTGCACATAAAATGCATGAAAAGTTGAGGAGACCAAATGCTTTAAAAGCTTAAGTCAAAATGATTTAATTTTTTTCTTTATTTTAATTATCTGGATATTCTGCTTTTAGGACTTTTTTTTCATGCCACATGTTTTTCACAGGGTCATGAAACAGATGTCTACTCTTAAAATGAGCTTTTTCAGTTCAACGCCGTATCTTAGTGGAAAGCATTTTATCAGCTTGTTTTCCAGCGACAGTCCAGTGACAGCTCAGAGTAGAGAAGTTTCCATATCATCACTGAGACCCAGTCCCAAATCCCATACCCAAATATGGCAAATTCTTCATTGGCAACTCTTGTAGACAATCATTTGTCCAAGTGTCACATCGCATGTTTGGCTGGGTAGTCAACTGTGAATATAGAATAAGAAGTGCAGAATGCCAAATCTTCTACGTTATGGCCCAGGGGGAGACTTTCCTTCCTTCTGTAAAGGGGAGAAGTGCTTTGGCAGCATCTAGGACATTTGCTACCTTGACAGGACCCCTTGCATAGCTGTGAGTTATATTTTACATAGATCTCCTGGATAAGTCATTACTAACAATAATGTATGTTTTATAAGAGAAGGATGAGAGCTATCCCATTTGTTTCAATTAGTATTAAAAAACCCCCAAACCAACACAACAACAAAAACCCAACAGAACAGCCTCTCACAAACAAACAAAACC
>JAOXXN010033982.1:0-10538 GCA_026770055.1 Myrmophylax atrothorax
TCATGAGGAAGAACTGCTTGGCTTCTGGAGAGAAACCAGGGTGTGCTTTGTGGGCTGCTGAGCACACTCTGACAACAATAACAGCCCCGCATCACCCCCCCATGAGTTTGCCAATCTCAGGGGGCTTTTGTCACTGTGTCCCTGATTTAAGGCCACCAGAGATACTGAGAGAGGCAGAGCAGGGACCCTGCTGGTGCCAGCTCCCCTGCAGCCTGGGGCCCTCAGGCAGTGTTCCCTGCAGGGATGCCAACCCCTCTGTGGGGTGGGAGAGCCTTCCTGTGGCAATGGGTCACAGCTGGCAGTGCTCCTGGGGCTTGCAGGGACTTGGAGGAGTTGGCACAGCCATTTGTTCTTGTGCTCTGCACGGAATTCTTGCAGTGCATTGGAGTGTCTCTTGCCCTAAGTGTGGTTTAGTGACTGAACCCCCTGACAGCTCCGTGTGGACACGTCGGAAAGGGGCAGGAACACACAGTGCACCAACAGTCTGACTGTGGGGGAGAGAATTCCCAAAGGGCACAGATAATCTGAAAGTCCCTCCTCGGAGCAAACTTTGTGTTCAGACTGCCCAGATTCTGAGGGAGTGGTGGGCACACACAGAGCTGCACAAAGGAGGGCCCAGGAAAGCTGCAACAGCCTTTGCTTCAGCCTAAAGTCTGCAATACAAAATTGAGCAGAGAAAAGTGAACAGGCAAGTCTTCAAGCAAGGGATAGAAAAGGGACTGTGAACTTGTTCTGACAGTATTTGGATTTATTAGGCAGAGACCAAATCCTTTGCTTGTAAGCTAATAAGAATTGTTTATTATGGTGAGGGGCTTTGTGGGTAATCTGAAGAAATAAGGAAGGAAACTCCCTTTGAAAGCTGCAATTAGAAATGCTTATCTTCTTTGGCTGAGTAATGAAGGGAGATGACTTTGGGTCTTGTATTTTAACAGACCAGATTATGCTTTGGCTTGTGAAAAAGAAACATCAAAGCACTGGTTTGAATTTGTGAATAATTAACATTTCTTTGTGAACAGGGAGGAGTGCAGGGAAAAGGGAATGGGCAGGTTCCCCTCCAGCTCCTGGGCACTCTGGTGCCAGGTTTGGAGCCAACACAAGTGGTGCTGTGCCTGCAGCAGTTTGGGTGGGCACAGTTACCTGTCTCTAAACAAATGCCAGGCTGCTGCATCATCCCCTTCACTCCTCACTGTGGGACATGAGGCTGCAGAGCCCTCCTGTGCCTGGGCTGGGCACAGCTCTGGGGCAGTGGCAGCAGCAGGGAATGGGCAGTGCTTGTGTCCTTTGGGGGTACAACATTCCCTGAGCACCAGAACCAGTGCAGGAATTGCTGAATTGTTAGAATTCTTTGTCAGTGGCTCAGGCCTTCAGCAGAGCAGTGAATTTGGGCACAGGTGGCAATCCCTTCTTGTGTCCTTTGTGTTTAGAGTCAGGTGTTTAGAGTCAGGCCCAGGGGCTGCCACTGCCCAGCACTGGAGTTCCTGTTCCATTCCTGGGGCAGGATTTTCCCTGGGGCTCTGTTTCTATCCTGGGGGCAGGATTGTCCATGGAACATGTTTGGTTGGCTGAGGAGCTGTGGGATTGGTGCTGGCAGACAGGGCTTCCATTTTCAGCCCTGCCTTTGAGTCCCAGTGTGATTCTGAACCAGTT
Source organism: Myrmophylax atrothorax (assembly GCA_026770055.1). Classification (NCBI taxonomy): domain Eukaryota; kingdom Metazoa; phylum Chordata; class Aves; order Passeriformes; family Thamnophilidae; genus Myrmophylax; species Myrmophylax atrothorax. The sequence continues at coordinate 1,648 of JAOXXN010033982.1, forward strand.
CTGTGTGAGCTTTACCAATAAACTCCTGATCAGCCAAAGCAGAAAACAGCAAATGGTCATTCAGCAAATTAGGATGATGGGGGTAATTACTGAGATATACAAGGCCAGGCTTTATATTGTTCCACTTTCCTTGTAGCCTGGTAAAATTCCCCCCAGTATGTTGCAGTGGGCCAGGTGTTTGGTGGGTCTGGCCCTGCTGTGTCCAAGGGGCTCCTCTGGGCAGGCACAGGGAGGGAACTCTCACTCCAGGCTGGGAAATGCTGATCACCCCTCTTGGATTTGAGGTTCTGGTTCATTTTGGCATCATCTTACACATTCCTGCCTTAAAGGTCAAACTGCTTCTTGCCAGGGATAGTTGACAGATGAGAATATCAATGCTTGAAGAAAATGCCCTCCATCAAGTGTTCATCTCCCCTTTCTCATCCCCCTGGATGGGATGCTCTTGGAAAGTGACTGGGGATATTCCCCAGGAGCATTTCTGATGCTGTGGAAGGCTCAGCCTGATCTTTCCCCACAACAGGCTGTAAAACTGATGGGTGTCAGATCTGAGCAATACTGGGGGCCAAGGCAGGGGCCAAGTTTTGCAGCCCCTCAGAATTGCTCCATCAGTGCCCTTGGCTGCAGAGCTGAATCTGCACAGGTGCCCTCAGACAGAAGAGTTCTTAAAGGACCTCTCTGTCAAAGGAGCTCAACAGAGAGTACATGGTATTTTTGTAATACTTGTTTGGGGAGCTGAGTAATAGAAAAAGGGATTTTAAAATACTTCTGCAAACTCTGAACCAACTCAGTGTGTTACTTGCATGTCCACCGTGGCACTGCAGGTTTAGCTGGTGTGGTTGGCACATAAAATTAATGTGGATACAAAGGCTGAGAACAGGCTTGAGTGGGAAGGAAGGCCAAAGGGCCCAGAACTCTCAATGAGGAACATCCCTGGGAACACAACAATGCAACTTGAAAACTTTTCTTAGCATAAAACAACCTTATCATAACTGGCTCTGCACACCATGGCCTGAACCTAAAAACCTTTATTCAAACAAACCCCTTTGCAAGCAAGGAACTTTAATGAACAGGTAACTTTAATTAGTTCAGGTTCTCTGTGTTCCTGCAACTTTTATCTGATGCTGAATGTGCAATCAAGGGAGATTGTGGCAACCTTTATGTGAGGGTGGTTTCAATCCAGGGGGTGTTCCTAAAAACCTTTATTCAAGCTCTCTCTGCAAATGAGTAACTTGGATGAATCCAGGGTTTGTGTGTCTGTTATCTGAGGGTGCAGCAACGATGCTCAATGATGCTCAACAGTCCTGTTTCTGATCAAAATGATTTCAGTGGGAACTGTGAAGCATAAAAATAATTAGATCTGTTTTCCTAAAGACATCTTTCCCTGGTGAAGGCCAAGTGCAATCCCAGCAGGGCAGGAGCAGCAAAGCACTGTCTGTACTTTCTCTCAGGGCACCTCCATGAGCCTCAGCTTTAGCAGGAAAGGGGTTCCAATAACCTGGGTGTGCTTTCTCCCCTTAGTGGATTCCCACTTAAGCAATGAGGTGAAATAATTGTTTAAAATTACTGAAAATGAATCTTGATCCCAATCTGAAAATTGAGAATTAGGATCGTTCTATCTGCCTTGTGGTGAATGTAACTGAAGTTATTGTTGTGTAGCAGAGGACGTATCGGTGTATTAATTTTATCCAGTTTAGAGTTTGTGGTATCTCAGGGAGCAGGAACTGTGGGTACTTGGTTGCTCCTGTTCCCACTCACTGGGCTCGATATCCAGGACTGATTTTGTACTAACCATGTGCACGAGCAGAGATCACCAGGACAGGCTTCCAGCTCCCAAATGCTGCCCTGTAAGTGATCTGGGAGGTCTGGGAACACCAAGGGTTAGAAAACACCAGCTGGCACTTGCAATGCAGGCACAGGGCAGGGCAAGAAACCCCTGCGTGTTCACAGGTGGGATTCACCTTCCTGCAGCACTTGGGAATGATGGGCAGTGGAAAGGGACACTGTCTAAAGTTAAAAAGAGCAGGATAAAACTAACTGCTGTCCGGTGAGCTGCACCAGAGGCAGCCTGGAAAAGGCAGAGGGAGAAAATAGTGGAAGTTACATATGCCAAGACTGGCAAAAGTCAAAGGGCAGAAACCCAAGCAACGAAAAGAAAACATAAACCAGGAAGTTAGAAAGATTATTTGATTTGGCCTGTAGTAAGGAAATAGATATTTTATCTTCCAAGAGACCTTTGTTTATCCCTGAGCTTATGTGTCCTCATCCTGCAATGTTTGGGGCCCAATCAGAACCCATTTTGAGCTGACAGGAGCAGCATCCTGGGCTGGATGAGCTGCTGCTGGAGCTGGGAAATGACACAGCCCTCCCTCTGGAGGGGCCACAGCACTCTGTGACTCACAGCCTGTTCTATCACACTGAAACCCTTCCTTAAACCACAGCTGTTTGTTCTTGTGAGCTCAGGCTATTGCAGTGCCTGGTGACACAGTGTCCCACATTGTTCCTGTTCTCCTGTTCCTTATTCCCCAGAACTGCAGTGGTTGGGATGGCAGTAATTACCTAAAGGTGGAGACAATCTGTCCAACAAACCAGGCTGGGACATCCCTTACCTTAAAAATCTACCCTGCTCCAAACACAAGGCAGTTACCAGCACTGGGGGTGTAAAATAAATATGAAACGTCCCAGTTCTGTGCCAGGTTTGCACAGAGGAACCTGTTCCTCAGGGCAGGGTGAGGCAGCTGCAGCTGCACAGCCACACAAGAGCCACTCCTGATCAACCTCAGTCCAGAACTGGTCTGTCACTCCCTCCAGAGGGCTCTGGGCAGGGCTCAGCTGGCTTGGGTTACACCTTGAAGGAGCCTTGGGCCCTGCAAGTGCCTCCCAGTGCTGCTGGCAATTAGAGACTGGCACATCTGGGACCCTGCAAGGCTCAGTCCCATCTCCAGGATGTTGTCTGATGGCTTTTACTGAAAAGGGGACAATCAGGAGACCATGCTGGGGTTACTCAGAATATCTAAGGCAATGGTTGTCAGACTTATGCATGGAGGAAGCTCTATAAACTGAAAAAAAAACTCAATAACCAATTGATCTTTACATAGGCAAAGAGGTTTTTGTGTTACTCATTCCCCTGCTGTAATGTGACTTCCCCTTAACCAGAGCAGTCAGACTTCACAGAATGAGTAGCACAGAGAGCACCCAAACATGTGCTTTGTTTTTTTGTCCCTCACTAACTATGGTTTTGTGAGTTTCCCTCACAAAAATAGGATTGACTAAATAAATTTTCTTAGAGAACACAGCCATTTTCTGACCATGAATTCTGCAAACTCAGAGATTGGAGCCACAATTTGGCTCTGATTTCATGTTCAGCAAACTGAAAGCTACTCATGAATTGTGTCACCTCATTTCACAGCCTCAGCTCCCCAAATTATGTTATTTATTGCAGAAAGAACAAAATGCAATTTAGTTTGCCATTATCTATTTGGTGAACATGTGTCCCATGCCAATGCCAGGAGGAGAGAGGACAGAAGTCTCCAGAACAAAGGGCAGAACAGGTCAGACTGAGGGTGTTGGAATGAGATCAGAGTGAGACAAAATAGAAGAGAACACAAGCAGGAGAGCATGTGGATCAATACAGGGATTTCAGAATGGAAAGCTGAATATGCAAACAGGGGGCATTGGGTTTCATTTATCACTTTCACTTCTTTCTGATTTGAAATCTAGTTAGTAGCAAATAGTAGCCTAGAGACTTAAGGAACAAAATGTTCTCAGGCATTCCTAACCTCACTTATGTATAATTGCATAAAAGTAGTCAAGGAAAACAACCTTGTTTGTCTTTGTTTTGAAGCCTACAGATAGTGGGGCTGTTTGGAAGGATGCATATTAGTGTCAGTTGGTGTGAGGTTTTTAAACCTAAAATGAATATTGAATGTTTATGGCTAGTCTCTCAATAGTGCTCAGGAACACAGGGTGAGTTCTCCCCTCCCTCCAGCCCCTCCAGCTGCCCCTGTGGTGCTGCTGAACAGCCTGTGCCAGGCCCCCTATGGGCACTCATATCTTCCTCCTGCTCCTGGCAAAGCCCCCTGTGCCTGAGAACAAACCCCCTGACACTGAGTCCCTGTGCAGGATGTGACTTACAGGATCAGGTGGCATTCCTTGGGGACCATCCTGTGCACTGGGGGCTGTCCCAGCCCTTGACTGCTCGGGGTTTATTCTTTCCAAAAGTACGTTTACCCTGAAGAGCGAGGCAGCCCCTGGAAATGGGAACACAGCAATCCTGAGGGAGCCCACGGTGGGGCATGGGCTGGGGGAGCCCACGAGGGGCACGGCCTGGGGGAAGCCCACGGGGGGCGGTGTCCTCGGGGGAGCCCACGGGGTGCGTTGCCCTCGGGGGGCGTTGCCCTCGGGGAGCAGGTTCTCCCTGGCAGCAGCAGGCGGAGCTCCATCGCCCTGAGCTGCGGGACACGGCGAGGAACACCTGGCCCATCCCCTGCTGGGCACTGCTCAGCGCTGGCATCTTCCAGCCCTTTTGTTGGGATCACCCCGAGCCGCCCGGGGGGTGTTCCCGGTGCCTCCGCTGTGCCCGCAGCGCTGACCGGCACCGCTGGAGGCAGCACAGCAAACCTGTATTTGGGGAATACAATATTGCGTTATTAGGATCAATCCAGGCTGCAGACAGGCTGCATTGCATGGCTTCGATTCAGGAGAGGCTGGGAATTGTTCAGTTCCCACCTGGAATCTGTTGGTGCCTGCGGGACAGTGAGATCCAAGGACCTGCCCCGGCACAGCAAACCTGCCCATTTTGGGCAGAGGATTCCCCAAACACACCTCACCTGTGCTTTCCGAACAAACCTTTTCCAGGGATCAGCTCGAGCTGCTGGAGCCAAACACGATTTCCAGTGGGAATCCAGTGGAGTAACATCTGCACCTGTTTAGGGAGACAAAACGGGGCTCATCCAGGCAGTTCCACGTAGTCCCTGGCAACAGCCCCCCTGCTGGGACTGCTGCCTCACAGACTCCCTGACAGCTTCGCCTATCTGACCCAAACCAGAAAAGTCTCCTCCCAACAGTACTGAACAGTTAACACAGAACCCTTTATTAACTCACACAACCATTTAACTTTACCTCTCCACAATGAACCCTTCTCTATTATTTCTCACAGCCGGGATGTGCAGAGGAGCTGGGCAGGTGTAGGGGGAGGCTGAGTGAGAAGGGGCATAGGGGTGAAGGAAGGAAAGGCAGAGGGGAATAGAGGGGAGATTGGGTTGGGGAACAGGGAAGGAGCGAGGGGGAAGCAGAGGCAGAATGGGGGGGTTGGAGTGCGTAGGGGGGACAGGGAGGGGAGGAAAGGAGAGGGGGTTGCGGGGGAGAAGGAAGGAGAAATAGAGGCGATAGAGAAGGGGAGTCCGAAGAGCTCGACCTGCGGCTGCCACTCTGACCACACACTGAGCGAGCAAATGTCGCCAGTGGCGCTTCCTGGGACTTAAATCACCTCGGCCCCGTCCCGCACTGCCGCCTTGGGGTCCCGCTCACCTGCGCAGCCCCGCCCGCCCGGCAGCCGGCACCTTCGCGCAGGGTCGGACCCACCGCGGGGGCTTCGGGGCCAGGCTCGGCATTGCCACTCCGGCTGCAGGCCGGGGACAGACAGGGGCTCACTGGCCAAATGAGCCTGCTTGGAGCACTGAAACTCAGGATTTGGGGGTTACTTCAAGCCCCCCAAAACGCAGAATGTTCTTTCACTGGGAGTCCAAATGTCTGAGTGACCCTGGTTCCAAGTCCCCAAAACACATGACTTAATTAATCTCCATTTCTCTACTTGGCCAAATTGGTTTTGAGTCCCCAAAATGCAGCATTTGATCTTTCTTTGGGAGCCCCAAAACTGACCAAGTCAGTCTGGTTCGGAGCCCCCAAAGGCAGCGCTGGGGGTGTCTCCGGGAGCCCAGAATTGCGGGGCTCGGGGGCAGTTCGGAGCCCCCAAAGGCAGCGCTGGGGGTGTCTCTGTGTGCCCAGAATTGCAGGGCTCGGGGGCAGTTCGGAGCCCCCAAAGGCAGCGCTGGGGGTGTCTCCGGGAGCCCAGAATTGCAGGGCTCGGGGGCAGTTCGGAGCCCCCAAAGGCAGCACTGGGGGTGTCTCTGTGTGCCCAGAATTGCGGGGCTCGGGGGCAGTTCGGAGCCCCCAAAGGCAGCGCTGGGGGTGTCTCTGGGAGCCCCAAACCCGCCCTGGGGCGGGGCTGAGCCCGGGGCAGCTCCGCTCCAGCCGCTCGCTCCAGCCTGGCACGGGCCGGGGAGGGGAACTGGAGACCAAACGCAGCCCGCGGGGTGGCACCGGAACGGTTCAATGATGAACAGCGAGAGGAGTGTGACAATGTGACGTTAATGCCAACACGCAATGCTGCCGGCAGGGACAGGAGCAGCGATCGCTGCCCGAGCCCCGCGCTCGGGAGCCCCCGCCCCGCCCGCCCCGCACATTCTTTTCCCCCGTTAAACGCTGTCCTTGCGCTCAGCCTTAATTGTTGGTGTGCACTCCAAAGCAGGATGAAGGCAGGACTCCTGAGGGTGAGGGATGACTGGGGCTTCAGGCCTGGCTGCCCCAAACCCAGGGCACTTGCACAGAAAAATCTGGGTTTCCATTTACTGAGCACTTTTTAGTTTCCTTTGAAGTTATTTTGAGCACGTGACCTTTCAATCTCAGTATCACTATGCCATAAGGATGTGCTTTGCCTGTTTGCTCTGTGCTGTTCTATTTAATGTGTTTAGAATGACCTTCTACCTCCATTAAATTACACATGATGTGGTTTCTCAGCAGGGCCATTTAGGATCATTTGACTTGGATTTTTAGGTATTGCTTTTCATTGTCCATCTTAGAAATTTTCATACTTGCACTGAATAAAAAGTGACAGGAGGTGATGGAGTGTGTTGTTAGACACACTGTGGAGATTCCCAATTCCAGAAATGTCAGTTCCTGCCCTGCAGGGCCTCCTGGGATGGACAAGAGTGTTACTGTGGGCTCGGGCCCACCCTGGGGGCACTGATGGGGCACTCAGGGACACGGTCAGTGGTGGCCTTGGCAGTGCTGGGGACATGGTTGGATTCCATGCTCTCAGAGGGCTTTTCCAAACTTAGTGAGCCTGTGATTTTTTTCTCTGTTTTATAAATAAAATGTACAGTGTAAACAAGAATTGAGGGGGGGGTTGTAAACACAAAAACCTGGAGCCACATGAGAAATGCACGAGTGCCATTTGTTTCCTGCTGTTCTGCCAGAAGTTTTATTTTTTTATTTTTACCTGTGAAAGCAAAAGTGAGTATGTCCAGAAAATAAACAAAATACAGCAGAAGGGAAACGGAAAAGGCTGTGAAATGAAACACAATGCAGAGCACTGGTTGCTCAGTTGTATAGAACTACCACCAACAGGAACAGCAGCTTACCTGACTATTTGTGCAACATTAGGGAGAACAAAGTATTCTCTGGCGCTTGAAGTGCAAAGGTTTCACATGCACCTCTGGGCACATTCCCTCTTCATCAGGACTAAGGTCGGTTTTTTATTTTTGCCAGGATAAATGTGCAGCCAATGTTTGGTTTATTTCTGAAGCAGCAGCTCATGGTTTTTAAGAACTGTCTCATCCTATTCAAGGCAAAAGGTTCTCACTTGGCCTCTGAAATTTTGGATTCAGCACAGAAATGCAGTTAAATCAAAGCTTCAGTGGTGTCCAACCACATCCAGGAGATCTGTGCACGTGCTTTATTCTGCAAGGACAGGCACAGGACATTTGCATCCAGTCTCTTCTTAAAAGTCTTCATCACAGCTTCTCTTTCTCACCTTCAAAGTTTTCTTTTCATTGAGCACAAACAACTCTGCATTAGCCAAAAAAAGAAGAAAGAACTTGCTCAAGTCTTTCCATGTTTTCTATTGCTGTAGTATGAGATAGGACAATATTTACCCCCCAGAATGAGCTCAGTGCAGTGACCAGGGCTTTTCCAACACCTTTCTTGAGTACACCTTCTACTCTTCAATCAAAACCCCTGCAGGAGCACAATGCAAGCTGAGACATTTACTCTCTATGTATATATAAATATATTTATATTTATTTGTATTTATATATATATTTAGTTATATTTATATATATTTATCTATATATGTATATACCAAATAAAACAAAAAAAATCCCAACGAACTGAAAAGCATCAGTCACTCCCTTTCTTCTTAGCCCAGGAATTTCCCCTGCCCCACATGTCCCCTTTTATTGGCTTCTCCCAAGTGGACTCTCTCAGGAACCACCTGCTCCTCTCTCACCTCCCCGACTCCTGCGGGGCCTCTGGGAGGAGGCAGAGCATGTTTGGGGACAGGGACAGCGAGGGAACCTCTCTCCGATCCCCGTGGTGGCCGCAGCTGTTGCCCTGGGCTGGCACAGAGCCCATGCCAGATGGGGATGGTGTGCCCACCCTGCCTGGCCCAGGGTCCCCTCCAAGGGACGTGGTGAGAGGTGCTGGAGGCCCTTGGGCACCTTAAGGGCAGTGCAGAGCTGGAGCTGGAGCACCATGGATGGAGAAGGCCAGCGGGGCCATGCGGCGAGGCCACGGCCCAGGGAGCAGAGGGGAGTGACAGCCACTCCTTCTCCTCCTCCCCACAGTACAAAAATACCAGTGTGATTTTATTTGGCTTTTCAGTCTTGGGTTATGTTCATTTTAGTTTATAAAAAGCTTTTCCCAAAGCGTGTGCTCTGTTACCCCTCCGTGCTGTTGTGCAAATTGCTGTGGACTTTGACCTCCACGTTCAGCTGCTTCCCCTGCCTGCCCTTGCACTGGCACACGCTGCCACTTTTCCGCCGCGCTGGCTGGCCCAGCCTGCCCCGCCCCCCACCCCCCCCACCCCCCCCTGCTAGCCGGCCCAGCCTGCCCCC
>JAOXXN010033983.1:0-10524 GCA_026770055.1 Myrmophylax atrothorax
TGGCGCGGCCAGCCCGCTGTGGGCGAGTTCGACAATCCCGTTTTCCGCCTGTGTGGTCCGCGGAATGCTCTGGCACGTCAGCTTTGTGTTTTAAGTCCTCACGCAGGGAGAGGAGCGTGCAAAAGAGAAATAAAGAGGTCCCCGAGGCTCCCCGGGGAAGCGGTCACGGCACCGAGCCTGACCCGGTTCGAGGAGCGCTTGGACAGCGCTCTGAGGCACAGGGTGGGATTCTTGGAATGTCCTATTGTTAGAAACAGAATTAGGGGTTTGCTGAAGCTAAAAGAACTGTGAGAGAATAGTTAAGGGGTAATTAGTTTCTAGCGCTGTGCAGGGTTGCGAGTTGGACCCGGCGGTCCTTGAGCGTCCTTTGGAGCTCGGCGTGTTGTGTGACAAGCACAGCTCCGCTGTTTAACACCTTGCTGACCCGGCCCCCTGTCTGTGGCCTTTTCCCCGTGGCAGAGCCATGGATCCCAGCCTGCTGAGGGAGCGGGAGCTCTTCAAAAAGCGAGCCCTCTCCACGCCGGCCGTAGAGAAACGCCCCGCGCTGTCCTCGGACTCCTCTGCCTCCAAAAAGAAGAAAGCCAAGGCAGAACAAGGAGGCTCCTCCAGCTCCAAACAGAACTCAGGTGGGTGAATCTCCTGTCCGGCAGCTGCTCGGTGTTTCCCACTGCCTGCCTCTAAGCCGTGGCTTATTAATGTGAGTAACACTGTGGCTGTGAGTTTTGCTGGTGGTTGTTGTCATTCTTTGTCTTAAATGAGTGCTTTTTGTTAGGAGGTTCGCTTGCATAGTGTGAAAAAACAACTTCCCCACCCTGCATATGTGTTAAGCCTGATCCTGTGATTTGTTTGCTGATATTCTGTTGGATGAATTGCTGCTGCCAAAATAATTCATGTGAAGCTGGGCTTTGGTTTGTAGAGACCCTGAGATTGGCTTAGTTGGTTAAAAAACTTGGCTGTAATAATGCCAGGGTCATGGGTTCAATTCCCTGTGTGGGCCACTGACTGAAGGGTTGGACTCGATGGTCCTCGTGAGTCCCTTCCAACCCAGAACAGTCTGGGATTCTGTGATTTTGGTGCTTACTGGGCATGCAGTAACAGCGATTTCCTTCATTTTCTCTGTCTTTGCCTTGTTGGACGGGGCCTGGAGCAACCTGGTCTAGTCAGAAATGGCCCTGCCCATGGCAAGGGGTTGGAACTAGATGGTCTTTAAGGTCTCCTCGTGCCCAGATTGTTCCAGGATTCTCTGAGGATTTCTGGCTAAAACGTTTAGTGGACAGTAAGTTGAGGGATATCCATACACTAAGTGGGTTTTGCAAGGTACATCTTGTCTGGCTTGGGTGTTGTAATTAGCAGTTGTCCTTGTTTTTCCTGGGAGCTAAACTTTGATCAGGAGCACCGGGACTTCCGGAGCTTTCTGCCTGCCTGGCTGAGGAGCTGCGCGGTTCCCTTGGGATGGTGACACTGAGGGCACATCTCTCAGTGTCAAATAAGCAGCTGATAAAGCAGCACCAAACTAGTGGGAGCACATGGGAAGTGCAGCACTGGGGAGGGGATTTGCTCTGAAAGCAGTGGCAGTTCTTGAGTGCACTCTAAAGGTCAGAGCAAATGTGAGGAGTTACTAAAAACACAAAATACCGTTTTGCAAACTCCCTTCAGGCTCGTAGTTGGAATGATACCACGTGTGGCTCTCTCCTGAACTCCAGAAAAACAGAGAGATGAAAACAGCAGAGAAAAAGTCAAGGATAAGTGGGAGGAGTGAAGTGTCTTCTGTGTGAGGGGAAGAGCAGGGAGTTGTATCTGCAGCTTCTCAAGCCCCAATTAAAGTTGCCAGCCAGACATTCTGAAATAAACCGGAGGAGGCCAGTTTTCCATCCATCCCTTCGCCACGCTCTCCTCTCCAAATGCAATAAAAATCTATGTGGAATGTTCTAAGCTGTGTCTCCTGCACGAGAGCAGTTAGCAGGGAAAAGGGACGGGGAGGCATGAGGAGGGTGGAAGGTTCAAATGTGAGTCTGAGCTAGAGGATTTAGCAGATGAAGAAGGACTTTCGTTTCTGTGGTTTTGTGGGCTGAGAGTTTCTTTAAGTGCTTTTGTGTCTGTGAGAGAAAGAGCTCACACAAACAGGGACACAGTGTGGCTGTGAGGAGATACACTTGCTGTTTTCACTGCTGGCTTCCTTCCAGACAGCATCAGAAAGGTTTCAGGCTTTCTAAAAGAGTTTTATGCTGCAGAGTCAAAATCCTGTGCCTGAAAACCCGCTTTTTATTTGAACTGTCAGATTGGCAGGTGCCTGTCGGGGTATGTGGGTGTCAGAGGTGGGTCTGGGGAGGTGGAGTAAATACCTGATGTTGAAGAATCCCTGTCCCACGACCCCCAAAAAAGAAAATGAGATGATCAGCTGTATCAGCTCTAGTCCTGTTGTACAGTGACCACAAGGATGATGAATGTGTGCTCGTGTGTTGGCACTGATACTGAACACCCACAGGTCCTGCCTGGTTCTGTGACTCAAAGAACCTGCCCTTACCACTTTTGGGGGGAGGAGTGGTGTGGAGGTCATGCTGTTCTTCAAATGACTGAGTAGCTAAATCTGTCCCCTTTGTGAAGACTCACTGTGAGCTTCCCACTGCTCCTGCAGCCATTACTGTATAGTGATTTCTGTCGTTATTTCAAATCATTCTTCCAACAAGTTACTTGAAAAAATTCAACACTGCCTTGTTTACTCCCTTCAGAATTGTAACTAGAAAATAAATGAAATGGATCAAATCTCTTTGTTTAATTTTATTAACGAATGGTAAGTCATGGCTGTGGGCTTAGTCTTTATCTTAAGACCATTGTCCTGATGGGCTTTGCCAGTCGTAGTGAAGAGCTGAAATCTCCAGGGGCTGCTTGGTGGGAGTCATCCTGAGTCTCTAGGGCTGTGCAAGGGGAGACCTTTCTCTTCTGTTCCTTGTGCAGACACCCATTCCTCTTTGTAGACCTGTGAAATAAACAGCTGGAATGAGTGCCAAGGTTTGTCATTCCCTGTGCTTCTCCAGAAGGTGGGAGAACGTGGTGCCAGCGCAGCACAGGCCCACCGTGTTGCTTCCTGCACGCTGCCTTCTTGTGTGTAGCCGTGATGGGCATCCTGTGGGAATGCTGCAAGTGTCCACAGCTTTTTCTTTCAAGAAAGAGACATGTTAATTCAGTGTATCCTGGTGGCTACTCTGGCTTCTCTTGAGCAGGACACGGTCTTTTCAGGCTGATGCTGTCACGTGTCATCCTTACCAGCACTGGCATTATCTTCACTTTATGTCATGGTGTGAATCCTAAACTATCTGGTTCTTGGGGCATCAGCTTCCATTAATTGTGCTTATAGTTGGAGTTTTAGCTCAGAGCATTCTCTGCACGAGGAGCTGGTTCTGGCAAAGCCTCACTGTAAGCAGCATATCTGAGAGCAGTGGTCACTGTGTTGGTTTGTGACTGCAGAGGGGAGTTTGCTTCTCCAGGTGAATCACTGGACTAGCTGTGCTGGTTTGAAGTGCCCTGGGTGTCTTGTGACTCCTTCTCACCAACCAGGAGCAGCACAAGCCAATTAGCAAGTTTTCCATTGTGTCCAGATCTTCTGGAGCTTTGGCATACTCAACCTGAGAGAGGGAGTTGATATATTAACAAAAACAAGAGATAATTACAGGTACTGGCCGTAGCACAGAGGGATTTCAGACACGGACAGACTGTGAGGTCACTTTTGGGGGAGGCGTTTAGGTAGATTTTGTTTCCCTCATGCCAGGAATGTTCCTCGGTGTCAGACCCCCTGCAGTGCTGTGGTTGCCACAGTCCTGGGGCAGAGAAGTGTCCCTGCCTCTCCTCAGCAGGGGTACCAGGACAGCAGGATTTTGTGAAAGGGGGCAGATGTTCTGAAGGTGCTGGATTACTCAGGTCTCCACACCCAGAAATTGTTGACCGGGTTGAATGTGAAATAAGGGGAGAGCAGTTCTCTGGAACTGGAGAAGGGGAAGGAGAAAGGGTCAAGCTACCACAGGAGATTAGAAAAGACGGGTTTAGGGATACATTTCATGTTGGCTTAATTTGCCTCCCACCACTGTCTCTTCTAAAAGTGAGAAACCCATAATAAAAAGTGCAGCCAAAGGCAAGAACTGACCCAGTCCTGCCCTGACTGAGGGGTCTCTTGCCGTTCAGCCCTTCTCTCCCACCTCTGCTCACCCCTTGTCTGTCTGCCCTCTGTCTGTGCAGTTGCCTCTGTGGGACGACACTGCTGTGTCTTTGCACTGTGCCTGATCAGATTGTTGAGCATTTTTATAAACATTTTCTCCCGTTAAGCAACACAGGTTTATGCACATTAGGCAACGTTTGCTCCGTCAGGTAGACAAAATTCCATGCTAGTCACTCAATATAAACAGCAAAAGTTCATTTAAAAACAAAAATCTTTTCTTCCCCCACAACACTGCAACAGATTGTCCTTCTGCTAAACACTTGGAAAGCCTTTGCCAATCGCTCCAGTTCACATCCAGAGATAAAATTACAACTGTTGCTGTTATATTTAAGACCACAACAAAAAAGCACGTGACTTGCTCATTTGTAAGGTACGAGAGGCTTCATTCATTGAGGGTGTCAGATGCTCTCCAAGTGCTGCTGCTCAGTCCTCCCTACACCACCTCTGTTTCCCTCTTCCTGAAGCTGTTCATCATGGCTCTGACGGGATTGGGCTCGTTCTCCAGGTCTTTCACAGTTTTGTTTTTCACGCAGCAGCAACAGTCCAGCAGCTCGTAGAGGAAAGCCAGCACCACCAGGGAAACTACAGTGAAGATGAATATGATCAGGATAACAAAGCAGGCAGTGTTCCAGTTGTCATGGAAAGGGTAAATTTTTTGCACTTGAAAGCCCAGGTATTGGGAGATGGATGTAGTCTCATTCCAGTGAGTGCTGTTGAGGGTTGCCATTCTTGAAGAGTCACAGTCCTGGGGGCTGAAACACAAACAAAGCTGTTAAGGACTCTGTCCATCAAGAACATGCTGTGATTTTTATCACAAGCTGCAAGAGCTTCAGCTCAGACTAAGTGCTCACACCTCCTACAGCCGTGGGTTGTTGCATACTCATATTTGCTCAGCAAAGTGTAAAACTCCAAATGCACAGCTTTGGGATTGGTCTGGAACATGAATTTCCACAGTGTCTCATCCGTGCAGGCATCACATGGTGCAAGTTATTTGGGAATCAGAGAGCTTGGCTGCTTTGTTTCAACTCTGTGCACAGACAGAATGGTCACACAGACACTTCAAGGTGTGCAATGGTTTCAGCCACTGGAAATCCTGTTTGTGGTGCTGTGGTCCTTGGGATTTATACCAATGAAAACCCCAGCCTTTCTGAGGTGTTCTGATTTCTTATTTTCAGCTCTGCTTAACAGCTGGAAAGGGAATGTCTCTCTGGCTCCAGTGCTGTTTGCACCCAGCATTGGAAGCTCCTTTGGGGTGTGGGGAGAGACGAAGCAAAAGGTGACTTTGGTTTATAAATCTGCCTTTGGTTTATAGTCTTGTGTTATAAAAGGTGTCCAAGGAACCACAGTGACTCCTGGTTCCCAGTCATGGAGTGCTGTAGGACAACATAATAACCTTTGGATCCCTCAGGCAATTTAAACCTGGGTGTGGGACAAGGTGTCAGATCTCCAGGTTTCCTGGAGGATCTCCAGGTTTCCTTGAGGAAATAGCGAGGAGTTTTTAGGTGTGGGACAAGGTGTCAGATCTCCAGGTTTCCTGGAGGAATTAGCAAAGAGTTTTGAGGTGGAAATGGTGGTGATGGTGTCTGCTAAAGCAGCTGACTTAAAGCAGTCTAAGCACCTGTCCTCATTTCTGTGAAATTATTAAAAAAGGATATAGTGAAACCCGGGATGGTGCAGCTGAACCAGCTTGCAATCCGTGTCTTATCATTCAGATATTTTGCATTTTGTTCTTTGTCCTTCTGTCTCTAATGGATTTAAATTGAAACAGAGCACCTTTGTGGCTGGGAACATACCTGGCATTAGCATTCCATACAGACATTTACTGGAGGGGTTGCAGTAACTTACTGTTTCCTCTGTTAAATCTGTAACTGAATACACAAATTAGTAATTGAATATACAAAGTATCACTGGGATGGATAGGATTAATTAAGCTGTTTGTTGGTGGTTTTTTTCTTAAACAGAAGTTTACAGAGCAAATCCAAGCTAAAAATACTCCTGAGTTGAGTCAGGTTCTGGCATTGAGAGCGTGGCTTGGTTTGGTCACAGTCTGGGAAGGAAACTCAGCCAACTTGTTTGGGGCTAAAAGTCAGGAGGGTTTTTGAAGGGATGGCCTGAAGATTTATTTGAAAATCTTTGAGAGAGAGGGCAGGCTGAATAAAAAGATTTGAAGTCCCCTTTGAGGAGTAATTAATATAAGCAGGATTTAATTGTGTATTTTAAATGGCAAGAGGATATCCTTGGGAAAGAAAGCAGCTTTGTTTTGAACTTTGTAAACAGATTTCTGAGACTGAGGGGTTTGCTGGAGTCTGTTACACGTAAGTTTGCTCGCTCTCTAAACACACAGGCTCAAAAATTAACTGTTCTGTGATGCAAATTTTAGTATTTTTAGTGGTTTTTTTCAATCTTGAGCACAGAATGGCTGGCCAGGCACAGAGCAGCATCCAGCCCCTTCCCATTCCACAAGCCACCATTAGGACACTCTCACCTTTATTCCAGGAGGTAGAATTGGATGCCTTGCTGGTTTGTACTCCTTGAGGGTGAGGATGATGATTTCCTTAGATTTGAATCAAGCAAGGCAGATAAAGATCAGCTGCTCATAGCTCTAATTATTAAAAGGCTGAGGTAGCCATTGCTGGGTGTTCAGAATTGCCACAGCACTAAGGTTAATGCCCTTGAAAGCTGTCAAAACAGCCTGTTTGCCTGCAGTTTTACTCATTTTGTAACAGCACAATTCAAATTCATAACATCAGCCAGTCTGATTTGAAATCCAGTCAGCTGTTACGTGTATCCAAAATGCAGTGAGTTAAATATTTAATGAACTGGCTCCTGTAATATCTGTGCTAGGTTTTAATTGAAAAGCATTGCCATCTTTAGGCACTGCAGAGGAGCAGCTTTATTTGAAACCATATTCATGGAGCAGAGGGAAATGACTGGCAAAAAATCCTTTTAATGCAGTACTGGGCAAGTCCTGTTTAAGCAAGGACTGAATAGACATCTTGGGGTAAAAGCATTTACAAATCACAGCTGGCTCCTGACCTGTCCCTTTGCCTCGTGTCCGTGGCTGCTCCGATATTCCAAAGGGATTAACATACAACGGGGTTTGCTCCCTACCCCGACTGCCCCCATTTCTAGACCAGGTTTCTCACACATCCACACACACGGGTCTCTCTCAGGCAGCCTCATTTCTGGAACACCCCCTGGGAGGTAACATTGCTCACATTGCAGGTTGAGCCGTCTTTGTTTTAAGGAAAACGCTTTCTGTAGAAAGGTATAGAATCAGTCCCGGGGAACGTGAGGCTGCAGGAAACAAGCCACCTCCCCTGCAAGGCTGAAATCCATTTTGTTTGTTGAATCTTGGCTTGTGGTGTCAGCTTTGCTGTAAGATGGAGTGGCCATCAATTTTCCATTAGTGCACAGATGGTGAAAGTGCTTGTCTGATGGTGCAAGACCAGCCCCTCCGCCCTCAGCGGGGCAAACCCTGCTCAGCCCAGAGAAAAACCACCCTGATTCCAAGGAGCTTCTACAGGTTCGTAGCATACAGGCACATTTTCTTTCAGTAATCAAGACAAACCTAAGAGAAGGTTATAAAACGATCCACACCTACCTCTTGTGTGCAAGGATGCTGAGAGAGCGCCGTTCTGGTCCCTTATTTTAGTGCAGCCTATGGCACAGCTAAGATGGAGCTTTCCTACCATTGGCCAGAGCACGATGCTGCTGACAACTTCCTTTGTGCTCATTTGCATCGAGCCCTCAACCCCAGGAGTAAATCATTCATAAATATGACTCTGACTGTCTGGAATAAGAAACAAACCCCTCCCTGCCCTCGTTTTTGGGACGTGCTGAGCTCGTTAGCAGAGGAGCGCCCTGGGAGCGCGGCGCTGGCCGCGACCCCGCTTTGCTTTGTGCTGGAATCAGCCATCAGCCCACGACGTTTGAAGTGTTAATATCTGCAGATTTCCAGCCTCCCCGTGTGCTCAGATTCCCCTGTCATGGCCCGTAGCAGGCTGTAGCCAGGCAGATTAAACGAGATAATCTTCCTGATTCAAATGACAGAATGAAAATATGATAACTTGTCTTAACTGTTTGTTGTGCCTCTGGATGTATTTTAGTCACTTCTTTGTCTGAAGTTACACATAGGAATTTTTAATTTATTTATAAAATACCCTGCATAGACATTAATTTTTAATGTTAAAAGGGAACCCTGTATTTTCAGGGGGAGCTGGCTTTTGTCTTTCTCCCTGTTTTCAGTCTTAATTTAGTAACCAGAATAAAATGTTCTTCAGCAGCTGGAGTTACACTGGTTCTTCTACGTTAATTTTAGAATTGTTGTGCTGTGTAAAGCCTCTAAGACCATGTCATGTAACAGCTTCAGGATTCTGGGTTTTTCCTCACCCTCCTCTGATTTTTCCACAGAAATAATAGGAGCTCATTATCTTTGAGATATCTGTTGTCCTGTCAAATGTGCTTAGAAATCACTGGCGGATTAAAAATTCCCTGTGGTGACAAAGAGGTTTTCTGGAGTAGCTGAAATTCCAAAAAGCTGTTGCCATTAGGTTTGAGCAACCTTGTGCTGTTAATGGGTCTGTGGATTGTGGTTTGTGGATATTTGTGTTTAATTTGCTGTGCTTTGAACTGAAGTTAATGAAATGGCCAGTAACAACCTTGCAAGAAATTCTGAAACAACCTGATAAAGGACAGAACCAGATTTGAAAACAGAGAGGATTCTGAGTTGATGTTTGAGTGGTGCAACACACCAGGTTGAATTGTAGTGACCTTATAGGGGTCTGTTTAATAAATTTCTCAAGCAGAGCTACTTTAAACAATATATAAAAAGTAAAAATCACAGCCTTCCTTTACCCGCTTTGTAACCATTGAATGCCTTCTGGGAAAAAGGGAAACTTTGTGCCCAATCTCAGCTATTGGTAGAGCAAATGCAGTGCATTATTTCAGCCTGGATTCATGTAGTGTAAATGATTATGGGGTGTTAACCCACTGAATTAAACATGTTCTCTTATGGTCATAAAACTGCAGTTACTTGCTGCTTTCTTAAAGGTCAAGTCCCAGTAACTTTTTATTTGTGGGGCTCTGCTCAGAAATGTTCCAGAGCCGTGTCCACCCGCTCTGGGTCCGGATCAACACGTGCTGGGACAGAGTCCTGAGGGTGTCTCCTCCTGCCACGCACCTTTCTGTCCTTAGACACCATTCTGAACCCTTCTGGCAGTAGAGATGCAGCTCAGAGCCAAGAGGGTGGGTTTGAACCGTCATTAAATTGTTTGTTTTCTCCCTTTGTAGATCACAGCAATGGATCGTTTAACTTGAAAGCCCTTTCAGGAGGCTCCGGCTACAAGTTTGGAGTCCTTGCTAAAATAGTGAATTATATGAAGGTATGGTGTTTGGGTGTAAAATTATCATGTTTTTAAATACTTTGATTATTTGTTCTCCTGTGGTAGCTGAAAGATGCTGAACATTTCAAACTCCAAAATTGTTTTACTGCAAGAGTGAGAATTTCAAGGAACTGCTTGATGAATTTGAAATGCTGTCAGTAAATGAAATTGCTGTCATTTTGTTCCATTACTGCAATCCTAATTGTCCCAGGTCACTTCACAACCAAGGTAATGAGTTGGATTTGCAGCAATTGCAAGCTGCTGTCAGCTTTTAGGATTCATAACCTATTGATCAAGATGAGCATGTAATTTGTTGCCAGTTTTAGTTACTTTCTGATAGTTGAGTTGCTGAGTAAAACTATTCCAGAGCTGTGATAGCTGCTGTTTGTCTCTGCAGACCCGGCACCAGCGGGGAGACACACACCCCTTGACCCTGGAAGAGATTTTGGATGAAACACAGCATCTAGATATTGGACTCAAGCAGAAACAATGGTTAATGAGCGAGGTAAAGCAAACATCTGTTTAGATTTTCATTCAAGGATTATGATAAACCCCAGTTATACATTTTTATTTCATTTTAAGCTCTATAAATATGTCATCCCTCCTTAAGAAACTACATTGATTCATGTGTTTGTCTGTCTTGTACCTCTCTGCAGAGTAAAACTAGGTTGGTTTTAACCAATACAGGCTGTAGCATTCCTTTGTTCTGGGAAACAGAAGCCTCCACTCTGGCAGTGTTGTTTGTGAGGGAAGCTTGACTTTGCTGAAGTCTTTCACAAGGTAGCTACAGGTTGCTTCCAAAATGAACCAGGATATCAAAATGGAACAAAAAAGCTCCTCCCAAGAAGTGCATATAAAATGAAAAAAAAAGTAATAAGCGTGTGCACTTTGAGTTTAAAATTCCTGTCCCTGTTGCAGGCTCTAGTCAAC
>JAOXXN010033984.1:0-10517 GCA_026770055.1 Myrmophylax atrothorax
CTCTAAATCTAAAACAAACCAACCTAAAACCATTGAAGACTTCGTTTTTGTGTCTTTGCCTGATGATGCACAGCACAAATTAGAGGTAATTACTTGTTCACTGTTGTGGGAGGCAAATGAAGGAAAAGTCTGGTTAAGGAGATTTTGAAATGCTTAGGTCTGTGTCTGTGAGTTTATGGAGTAGTCATAGATTAAATCCTGAAATAGATGTGGTACTGCATTATATATGTATGTAATTGTGTATATATATATATGTAATTCTATGTATACATATAGAATAAATATATAAATAAATATAGATCCACACACAGAGTGCAGCTGATCTCTGTGTGACCACAGGAGGGGACTCTTGCACTGCAGTTCATTTGTAGCAGAAACCAGGGGACTTAGCAAAATAACTTCCAAATTGATTTCATACAGCGTGACTTGAAAATGAAAGACTTTGAATTAATCAAGTGTTGAATGATGAGAGAAATTCAATATTTAGTTCTGCACTATATAAATACTTAAACTGTCTATGCTAATGAAACCTGACAAGAAAGCAGTAACTTCATAAAATTAAACAGATAACAAGATATCTGCTCTCTGTGCACGCCTTTGGTGCGTGTTGATGTCTTTGAAAGCTGTGAAAGTGAGGATAGAAAAGTTTGCTTAATATACTGGTTGCCACTACATCTATTAGAGACAGTAATCTGGAAGACTTTTGGACCTTCTAGCATTTGTTAATCATAAAACCATTTTTTTTTTTTTTTTCTGTAAGCTGGAAAACTGAATATTAAGTGTTTTCCTGATCGTTTTCAGTGATGGCACTGGAAATGAAAATATTTATTGACTAGAAGCCATGAAATTGATCCATCTCTCTAATTGCTTCACATTTTCTCATGAGTTGTGTAATAGAAGCATTATGGCTTTGTCTGAACATCTTCAGTTAGAAGATGCAGTGAAAATCCAGCAGAGTTTTCCCAGATTGTCTTTGCTCATTATTGTGGCTGTCAAGTGTGATGTTTTGTTTTGTTGGTTTTTAATAGATCACAACCAATGCTATTTGTGAACATAGAACTGTTCTGAAAATTGCGTTGTTTTTGAAATTAATCTGACCTTAAATTTATTTGAAAAGACATGCACTGCTGCTCATTTGGTAGCATTCATTTGCTTAGGCAGAAATTGTGTTTACTAAGAAGAATTTTTAATTTATAGATAATCTTTTTAAATTACTTGGCGTGTTTAAGGGTGATGATGGGAAGACTGATAACAATTTATTGCAGTTAACTCATAATTGAGTATGGAAACACTGCTTCCTTTTCCTCTTTCAAACATATCAAGAAATCCCCTTGGGATTATTGCCATAAGAACATAGTCTTTAGATGAAGAGCACAGAGCTGAGTCTTCCAAGTCCTTCAAGTATTTTTCAGTATAATATGAAACTACAAGAGGATATTCTAAATAATAGAGGACATCTCTTTAAAATGCTGATCTGCAATACCACGAGTTGGGATAATTTCCTGAAAACTGTTTGTGTATTTCTTCTAGAGGCATTTTAGTTATCTTAATTTGCAGTTTGAAAACCCATCTGTGTTATTCAGTGTACATACAACAGCCTTCAGTAGCCTAAATTGAGCTGAAGAATTAGAAGGCTATTATAGACTAATATTAACTAAATTGTGATGGCCCTTGTGCAGGAGGTTAAAATGTCTCTCTGTTGTGATGTTTGTATTATGTTTAAGTGTGTAGTTACTGCATGTATTGTAATAATAAATGTGTTTAACTTCTTCTGAAGGTGAGGGTGGTGAGATCATCTCCACCAAGTTCACAGTTCAAAGCCACATTTCAGGAGTCTTACCAGGTCTATAAACGTTACCAGATGGTTATTCACAAGGACCCACCTGATAAACCAACCATAACTCAGGTCAGAAGGCCAAATTAATTGTCTGCAAAGCTTCCCCTCCATTTTATGTGTCCTGGTTCTCAGAGAAACAAATGTGGATTTTACATCCATTGTATATTCAGGAGCATTTAAAATGCTGTACCAATTAAAATCAACATCCTGAAAGTGCAAACTCTTTTGATACCTCTTTGTGAGTGCCACAAATATTTGGCCATGGTTGCAGACCAAAAAGTTATGGATGTTTCATGGGGATGCTGTTGAATAAGAGATGGAGAGGATGAGGCTGTTGGAGAGAGATGTTTAGGGCCTTATAAATACAAATCTCTTAAGAACTGAATCCAGCTGGACACTCAGCCTGATAACTGGTCTTGTTGGCTTTGGTTTGAATTCTTCCATAAGGAGGAACTGACATGACAAGGGCCAACATGTGAGCAAGAGTTTATCATGCACACAAATTGTTGGTTTCAGGTTCACAGGAGTTGAATTATTCTCTTCACTTTCAATTTAAGCCTTTCAAAAGGTAATCTTGGCACTCCATCTAAATCACACATTGTTACTGCTTCTTGTAGTGACCAGTTGGAGTGTAAGGGTGAACTGTCAGACGTTACTTCTCTGATAAAGAAAAGAAAGTATCATGAGCTTAGAAAAATAGTATATGTAGCAAGAATATGTAATTGCTGAGCCAGAGAAATGAGTAATATGCCATTAAAAATACTACATTTAAGAAGTCCTTGAGACTGTACAAGGAAACTAAAATTTGTAGTTGGTTTGTTAGATGCTTGCTAAAAAAATAGGTTGAATAAACTCCTGCTTTGGAGTGTTCTAGCATTATACAGCTTTTATTCTTCAATGAAAAATCAGCAGTCAGTTTAAGCTCAGTGTTAGTTGTCAGACTTTCTCCTGTAGGAGGTTTCCTTATTACTGTGTTTAAAATAGCAAACTGACTTCAGAGGCTTTGAAGTGGGTAGGAGGAGATCTTTCACTAGCCTTACCTTCAGAAGCAGATTATCTGGTGATATGCACTCAAAATAGAATGCTTGTATTTCCCTTGCTCTGAAGGTGAGGTTAGTACCTGTCTCCTTTGAGGACCCCCAGTTCAAATCATCCTTCAACCAGTCTGCCTCTTTGTTTGCCAAGTATCAGATGTCTGTACACAAGGACACACCTTCTGACTGTGGGGAAAACGAGGTACAGTTCTCTGCATGCACCTGTCTGAAAACATCTTTTTAAAGTGGGCAGTTAAATGGTGGGAAATGGGGTCTCTGAGAGTGATTCTAAATATTTAAATATTGCAATTTCCATTCGGGGGGAAAGCATTGAGTTTTTCATTGAGGTTCTGTTGCAGACTTTGGCCCAGAGGTCACTGAGCTGAAGAGGGAGGGATTAAACCTGATTTGTAAAGAGACTGGAGACTAAGATTTACACTGGAAATAGGATGATGGTATAGAAGTGGTTTTTTGATCTGCTTTAAAATTGTTTGGTACCTTTTCTACGTTTCTCCTTAATTTTTTTATGGTCTTGCTTAATTTAACATGTGACGGTTTTAAAAATCTCACCTTTATTCCCATTCCATTGCTAAGCACACTGCTCAACTGGAACTGACATCTGCAGTAGGAATAGTGCAAAAATGCCTCCACCAGCTGCTTCCCTGAGGTTCACTGAGAGTACATTCCATATGGACAAACCCTGCTCTTAAAGTGGTGTTTACAGGAGGCTAATCCTAATCTAATAAATTAAAAAATAATTCAAAATACTCGTGGGGTTCTAAACAAGCAGCAGTTCTCCATTTCTCTGGAAGGTGGCACAACCTCTTCATTAGCAGAGTTAATGAAATTGCCACCTCAGAGCTGTCATTTTATCTACTGCAGATGTGCAGCTTTAATATTGGTCGACTCTCTAGTCAGGCTTTTCTGTTCTTGAGAGTGACACCTCGCAGGCTGTGGCTGTTCTCCAGGTAGAATAGTAAAACCACATCATAATTTTTGGCTTTAGTTCAAAACAGTGTAAGGAGAGCTTTTTTTTTTTGGTGAGATGTCTCTAGTGCTACTCTGGAAAGCCATAAAATCCATCTCACTTTGTTTTGTAAAATGATCAGTCTCATAACTATAAGTAGAAGTCTCTGCCCTTTTTATAATTACTGACAGAAGTGCCTTTAATTATAATAATGTAAAAATGGGAAACATGCCAAGGTAGGTTGAGCTGTTTACTGGATTTTTACCAGGCATTACCTGGTCTGATCAGGGACTTGATTTTTCTGCTACAATGAAAGTATTTCAGCCTGTAAAGGTGCATTAAGGACAGTCAGGTTTGCACCACCTTGAGGTGTAAAGTCTGTCATGGGAATTGCATTGAATAGGAAGGAGATGGATTTCTGTTCACTGCTACAGTGTAAGGGATTTTTATCCTCTTTTTTTTTGTTACTTGCCATAGGTGTTTCCCTGCTTTGCCTTTATCCTCCCTCTCTGGCCTCATGTTTGTGCAGGTTTAGTAAAACATTCCAGGGGAGGCATAAAACCTTCTCTGAAGCATCTCCTGAGTGTGAAAACTTGGGGTGGTGCTGGTGGGTTTGAGTTCAGGTGCCTGTTCAGCCTTGGTCAGGGATGTTGTGTGTCCATGTGACTGCCTGGCCAAGAAGGTGTTTCTGTTCTCAGCTGTTCAGAACTAACACTGGATCTTCAATCCAAAGCAGTCTGTGTTTGAGCTCTGCAGGAAGAAAAATGAAGAACATTCTAGACAAAAATGTATTTTTGTGTAGTTCAGAAGCTTTTTTTCTTTTTTTTATTACCAAATCTGTGTGGGAAGAGAATTGACTGAGTCACTTCTAAGAACAGAAGATACCAAGTAGGGTAAAACTGATTCAGATTATTGAGGGGTGAAAAATACTCTTTGGAAGACCTCAAGCTTCTTCTTTTTCAGGCTTTTTAATGCATCATACAAACATTATGGAGCCAAAGAGTTTTTTAAGTAAAGGTGGAATGAAACTCTGTCATGTAAACAGGGCTTTTTATCAGAATAATAACAAGTCTGCTTTTGGCTTTAAACTGGCCAACATCCAGGATTTTTTTGGTATCTTAAAAATTAAATTTAGCTTTTAATCTGTGCAAACTACTCTGTGAGGCTGATGAACTTAATTTTTCAGGGAGAGTCCTGCACACTTTTGGAAGTTTCTGGTTTAGGAAGAATATTTACATTTGGCTGAACACTTCATATTCAGAAACCTGCCAATATTTATATTTATAATCCAACAAAAGTTGTTACGGGACATATTAGCAGGTTCTTTTAGGAATATATTCTTAGGTGGTTTGCATTAACATACACTGTCTGCCTATATTAGCTACTAGGCTAGTTTAATATTAACCTTATTACATTAAAAGGCAATTTTAGGAATTGATTTAGAATTTTGGTGATTATTTGAGAATAACACTAATGTGAAAAGTTATAAAAATATTCACACTATTAACAAAAAGTGTGAACAATGAATCTGATTATTGCTGAATGAGGGTGAAAGAAAGCCTTTTTGCACCTATGTAAAATACATACAGCTTTTCATCAAGGTTTTATGTGAGAAGGGAGAGCAGATGATCAGTGCCATGATCTGGTAAATGGGCTGGGGTTGGACCAAGGGTTGGACTTGATGATCTCAGAGGTCTTTTCCAACCCAATCGATTCTGTGATTCTGTGATTTTCAGGGCAGGGAGTCCTTGGAATTGAAGTTCTGGGCACTCTCTGGTTGGTGCTGATTTGAGACCAGTGACACCTGGTGTTTCACTGCCCCTCATGATCCTGAGCCTTCTGAATTTTGCCTTTCCCTCCTTATTTTCTCCTTTCCTTCTTCTGCCTCCCTGCATAGCACCAATTGTGCTGAGTTCATTAAAATAAATTGTGATTTCGCTGGGAAGAGCCCTGTGTGTATTTTGGTCCTGCAGTTCTGATTCCTGAGTGAGGCAGCGACTTCTCTTTGTTGTAATAAAAAGCAAGGTACAAATTTCAGAGTGGAAGAAACTCCCAGAGTTGGTGTTACCACTGTCGTGATGAAATTTGCCTTTTCTATGGAAGCACCATCACAATCCTCTGTTCCTCTTTCACTGGCAAGTAGAGGGTTTGGTAAGGTAGAAATGCAGTTATTATCTGCCCAATAATATCATATTCTAAGAACAGGTTGAAGTATTTCCTTGCTTCTGGAATTAAAATCAATTTAGTTTGCAAGAGAAAAAATTCAAAATCTGTTTTTAACTTAACATAAAAGCAACAACTGTTTTCTGCATAGTTTTTTAAACTGTTCATTATCCCATTTTTTCTTAGTTTGTCTGGTATAAACTGAAGTTACCCTGGAAATCTTCTCTCCCCTCTCAAAACCCTTTTGGTCACTTTCTGCAGGAATTCAGCTTCCAATCTGACTTGGTGTCTCTGTGATTCAGAGCCAGCTACTGATGTTACACAGAGTTGGTGGCACTTCAGAGTATTTATGTCAGCATGTTTTTATTGAACTGAATTGGTGTCCTGAGGAAAAACACAACAAACAATTTTCTAATTAAAGCTTTCTTCATAATTCTTGCTCTTAAATAGTGCTGTGGAAGAATTGATTTTTCTGTTTTCTGCTGTGGGGACACAAAGCTTTATTAAGCTGCAGTGTAAATGCTTGGTCCTCTGCTGGTTTAGGAATATATGTGTTCTTATCTTAAAATAGTTGGAAAAAATGAGAAGAATTATGGGAAACCTCAGCAGATTGTTAAGTGGTAAGGTATAAATAGCTAATGAATGAGGTAAATTGTGGAAAATAGGTGTATCCCTGCCTTTTGGAGGAGTTTATCCAGGGCTACTTTTGAATTAGTCAAGTTCCTGAACTGCTCATTTTTGGGAGCTGTGAAAATGTTCATGAAAAGAATCTCTTTTAATGTTTGTCCCATTCTTTGTGTTTCTTCTGGGCCTTTATGAAGTTCTGTCTGTGGACCTTTATCTCGGGTCCAAAATGACAGTCAGACCGTGTCCTGTTCCCAGCACAACAGAGCTGCTATTCACTGCCTTTGTTGTTGTTGTTTTCTTGTTTGTTGGACTATTTTGTTTAAGTAGTGGAAGATAAAATCATTATAGGCCAAGATTTGTGCCTGTAACATGTATAAAACCCACAAATGTAATCAATTGCAAGGATTTATATAACTTGTATCCAAGTCAGCTGTTTGGTGTTTCTTTCTCCTTTGGTGGTGTTTGTATTTATTTTGGGAAATGAATCAAGCTATAATGAAAAAAAATGAAATAATGAAATGTTAGAAAAACTGAGAAATGGAGACTTCTCTAAAGAACAGAGAGGAGGGAGTAGGCTGAGCATCCTTTTATTGAACAGACCTTGTTTCCCTGTGTTATCAGTGAGAGAGAGTTGGAGCACAAATCATAGAGCTGATCAGCAGATCAAGAGTACCATAATTACTCAAAAAATTATATGGGTGGGGGTTTGTCCACCTTTCTTTTCTTCATTTTTCATTAAAAAGATTACAAATGCTAATACAACTTTGTCAGAGTAATTCATGCACAGAGAAATGGATAAATACAGGTTTAGAGCCTGTATTTTATTTTTTTTTAATTGAGTAACTTTTAATAGCATTGGGTTGTATTTCTGGGAGAAAATGTGTAGATTAATATATAGAAGGATGATCTGATAATGGGAAGAATGAACTTGTTATGTGTCTTATATAATCCCAAGGGGCACAGACTGGCTCTTTGGATGAGACCATTGGATTTATGGCTCTTAGGAATGGTTTGTCTTCTGCTTTGCTAAGAGCAATCCTTATCTACGAACGTTTTACCTCTTGCTCAGCAGCAAAAATACCTGTTCTGGATAAGAAATGCAGGGAGGGCCTTGCAGAATGCAAATCACCTGGAAGGTGACCCACCTCCAGCCCAGCCTCAGGATGGTCTGTAAAGTATGTGGAGGTTGTTGTCCAAATATCTCGGAACATTTTGCCACCTGCATCTCTTCTGTGTTTTATATAAAGTGTCAGAATTTATTTCTTGGTGTTTAAATGATGGATACAGATGTGGAGCTGTGGATGTCTCCAGGCAAATGTTTTAGGTGAAATGAATGCAGTCAAAACATTCCTTCGTGGCCTTTTCATCCCAAGAAGGAAATATTTTGATCCCAATGAAGTAATGGCTAATTTGGATCGAATAAGGGGTATCTCTAGCAGTCCTTAATGAAGGATCATCTCACCAGAGCCTCACATTTCTGACCCAAGGCTGTCTTTTTTAAAATGCTTCTTTGAAGTGAGTTATAGAAGCTGTCAGCATATTTCATACACAAACACACACATACACATGTATATATATATATATATATATATAAAAGCTCCTGGCTAGTTTAGTTCTTTAACTGTACTCAGTTACTGTGCTAAACAAAAAAATAGTGTCTATCATTCCAAACTGAGTTTTACATATTACATATTGCCATGTAAAAATTTAAAATTACGCATTTTTTCATTCCTGCCTCTTCTCTGGTGAACTTTAATGATTGATCTGTGTGGTTTAAAACAATACACCTCATCCATTAATGTGATTTTTAATCTTCAAGTGTTTTTACAGCAGCCTTTGTCTTCCAGAGACTGAAATGCAGTTGTGGCAGCTACTCCAGTCAGAAAACATTTCCATAAAAGATCATAAAAGCTGTACAGTAGTTTCCAGAACGAGCAAGAGCGAACAGTTTATTGCTGTTTAGACCTGAAGCAAGCGTTTTATTTAACTTCTCATGAGTGTTTTATAATGACAAACTCGTAGCAAAATAGTGTCTCTCTGTTCCCTCTGTGAAAGTGGCTGGACACTCTCTTTGCTTTGTGCTTAACTAAATATTTGTCTTGGAAGACAAGAATTTCTCTGCACACAAAAGATACACTGTTTGAAAAGGTGCAAAAAATTACTGAAATCCGTACAGTGGGTTTTTTCTTTCCTAGGGTGTTTTTTTAATTGCCTCCCAGGAATCCACTTGAACTAATACAGAAAACTGAGGGAATAGTCTGGGAAATACCAAGGAACACGTTCCAATCAGTTCCAAACTGGTATCAGCAGCCAGTTGGAAACTTTTGGGTCTCTCTGACCTAGTTTCCTCTTTCTTTTATTTTTTAGTGAGACAATGCTTAAAAAATCAATAGCCTTTGTGGTTATTTTTAACCTTCTTTACCTTGCCTCAGCAGCCACACATTTTTATTGTGCTCTTGAATGAGTTCTTTTATCATTTTGGTTGCTGGCAGCTTTCAGAACATCTCTCTGCAATGAAAACCTGCATTTTGGGTCTCTGGGAATGCTGATTTAAGGACTTAGAATGAGTATTTCTATATCAGCCTCATGCCTTCTGTTCACTTGTGTGACTGGAGTGCCATGGACTCATGGATTATATCTTGAAATGCCTGAGAAGAGCCAAAGAATTTAGGCATCCAGACAATTAATTTACTTGCCCATGGTTAGATTGTTTCAGTTCAGATTCTTTTTGCATCACTGTTAATGTTGTTCTCCCTGATTTTACCACTGAGTTTTCTGTATAAATCCATATAAAATTAAATAATCTTTACTGTAAGACTGATAAATCTCCATTACACTGAGAGTAAGTTTCTCCTGAGCACACAAAGCCACAGTGACTTTTGTCACTCCACAAGATTGTTTGTCTGAAATGTAATTTCTATCCCATCAGCAATTATTTCTTTTTCCTTAGTCCCATTCTTATACTGAAAACTACATTTGAGACAAGCATATAGTCTTTCCTTAATTGCTATGTTTTGAAGGCCCTTCCTTCACCTCCAGGTGTGTGGATATCTCTTTAGCATCCTTATATTTCTGTCAGCAGTTGTTGGAAATGCTGCTCAGAGCCAGCCCCAGGATAAGACTTTGATCCCCCTCTCAACTGAGCTCCAGTAGATTGCCCAGTTCAAGGGTGCTTTGGCACCATCTTTTCTTGTAACAATCCTACTTTTTGTCCCATTTTCCTGAGAGAATTTTCTTCATTTTCCAGCTCAGTTTCAATCCGTTTTCCTAAAGAGTTTTTTTTAGTTTGTTTTTTGTTGTTTCTTGTCTTGGGAGGGAGTTCATAGCAGCTTCTTCCAGCCTTACTGCAAGTTGGAATTACTTTTTCACTGCACAGCTTTATGGTTAATATTGATTCTAGTCTAGTTCTGGCTAAGGAAGACAAGGTTTGCAGGAAGCCAAAAGGAGCTGGATAAAACAGGAATAACACTGGGCCTGGAAAGGAGCTTCTAGAGCAGAAAACCCCAATTCTCACCCTGTGTTTCCCTCATATCTGAACAATTGCACTACTTGAGGAGGGAAAACTCCAGGGAAGATGCCAGTATCCCTCTAGGAGGAATGCCAAGTGTCATGGCTCTTTTCTGTCAGTGTGTACAGGAATATTCATTTGGCCACTTCCAGTTGCCAAGATGGGGAACAGCATTAGGTTGTCCTTGGAATCAGAGACAGGAAGAGGGAATGAACTTGCTTGCCACACGAGCAGGTAATGCCCTGGATCTGTAGGTTGTATGACATGTCATTGTTATCTTTTATTTTATTATGAGCCTGGCATATATTTCATAGAATCATAGAATGGATTGGGTTGGAAAAGACCTCCGAGATCATCAAGTCCAACCCTTGGGCCAACTCC
>JAOXXN010033985.1:0-10502 GCA_026770055.1 Myrmophylax atrothorax
ACACCCCCTCAACCCCAAACCTGCCTGGCATCACCACCCTGACTGAGCAGCCAAAATGAATTCGGGATTTTCCAGATATTTTGGTGTCCCTTCTCTTGGCCACCACCAAGCCATGGCCACCAACCACACTGGAAGTCCCTCCAATCCAGGGGTCCCTGTGGCTCTGCTGGTGGCCTGGGGACATGGGGACACCACCCCAGCCCCAAACCTGCCTGGCATCACCACCCTGACCGAGCAGCCAAAATAAATTTGGGATTTTCCAGCCATTTTGGTGTCTCATGGGTGGGTTTAGCACCTCTTGGCCACCACCATCCCATGGCCCCCACCATCCCATGGCCACCAACCACACTGCAAGTGTCCCCCAATCCAGGGGTCCCCGTGGCTGTGCTGGTGGTGACTCTCCAGGTCTCCAAGGCAAATCCAGAGGGTGAGGATGATGATGGAGAAGCTGGCACAGATTCCCACAGGGAAGGAGGAGCTGGGTGGTCCCAGCCCACCCTCCCCAAGCTCCTGATGTGCCAAAGGCTGCAGGGAAAGGCCTTGGGGACCTTCCCCAGGGTGTTCCCAGTGGTGGGGCTGGTTCTTTCCAGCATCATCCATGGATTTCCACTCCCAGCCCGAGGCTCAGCTCTGGTTGATGTGGCCCTTCCATCCTTCCTGTACCAAACCCACCCAAAGGTTGGCAGGGGGAACATCCCCAACCACCAGTTTTCCAAGGAATTCCAGCAGTTTTCCAAGGTGAATTTGGAATTCCAGCAGCCATCCTGTGCCTGGAACCAGGAGCTCCTCATCCTCCTGCTGCTGGTGGAGCCACCCAAGTGCTCCAGCAGGGAAGGAAAGGGGATGGTTTATTTGATGCCTTGCCCTGAAAAGTTGGGAAAATCCGGTTGAGCAGCACAGGCCACTCAGGGGGAGAAGGTGGGAATGGATTCCTGGTCTCCAGGAGAAGCAGCTTCACCTTCCAGAGCCCGTGGAACTGGTGGGAGTCGGAGCCAAGATGCAAATGAGGAGGAAAATTCACATTTTTACCAGCATTGTGAACCATCAGAACAAAACCCTCCCCAGGGGCAGGGGAGGATTTGCCACCTCCTGACACCTTCAAGTCCAGACTGGATGGTTTCTTGGGATGGTGCTGCTTCAAAGCAGGAGGAGCTCCAAAAAAGCCTCTGCTGCCTTTGAATCCTGAACCTCAAACACGAAGCAGCTTTTGTATTCAAATGCTCCGAAAAACAACCAAAAAAAATCAGATCCGAGAGTTTTGAGATGGAAAAAAAAGCTCCAGAGGCAAATCCTGAGGGAAATCTTCTGCTCCCATCCCTGGAGAGGCAGCAGGTCCTTGTTTCCCTCAGCAGTGAGAGCTTTGGGAGAGCCACACAGGAGGTGTCCTGGAGGAGATCCCTCTTGAGATGTCCTGGACAAGATCCCTCTTGAGGTGCCCTGGACAAGATCCCTCTTGAGATGTCCTGGACAAGATCCCTCTTGAGATGTCCTGGACAAGATCCCTCCTGAGGTGCCCTGGACAAGATCCCTCTTGGGGTGTCCTGGACAAGATCCCTCTTGAGGTGTCCTGGACAAGATCCCTCTTGAGGTGCCCTGGACAAGATCCCTCCTGAGGTGCCCTGGACAAGATCCCTCTTGAGGTGTCTTGGACAAGATCCCTCTTGAGATGTCCTGGACGAGATCCCTCTTGAGGTGCCCTGGACAAGATCCCTCTTGAGGTGTCTTGGACAAGATCCCTCTTGAGGTGTCTTGGACAAGATCCCTCTTGGGGTGTCCTGGACAAGATCCCTCTTGAGGTGCCCTGGACAAGATCCCTCTTGAGGTGTCCTGGACAAGATCCCTCTTGAGATGTCCTGGACAAGATCCCCCTTGGGGTGCCCTGGACAAGATCCCTCTTGAGGTGTCCTGGACAAGATCCCTCTTGGAGCAAAGGGCAGCTGGAGAATCCAGTGGGTGGACAATTCTCCTGGCCAGGAGGGTTTGGGAAGGAGCAGGGAGTGCCCACTGAGATTTCCACCCCTGGGGCTCCTTTCCCAGCATTGGCAAATCCTGGAGTGGCACCAAGGCAGGACACTGTGATGTGGTGACCATGGCATGGTCAGGGGTGCCCTCCCTCTGCCAGGGAGCAGGAGCCACCAGGCACATCTGGGCAGGTGTTGTCCTCCCAGATGGAATCCCAGAATCCCTGAGGTGGGAAAAGGTCTCCAAGGTCACCAAGTCCACCCTGTGCCCCGTCCCCACCTTGTCACCCAGTGCCACCTCCAGGTGTTCTGCCAGGGACAGGCCAAGGACAAGGGTGGGATCTTGTGCCAGGGACCAGGGACAGGCCAAGGGCAAGGGTGGGATCTTGTGCCAGGGAACAGGGACAGGCCAAGGGCAAGGGTGGGATCTTGTGCCAGGGAACAGGGACAGGACAAGGGGAAAGGGCCTCAGGCTGTGCCAGGGGAGGGGCAGGTGGGATATGAGGAGGAATTTCTTTGTGGAAAGGGTGGGGAGGCCTTGGTTGGGGCTGCCCAGGGAGGTGGTGGACTCCCCACCCCTGGAGGTGTCCAAGGAACACCTGGATGTGGCACTGAGTGCTCTGGGCTGGGTGTCAAGGTGGGGATGGGGCACAGGTTGATCTCAGAGGTCTTTTCCAACCTCAGTGCCCCCAGAATTCTGTGACTAGGAAGGCCAAGGATCTATTTTGCTCTCCTCACCCCACCAATGCCCTGTGTGTGATGGACACCCACCAGCACTTGGCCATGGTGGTTTCCTGACTCGCATCTTGTCTTTCCCAGCTCCTCCTCAACCCCTGAGAACAATGAGCAGCATCAGCTCCCGGTGCCTTCCTGGCTGTGAGGTGACCTGCCCCGAGCCCTGTGCCTACAGCAGAAGCCTTGGCCCATGTGTGGCATCGTGTGGTGACTCCTCAGCCATCATTTATCCCGCTCCAGTTGTTCTCACCATCCCAGGTCCTGTTCTCGCCCACTGCCCTCAGGATACCATGGTGAAACCAGCCTTTCCCCAGACCTCTCCTGCTTTGGCCTCCTCCAGCCCCAGGATGGGCAGATCTTATAGCTCTTATAGCTCTGGAAGCTCCTATGGCTCTGGGGGCATGTCAGGGATGGGAGGCTCCTCTGGATCTGGAGGCTCCTACGGTTCCGGGGGCATGTCAGGAATGGGGGGATCCTCTGGGTGTTGCATCCCCTACAGCTCTGGAGGCTCCTCAGGGCTTGGGGGGTGTTACAGCAGGAGGTTCTACAGCAGCACCAGCCGAGGGGCCCGTCTGGGAAACTGAAGCTCCTTTCAAGGCACCTGAGAACCCACAGACCACTCAAGAAACCTGGAGATGAAAACCCACAACCCCACGTCCTCACCTGGGACCTGCTCCCAGAGGCACCAAAAGCACCAGTGGGAGCCACCCTCGCTCGGTGCCTCTGGAAACTCAGCCCACACCTCCCTCCTGCTTTTTTGCCTTTGTCTGCTCTCAGTGACAGCCTCTGTAATCAGCCTGCTCTGCCTGATCCCTCTCTAATTGGGCCCACAGAAGACAAAAGATAACAAGTTGAAAGGCCTGTCATGGAGTTTGTGACAGGAGAAGAACAGAGGGTGGGAGCTGGACTCTTCCTGGACAGTGAACTGGGAGGAGTGTCTGCTTTGTGTCACCTCATTGTCCCAGTGTAGCCCAATAAACCCCTTCTGCATCATCACATTTCGTGGAGCTTTTCTTCCTCTGCAGGACCTTTTTGGTCTGTTCCTTTTCGCTGCTGACACTTCCTCGAGCTGGTTCTGGAACCTGAGAGCAGCAATGATGTGGGTTTATGCAAATATCATGCTAATTGCTGAAGTAATCAGGGGGTTGTGAAAGGGAGGGTGGAATGAAGCGTTCCAGGTTGAAGCCCAGAAGAGTTCAGTGGTCCTTTGGGGGGGCTCAAGAGTTTCTGGAGGGGGTCACTCAATGCTCTGTGCTGGTGTAGGAACAGGAGAGGGGTGAGACAAGGTTGGGAAGTCACAGGGGTTTTTGTTTCCCACTCTGGGGTTTAGCCCAGCTCTGCCCTTCTGGAGGATTCTGTTTGTTCACAGAATCACAGAATAAAATCCTTGAGGTTGGAGAAGACCTCCAAGGTCACCAAGTCCACCCTGTGTCCCATCCCCACCTTGGCACTCAGTGCCACCTCCAGGTGTTCCTTGGACACTTCCAGGGCTGGGGATTTCAAACCTCCCTGGGCAGCCCCTTCCAAGGCCTCCCCACCCTTTCCAGGGAGAAATTTCTCCTCATGTCCCACCTGCCCCTCCCCTGGGCCCTTTCCCCCTGTCCTGTCCCTGTCCCCTGGAGCAGAGCTCAACCCCATCCATTCTACCACCAAATTTCATCTCCAATCAGTTAATTGGAATTATTGTGGCTCCCTGCACATGTCTGAGCTTTAGGCCACTCAAACATTATCAGAAGTGCCTAAAGAATGCAAATTAAGTATAAACTCCCATTTCTCTGAGGAGTGGGAATGAGAACCACAGAAACTCCACCAAAGAAACTCAATTTGTCACCTTGAGCTCACAGTGTGAAACACTTGAAGACATGTGGAAATTCCTTTGGACTGTGGCCCCATCAAAGGGCTGCATTTGGATCACACCAAAATGGGCTTTCCTATCACCAGGGTGTGCAAGAATTTCCCAAGGGATGGGTGACACAACACCAGGAATCACACCTTGTGTTGTTGTTCTTTGTAGCTACACCTGAGAGTGGAAACACAAAGAGACCGACGGGTGAGTCTCCAAGTCTATTCAAGGCTAAAGATGTCTTTAAATCCTGGCTCTATTCCCTTTGCTGCTCCTTGGGAAACACAGGAGGGAGATCAGGAAAGCCAGAAGGAGTTTTAAAAGAGTTTTTAATGCTTCATATTGAACTACAGAATTTTTAATGTTCAAACAGGATGAACTGAAACAAAAAATATCCTCATGGAAGATCCTTGACTTGGAAAATCTCCCTAAAACTAAACTGAAAATGGCAATAAAAAGAAAGATTTTAATTGGCAGCTTCTCTGGAGGTAGAAAGAAAATTAGATGACACTCACTCAGCTAAGTAATTGCTGGAGTTCCCAGTGTTTAAAGAATGAAGGAACTTTAATCTGTGATTAATGATTGCAGACAATAAACCCATCAGCTCCCAGCAAACTCTTAATGGGGCTGAAGAAACCAGCTCAATTTGAAAACAATTAGATAATTTGCTTGAAATCATGATGAAGCTGCACAGTGAGGAGAGAAAACCCCACCCTGTGGAGAGGTGGAATTCCAGTTCAGCCACATGGAAATGTGTCATGTGGTGCAACATTTCCCAAATAAATTCCTGCTCTCAGCTAAAGGGACCTGATGGTCCCTCAAGGACTTAAAGGCAGAAGGTTTGGAGGGGAAAAGGTGAAAAAAGAAAACATCAGGCAAAAAATTAATGATGCAAAAGAACTTTAATGAGATGGAAGCACAGGGGAGGTTTGGGGAGTTCAGTCCCACGGGGGAGGTTTGGGGAGTTCAGTCCCACAGGGAGGTTTGGGGAGTTCAGTCCCACGGAGCACAGAGGGTGTTGTCCAAGGATTTGGGAAGTGCTGCAGCTCCACGTGGACCAGGACAGGGTTGCAGCTTCTCCAGGAGCTCAGAGCAGCCCAGGGCTGCTGGGCTGGCACAGGCTGGCACCTCAGTAGCCACAGTTTCCTCCACTTGCTCTCCTAAACCTCCTGTAGCCAGAGCTGCCCCCCCCATAGCAGCTGCCCCCTCCAAAGGAACCGCCCCCATAGGAGCTGCCTCCTCCAAAGGAGCCCCTGAAGCCACCACCAGAGGAGCTGGAGCCAAAGGACCTTCTGCCTCCATAGCAGCCCCCAATGCCAAAGGATCTACCCCCTCCATAGGAGCCCCCCATGCCCCCCATGGAGCTGCCCCCATAAGAGCCACCCATTCCCTCCATGGAACTTCCTCCACCATAAGAACCTCCCAAAAAGCCCCCTGAACCCCCAGAGCCCCGAGGCATTATTGGCTCTGTGGTGCCCACGAAGCTCTCCTGGGGGCAGGAGGCCATGAGGGGGCCTGGGAAGATGATGGACACAGGAGGAGGGTAGACAATGGCTCGGGAGTCCTGGCAGGAGGCCACACAGAGCTCATTACAGGCGTTCACCCAGGGCTGAGGGCAGGTCACGTCACAGGGGTTGGAGCAGCCACTGCTCACCATGGCTCCTGAAGACATCTTTGGGGATGGAGATAAACCTGCAGCAGCACAGAAATCATAAGTGCAAATGCTCCAAATACCAGAGGGCACCAAATCTTGCTCTGGTGTCTTCCATGAGCATGAAAAAAGGGTGAAGGAAGAGTTTAGAAAGACTCAGGTTTGTCCCTCCCCTGCATTTTTCTCCATGTGTTTGCACCAAACTCTGGCACTGCCCAAAGTGGTTTGTGCTGCTCTGGCAGTGCTGGGAATCATGGAGAGCAAAGCCCAACTCCCTTTGGCTTTGGAAGTTGCTCATCCTCAAGATTTTGTTGGGTTATAATGGACAAGTGGTGGGGGTAAAGGACAAGATTGAATTGGCCCAAGTGCCTGAGGAAATCCTGGCCCACAATTCATCGACTGTCTAAAAATGCAGATATTTAAATGACTTTAAATTTTAAAAGTATGGAGAAGACAATCAGAGGTTCTGCAGGAGGACAAGCCCTCAGGTAAAGACAACAAAAATTTCCTTATAGAAAGCAAAGAAGGTCCAACTCATGAGGTTTGGAGAAGTGGAGACCAAGGGCTGTGAGCAAAGAAGGTCCAACTCACCAAGTCTGGAGGAGACCAAGAGCTGTGAGCTAAGAAAGTCCAACTCACCAAGTCTGGAGAAGTGGAGACAAAGAGCTGTGAGCAAAGAAGGTCCAACTCACAAGGTTTGGAGAAGTGGAGACCAAGAGCTGTGAGCTAAGAAAGTCCAACTCACAAGGTTTGGAGAAGTGGAGACAAAGAGCTGTGAGCAAAGAAGGTCCAACTCACCAGGTCTGGAGAAGTGGAGATGAAGAGCTGTCGTTGATGGGACTGAGGAGATGGGAGAGCTCTTTTATAGCTCCCCAGACCACCAGTGGGACATGAGCCAAACTTTGTGCAAGAGCTTCCTCGGCGTTACCAAAGCGTGTTTTGATCTATGGATTATTCCCTTAATTGGTCTAATTGGTCTATAAGTGGCGTGATAACTTTATTAATTATTCCAAGTCACGTTACAAGCCCTACACACCTTGTGTTTGATCTCCTCCTCTGACCCCACAGCTGATGTTGTCCCTGGTCCTCACCAGGATCAAGGCTGGAATGAGTGTAGATGCATGTGAGGGGTTTATTGGTCTGATAAACAGGTTGTGTACCCAACATTTTGCTTTTTTCCCCCTCCAAACTGGGTTGATAAAGTGCTGCCTGTGGTGCTGGAATGGGAGAACCAACAGCAGGGCCTGAGCTTCTTCATGTACATTGGGATTTCTCAACCCAAGTGTAGGAAAGCAGAAGGTTTCACATTAATTGAGGAGTCAACCCAGAATTGCTGACAGGCAAAGCTGTCAAACCCAGTCCTGACAGGGCTTGTTCATGTTCTGTTGCAAGATCTTAATCACAACAGCTCCCTGTGCTCCACTTTCTGGTTGGGTGTTGGACCAGCAGAAATCCGGGAATATGAGTTATGTAAACACTGAGGGATGATCAAAAAATGAAACATGGAGCGAGCACAGAATTCTTGAGGTTGGAAAAGACCTCCAAGGTCATCCAGTCCGACCTGGGGATCCATCCCCACCTTGTCACTCAGTGCCATGTCCAGTCATTCCTTGGACACTTCCAGGGATGGGGCAGCCACAGGGATGGGTTTAGGCTGGAAAAGCCCTCCAAGGTCACCAAGTCCACCCTGTGCCCCATCCCCACCTTGGCACTCAGTGCCACATCCAGGTGTTCCTGGGACACCTCCAGGAATGGGGGATTTAGGCTGGAAAAGCTCTCCAAGTCCATCCAGTCCACCCTGTGCCCCATCCCCATCTTGTCACTCAGTGCCATGTCCAGCCATTCCTTGGACACCCCCAGGGGTGGGGACTCCACCCCCTCCCTGGGCAGCCCCTTCCAAGGCCACACCACCCTTTCCATGGGGAAATTCCTCCTGATGTTCAACCCAAACCCCCTTGAGAGTTTGCCCCAGCAGGGCACCCCCTGAACCCACACATGGAGGTGCACAGGGGCACCTGTGCCCAACCTGGGTGCAAACCTGTGCCCCCTGGGGACCCACCTGGCAGCTCTGCTCAGGGCAGGGGGGGGTGTCCTGTGCAGGGCAGGGATTTGGGTCCACCATGGCACAAGGTGAAGGGCAGGGGGTGGTCTGGGCAGCCCCTGGCACACAGGCAGAGGTGGGTGGGCAGGGAGGCTGGCACTGGGCACTCATCCTTCCCCACAGCACGTGAGCTGGAAGAAAAAGAGCAATTTGGTGTCCATTCCCCCCAAACTTCAGACCTTTCATGCAGAATTGGGAGGTTCTGTTGGTTCTTCTCCGTGGGAACTCCCACAGAAGTTTCATTTCCTTGCCAGGGTCTCTTTTCAGCCAAACAATTCCAAAGACATTTGGCAACATTTTCTGGGGACAGCAACGATTTAATTCAGGTTTCTAAATGCCAAACTAATCCCTTCTCTTCTGCAGGTGGTTCCTGCTTGTCCCAGGAGCACACCCAGAGGTGTAGCTGTGGCTGTCCCACCTCTGCCATGACTAAAAAGCAGCAACAGGACGGACAGGTGAGAGGAAGATGTTGTCCTTCAGGCTCCCCACGAGGCTGGACGGGCTCACCTGAGATGCTGCAGCCACTTCCCTGCTCAGATGATCATCACATGAAGGTTTTTGAATCCCTCCAAACCCACTGGTGGGACATCAGGAAGCATCTTTGAAGAGCCTCCACGGGAATTCCACCAAAGCCACCGCGCTGGGAGGTTGTTGCTCCTCCAAACCCTGATCCCAGAGGAGGTTGAGAGCCACCAAATCCCCCCTTTTCCCAGGAAATCTATTTCAGGGGTGGGAAATCAGGACCAGCACTAGGTTGGGATGTGTGTGATCCCAAAGGAACTCACCCAGCTCAGGATCAGCCGCGAGACGAGGAGCAGACACGGCGACTCCGAGCTGGGATGTGCCCGGTGTGTCCTCTGGCCTGGGGAGCTGAGGAGCCTCAGGCACCCAGAGGAGTTCCCCAGCCTGGCCTTGCTCCGCCTCTGCCCCATGAGGGATTATTTGACTAATTATTTTTAATAAACCACCTATTTCCGTGGCTGTGGAACCACCTGGA
The DNA here is from genome assembly GCA_026770055.1 of Myrmophylax atrothorax. Taxonomy (NCBI): domain Eukaryota; kingdom Metazoa; phylum Chordata; class Aves; order Passeriformes; family Thamnophilidae; genus Myrmophylax; species Myrmophylax atrothorax. The sequence continues at coordinate 9,289 of JAOXXN010033985.1, forward strand.
GGGATCTGGGGCCGGTTTGTGACTCCACGTGGCCCCTCAGAAGAATCTGGGCTATGAGTGGACTCCCAGCCAAGTCATGGGGCACTTTGGGGGTGGTGGTCAAACATCCTCCAGCCCAGCACATCCTGAGGGCCATTAGAGGCAGGATGGGATGTGGGATGTGGGGGATTCTTGGACCTCTTTGTGTCCTGTTTGGCTGATGGAAACTCTTCTGTCATCTCCCATCTCGTGATGTTTTCTGTTTGCTCCTGAAGTTCTGAGTCAAACAACATCTCCATGGCATTGCCTTTGTCCTCGTGCAGGTGCCCCAGCGATGACAAGAGTGACAACCACCATTTCCAACCCACTGGTTGACCCAGCTCAGCTGAATCCTGCCAATCCCACCCCGCGTGGTCAGCAGCAAAGTGTCCATCCAGGTGGTCACTGAGTCCAAATTTATCTGTTCCTACTGAATAACCAGAAGTGTCTTCACTGGACACACAGACTCAAAGGAGGAAGAGGAGAACACAAGGACACACCTTCATCTCCAGGTGTGCAAGAAATACTGGTCTGGTGTTGTGTCACCAGGTGACTCCAGGCTGGTTTGTGTGAACACAGGAGGTTTCAGAGGCTTTGATCTCTCCCAGGCTCTCCACTGGTTGGTTCTTGTCTTCCCTCTTATAAACAGGGATTTTCAGACCAGAACATCAGTTGGGGAAGGTGGAAAGTCACAGAGTGTCACAGAGCCCAAGCTGGGACAGTTACACCCCGTTCACCACCTTCCACCAGTGACACTCACTTGGTGTGACCTCCCACACACCAGAAATGGGCACAGCAAACCAACAAACCACAGCCATGGCCGGTGTGGTCAGAGCACCAAACACAGAAGGTTCATCATTCCTCACCCTGGACATCATGGATGGAACAGCTCAGGAGAAGTCCTGGAAGGAGCCAAAGTGACCCTGAAGATCCTCGTGGATGGGAAGAGGCAAAAATCCCAACAAAGGGTTGGATCAAATTAGTGAGGCCACAGGAGCAGGGCAAGGGTTGTCCCCTTGGAGGGGACATGGAATGCTGTGCCCAGGTCTGGGCCCCTCCTGGGCAGGGAGACATTGAGGGGCTGGAGCAGCAGGAGGAGGGGCTGGAGAACTCCTGAGGGAGCTGGGGGGGCTCAGCCTGGAGCAAAGGAGGCTCAGGGGGGACCTTCTGGCTCTGCAATCCCTGAGGGATCCAGG
>JAOXXN010033986.1:0-10494 GCA_026770055.1 Myrmophylax atrothorax
AGAGGTGGTGGATTCACCATCCCTGGAGATTTTTAAATGCAGATTGGACGTGGCACTGAGTGCCATGATCTAGTAAAGGGACTGGAGTTGGACCAAGGGTTGGACTTGATGATCTCGGAGGTCTTTTTCAACCCAATCCATTCTATGATTCTATGATTATACTGGATTAATTGCTGACTGTAGGTGACTAAGAAACTGCAGTTTTCAGTTTATGAACAGTGATCACTTGTAAAATGTCAGTGTGCAGCTTCTGAATCTTTCAGAGAAGCCAACTCTAAAAATGCCTGGCTTTGGTTACTGTCTTTAGAGTCTTAGATCTTGCATGTCTGGAACATTTGATATTTAGGGAACCATTTTTTAATGAAGATGACAGGAAAGCTCCAACCTAATATTTTGGAAATGGTTATGTGAATTTGTTCAGGGATGCTTGAGTAAGTCTGTGATTGCTCATCCTTCTGAACAGAATGTGCCAAAATACCGTTTGCTGAATCAAACTGCAGCCCAGTTCATGCACTCCAGATCACAAATACTCATGTGACAAATGGAGTACTGAAGTCAGAATATACTTTACAACCAGAAAAGAAAGGAGCTTAATTTAAACTATTTTAAAGATAACATAGTAAACAAAGGGAAAGTTTGCAGACACTAAGGAATGGTTTCCAGGTCTGCAGTAAGTTAAGTGGACAAGGAGGAATTTATCATGGGTGGTATGATGAGAGGCCGTCTCTCTGGAGTATTAAAAAGAGAGGAAAAGAATCAATGAAAACACATTAGAGACCATGCAGCAACCATCCTGCTGTCTAGAGGTATGAGCTACATGGCCCAGAAGGCCCTTTCTTTTCCTGAAATGTATGATGCTCTCCTGCAGTAACTAAACCCATTTTTCTTATGTCTCTCTAACTTTGCTCTTGTGTTTTCTCTTCTGACACAGGAGTTTCACAACTGTTTTGGTTAAAAGGAAGCAGAGTTAGTGCCAGAAAAATTAACGCTTTATTTAATGGTCAGTTGAGACTTTTTGTGTGATTTCTGTAGTAAATGCTCAGACTAAAAGCAAAAAGAGTTGTGAACAGCAAGACCTCACTGTGGAACTTTGGAGTTGAACCCAGACAGCTTCGCAAGTGGGAACCCACAGAGTATTTATATACTGCTGATCACTGAGAGAATTTGCATTGGTTAAATGCTTTCCTTCAGGCAAAACGTGGCTCCAGGCAAACCTGTCCTTTTTCTGAAGCACAGCTATGCCCAGGGTACATACATAAACATGAGTAACCTCGGCCTGGGCAATTCCAAGATGAGAAATTTAGGGTCTAAGAAAAATTCTGACAAAGCCAGCATATTAAACTGCTGTGGCTTCTGCAAGGAATTGTTCACATGCTACTTCTAAGCCTTTCAGTGCAGGGGAAATGAAAACATGATGCTAGAAAATATCCTGACCCTGTATCACTGTTTTCTTTTCAGTGAACAAATGAACTGATGCCAGACCCTGAACCACAGTGAAGGTGTGACTGTGCCAACTATCATCACCCTCAGCAGTTATGAGCTGATACAAAAGACACAAGAGAATAATGAATCTATGCCTGGAGGCAAGTATTAAGTCCCTTATACTTTGCAGTATAAGTGAGTCTAATTTATACCTGCGTATAAATTAGGTATTTTATCTTTCTCGGGGGTGTATAAATTGATTGTGGGGCCTGTAAATTGGATTTTCCCTTTTGTTTTGGGCCAGCTGATGTGCCTCTAGTAACTGACTTCTTTTAGGAGTTGTGATGCTGTTCTACCAGGCTGCCATTTGACTGGAGGGATGCCCCCTAATGGAGTGAGGGGAAAAGCAAAAATTGCAATGCCATTTCCTTCCCTCCATCCCATGGAGTCCTGGGGGGAAGTGAAAAATGGCAGAAATCATTCCTTCGCCAGCCCCACAGCCAGAGTAGGGAACATGTGACTCACTGCAGCTCTTGGAGTTCAGTGAGTCAGATCCAGAAGCAGATGGCCTTTTTGTCTAGCTCTACGGGTGAAAAGGAGCAACAGTCCATTTGTGCTCTGGAGTGTTGATAGGAAAAAATAGCCAATGTGTGCCTCTACAGGACTTTTCTTTTTTTAAGCAATGTACAAGGAAAAGCAATAGAAACAAGATAATGGAATTTATATTTTTTATGTCCCCTCCACCTGCTCTTTGTATTTTAGGGCATCTAGAACTCCTTCTGTCTGTTAATGTGCCAATAAATTTTGGTTGCCCTACTTTATCTCTAGCTCAAGTGATGGAGGCTATTAACATCTGACAGTGAGCAGCAGAGAATACACAAGGGGCAGCTGCAGGCAGTTTGCAACAGGAAGCTTTTGGAAGCCTCCCTGGGCAGCCACCATTTTTTCATTATCTTTAATGGTAGTATTTCTAAGCAGACTGTGATGCAGATGAAGTAGTGGTTGTGAAATGGATTGTGTACTGCCTGCCTTTTCCTGCCTGGAGAAGCTGCTGCTTGATCCATGTGTGCTGGAATCCTCTGTCATTCCTACCTGCAACACTTTTACATGTAGGGAGGTTAAGGGGATGAGAGCCCTTAATCTTAATTTATTATTCTTCGATCTTGTCTCAGTGCTGTTATCCTCAGCAGAAAGACACTTTTTCTGCTGTTTGGTTTTAAGCAACAAATAGAAACCTTTTCAGTGCTGTTGATAGTTGTTGGAACTTGCTGTTTACCTGACTTAGCCATTTATCCTAATGGTCTTTGAAGTCAATTTGCAACAGGTAAAATACTCTGAGATACCACCTGTGGATTTACATTCCAGGATAGAATGACTTAATTCTTAATAAGGAAGCCCATTTTAGGTTTTGTTCATTCTGAACTAGGAACATGTTAAGGCACCTTGTTGGGATGCTCTCCCATATATTATTTTTGTCCTAAAATGCAAATGACAACCTTTATATCAAGGAATTCTCTAGCTGAGGAACTATTTCAGCTGTTTGACTCTTTGTCAATGTGAGTACAGATATTTGCAAACCAGATTAAATTTATGGCTGTGAAAACTTGAGTTTTGTCCAAGATACAGATATTTTTGAATGTTGTGGATTAAAATTTAAACTGTAGTGACTGCAACCAAAGGAAGTAAGAATGTCTCTCTGCTCCTGTGCTGCTAAAATGTATGTAATCTTGGATCCTGCTTGGATCCTGCATGCATCCCAGTGCTGCAGCCACAGGTCTGACACTGTATCACGAATGGTGGCATGCTAAGAAAAGCTGAGGTTTCAGAGTTTCTGACACTGGTTCAGACTGTTTGCAAACAAGATAACACTCCTGAATACACTTAAAATGAACAGAAGTGGTGAGACTCATCTCTTTGGAATCAAGACTATTTGTGTGGGATGGAAGCAAGGGTTATTGGACATGACTGGAATCAGCTTGAATTGTAGACGTGGAGAAGACAGATCTCCATTGTGACCAAGAAAATGATGCAGCCTTAATCATGAAGGAAACATGAAAGGTTTTCTGTGGTCAGAGCAGGGCTGATTCCCTGGGACTGCGCTGATGGCACTGGGGGTGCCGCAGCCTCTCACACTGATGGATGTATCCACCTTTTGCACAGAGGTTTAATAGTTAAGGCACATCACAGGATGTCTGTTCTTACTGTAAAACGAAGCAGAGATGTGAACTGAGGAATTCATCAGCAAAAATACTGTTTGCTGGCAGGGCAGGCTTCTGCACTTGCCTCTGATGGAGCTGGCCAGCTCTGCTGCCAGACACAGGGGGTAGAGCAGATCGTTTTCACACCTGCTTCAGTTTGGGGATTGCTGCAAAAAGGACACCAGGATGCAGTAGCAAGTTCTCTGCTGCTTTCCTTCATATTTGCTGTAAAACCTTTTCAGGAAAAATATAAAATGAAGGTGATGATGCATCATGTGCACTGTTGTTCCATTTTACTTTTGGTAGCTGTTTGAAAGTGAGTAAATGACTTATTAGAATTAGATTCAGGGACAAAAGCATCAGAGACCTTGTCACTCTATTCCTTTCCTTTCACTGGAGTTACACAAAGTTGTATTCAAACGTGATTCAGTTATTCTCACCTATTGTTTGATAAGTTCTGCTGTCTAATTTTTTATAATCTTGTCTATGCAAGAATGCTTACTTAATAAAAAAGCAGAATCAGAGATGGAGAAGGCTCTTAACAGTGCTGTTCTCACCTTCAGGGTAAGGGGCTGAGATGTTTATGCCAGTTAATTCTTCACTGTGTGTTCAACAGGATGCAAAATAGGCATACAGTGCAGTCATCTAAAAGGAAATTATTTTCTCCATTTGCTATTCTGAAAGTAATGAATTGGCTTTTCAGTGAATGAGATTCATCTGAACTTACATGCAGGGTCCTTTTTTACATAAAGCAAGTAAAACCTGAATTATTCATGATTTTCTCTTTTTTTTTCAGTGGTTGGTTAATCTGGAAGGAAGAAAACTGGAATTTATTCTACAGGCACTCTCTCTTTATTGCTCTAATGGGAACACTGAGCTGATAATTATAGTTTTGCTAATTATACTTACTCATTTCTTTAATCCTCATAAGAAGAATGTTATTTAAGTCTGGTGTCCTCTTTGACACTGTAGCTAAATTATGAATTGTAAGCAGGAAAGAGGTCAAGTCTGTCTGGTGATCTGGTCCCTGATTCTCTATAAGGTTCCTGGGAGGTTCTTTCTGAAAGAAGGCTCAGTCAATTTTGAGTAACTCAAACAGGCTACAGAGCTTATGCATGTCCAGTGCAGATATGTACCTTACAGGAAAAAATGTAGAAGGATTTATAGGCCTACTACTGCTTGAATCTTGCTATTACAGTTGTTTTGTTTTATTGCTTTGTTAGTAAAATCCTTAATGTTCTTCTGTCAAGTTAATTCTCACTGGTAAATGTAGAGGACTGCTCTATTTTGTTCTGCTTAGCTACAGTGTTTTCTTTTGTAAAGAGAAATGGGCTTGTTCATTCTTCACAGAGAATATAGAGCCAGATCTAAAATGTTTCTGAAGAAGTGATTTAAGCACACCTTGATCAGGCAAACCTCAGAATCTGAATACATCAGCGGAGTCCTAATTCCAGTTCCAGACTGTCATTGGATTCCTGATGTTTTCCTAGGTGAGTTATTTTGGTTTTCTCACAAAGGACTGAAAATTGAACAAAATCTCTTAAATTGCTTTATGTGTACACTTGTAGTTTATTTGAATGTTATAATGTGTGCAAAATTGGAATGGCTGGCAGGGATAAGGCAAAGGGCAAATAATTATCCAATGTCATGACTAATTGTGTAAAGTTCAGTGAATATTAATAATTCCTAAACATGCAAAACTAAAGTATCCAACAAAGAATTTATGTTCCATAAAGTCACCATTTAGCAGATATTTAAAGGCAAGAAGGATTCCGTTCATGTAACACTGTGGAAATCAGGCAACTGTTACTACATATCACCGGTGTTGTTAATATGAAGTCTGTCGTTAGTTGTGACTAGAATTGAATGGTGAGTGTGGAATTAATTAACTCCTGAATGTCCTGTAAGCATAAGAAGTTTCAAAGATGGTACCACACATCAATTTCTGTGGAAAATTTTGAACTTCAAAAGCTTCATTGTGTGTTTGAAAGCAGCCAAGAGCTTTTCAAGGCCAGCTCTTTCAGCTGGAGTTCCCCTGCCCTGCTGCCATCCTGGGCTGGATGGTTCAGAGCAGTGGGCAGGGAGACTGTTGCAGCTGGTGTGACAGTGCTGATGCTCACCCTCTGGGAATGCCTGAGCTTTGTCAGAATGAGGGTCCTGTGACACTGGCATTGCTCTGTGTATTCCCTGTGGAAAAAATGCTTTATTGGTAAAGGGAATTCCTAAAATAAAAATAGCAAGCCGTTGCTCTGGGTGGACAGTATGACATCAGTGTACTTATCTGGTGAAAGAAGACAAGTGTGTGGTTCAGTATTCAATAAAGCACATAGTATTTGTCAGGAACTGAGAGGCTGTTTCTCAAGAGGCTTGAATTCATCCACAAAGTTGTATCATATTATGTAGGCAGACTTCTATTTTCTCACTGAGAAATTTCCCTCCTAAGGGAACTGGCTGAATGACCACTGCGTTGCTTGCTTTCTGCCAGTCATAATTCACATCTTCCCACTTGCTTGGGGATGGCAGTTATCTAATTGTTTGTTTTAAAATGGATTGTATTTATGATGCTTAGTACATTAATGGAAATGCTTCTTGCATTGGCATTTGAGAATGTTATCCCTTCACTTTTGTCATAAATGATTTATGAACTCTGTTCTTGCTGGCATGTTCTTTATTATGTTTCCCAAAAGAGTTTTTCCACAGTCCTCTTTTGAAAAGGACCACAGGAAGAAATCAATGAAGCTTAATATTTGACCAGGAATTTACTCTAAGTCTTTTAAGCAACATTTTGTAGCCATTGGCACATTCTTGGTAGTTCCAGAGGGAAAACAAATAAGGTAGCTGATCTAAGTTAGTATCTTGTAATATGCACTGAAAAGTAGAGGCTCAGGAAATCAGCCAAGTACTTTTCTTAGGAAACCTTCCAAATATGTGACAGCAAAGCTTAGACTTGGCAGTACTTGTCTCAGCTTTGAGACTTGCATGACCCTCAGAAGCTTCTACCTCTCAGTGGCTTGTGTGTCTTTGGGACTTTGTTTCAGCTGCTAATGCTGCTGGAAGTTTATCCTGTTTTATCCTCTGTGTGGTTGTTGTATATATGTCTTTGCTGCTACAGGAAAATATTAGTGATGTCCATAGGTCCTTCTGCATACCGAGACTTCTGAGTGTAGGAAGTATTACAGAAATAAAAAGAAACTTGCTGTTTTCTCAAGATTTATCAAGTAATGTAGTTACTCTAGCATATAATTTTTACTGGCCTGAATTCCTTCTTGTGAGATAGTTCCTCACTTTTTTACCAGGAGAAAGGCAAAGCAGTTATTTGTTCAACCTCATAGAAGGGACTGGTGTCAGAGCAATACTTACAATTTTGGATGGCTTGTCACTCAGATGGACATGTGTCCCCTCTCCTCACAGAAATCAGGCTGAGAGTTGTGCTGAATGTGCTGTCAAAGTGGCACAGCCTTGGCCTTTGGTGGCATTGTCTGTGATGCTGAGAGCTGGGAGAGGAGCTGCAGGTCACTGGGGGCAGTGATGGGAGCCTGAGGAGCAATTTTGGAGTCCTGATGGGTATTTTTTTGCACTGTGCCTGCACAAGACTTGCTGTGTGCACTGCAGTGCAGCATCTTTGCCTTCCTGCTGGGACCAAGTCTGAAGTCATGTTCTGGAATCTCTAGAAGGGGTTAGTTTCAGAATATGGAATCATATTAAGGTGGGAAAAGACCTCCAAGGTCATCAAGTCCAAGTCTAACCTACATGAACAAAGGTATCTTCTTAAAATGAGTTGTAATGGAAACTTTCCCACATTTAAATTGCATAGATACTTCATTCCTGTTTTTCATATTGCAGCTGAATTACTTTAGGACTTTGAATGCTGCAAGTATGTGTTTTCTTCCAAGAGCCCAAAGTGAAAGAAACTGGGACTGTTTTGAAATACCTTTGATCCAATAGCCACAGTAATATTCTTTGGGACAAATTAGAAAAACAATTCTCTTTTCAACACTGTGACAACAGTAATAATGAATAGGACATGGTATTGAGACAGGCCCTTATTCCTCAGGTAGGTCAATTTATATACACCCAGACCACAGATATGCATCTTTACTCCATTCATTTTGATTCAAATACCCTTACAACTAACAGCCAATGTAAGGAAATGTTTTTTAGCTTCGTCTTGTGTTTCCACATTCAAATTTCTCTGATATTTCCCTCCCCCCCCCAAATATCTTCAGTATTTTCCACAATTATTCTGCCTTATGTTCCATTTTCTTGTTCTCCTCTTCTGAGCTGATCTCCATTCAAGCCATCATTTAATCTTGCATGCTCCCTCCTCCCTGGTGCTCTTCCTCTCCTTCCTTCTGTGGTTGTTCTTTTTCTGTGTCTACTTGTTTAAGTAGAGAGAAATTCATACTTCCCGGATGTGGCTCAGTCTGAATTTTAAATTGATAGCACCCTTGAGAACACCATTCCAGATCTAAATGTGCCAACTTTTTCTCTTGCAGTAGGAATTGTGAGGGCTGCATAAGCTTTAAAAGACAGTTCACACTGAAGAATTATTAAAAATAACTCACCTAATGGATCATCTCTCAGGAGAGGTGCTACTAAAGGTAATGCATGCAACTAATCTGTGCAAGAAAGGTAAAAGATCCAAGAGAATTAAATTAATAGCAGCATTAAAAAAGTAGAACTCTGCTTCAGTGCCTTTAATTTGTAAGGAAAGCAGGTTAATGATAATGTGGGCAAAGGGTTAGATATAATTGGTTTCTCTTTTAATTAAACCCCTTGCAATGAGTCCAGAGCCATGGAAGTATACCAGATCAGAAAAGCTCAGAATATTCATGCTTTGCTTATTCACAGAGCAGGAACATCATGACAGAGATCTGTTTCTTATGTCCTTGGTGCTCCTTGGCACAAGGCTTGTTTCCCATGTTTGCCCATGAACAAATTCCATCTATGAAAGGAGAAGCATAATTTCTGAGATGCTCTTTAGAGGCCTAATTCTTAAACAATTCTGGATTGGTGCCTTTTTATAGCATCCTATTCTGTCTACTTCAGGACATTTCTAGTGGCTTCACTTCTGGTGAATTCACTTTATATCTTCCTACCAGTCAGAGCTGGTTAGCAAAAGTAAACCTAATGATGGTTCATCTTTAATCCTCTTGTTATAAATGTACAGGATTTGGGAATTGCTGTGTTAAAGTATGATTTGTTTTATATTTTCAGGATTTAAACTCTGCCTTGACTTTTTTTCACCCTTGAGTAACAGCCCATTCTTGGATGTATCAGAGATTTGGGACCTACTCAGAGCAACAATTTCATAAAATACTGGCTTAAGATCTTAAAAGAAAAAAAAATATTAGTGCATTTGGAGACAGAACTCATGTGTCAGTAGCTGATCATGCTCTCTGTCAAAGCTGTTGTAAGAGGAAGGGCCTGACGATACTGGTTTGGTTATCAGGGGCCCAGCCATGGTTATTTATGGTTCTCTGAGAGGCAGCTGCAGCTACAGCAAGCTCAATAGACAACTGGGCCTTTAAAATATAAGTGTGTGCAGGAACGTGGATGCGTGTACAGGAAAAAATATTCCTTAAAGTAAATGCATTTCAAGGCCATTCTAGTAATACTGTATTACCAAATAAATTTTTTATCCACAGGACTGAAACAAAAACTTTTTAATAATTCTCCTGTAAGTCTCTCCTTTTAGAAATGGACATTGAGACTACAGAGAATAAGGTTAAACACATAAAGTTGTACCCTATTAAATCACAGCCTCTGCTGTACTTGAAAAACAAGCTGCTCTAAAATTGAATAACATTCTAAAAAAAACATCTGTCAAAATGTTTTCACTTGACTACATGTAACAATTCCTGCAGGAAGGTTCCTATTATTGTTTTAAGTATTTCAAAGGGGCTTTTAGGCATTTAAATGTGTATCTTCTGCTTTTCGTCATATTTAGGAATTGGTGGAGAGAAATGTGTCCGTGTATATTTTGCTGTGATACCAAGGAATTGGGATTTCACATCTGAGCAGTTTGCTGAACCAAATCTTTTAAGGTGGTTTATCTTTTCTAAAATGTTAGCAAATGCTAGCTTTGTGCTGATGGATGCCAGATGTTTGATTAACAGCTTCTTAAGAGAAGAAACTGCTAACATTATTCTATGGCTTTCTTGAGGAATAAAATCAGTTCTAACGTTACAACTGCAGCACAAGAGCAGAGATTTATTTTTCTTTTTAGAAGCATTTGCTTTTTAGGTACTTGTAAGATGATCTGTCTCCATTCAATGTAACTGTCTACTATTGTGGAGTTAAAATAAACATCCATGAGTATTTTGGCATGAATGAGTAGGATTGCTTACAGATTGTAAGTGTAGTGCAGCTGGTCCAAGTGTCCTCTTGCACTTCACCTGCCTTGAAAATGGCTTTTCCCATACTCGGAGTGCATCAGCATCTGCAATATCCAGTTAGTGTTCCCCACCTTTCTGCTTCTTTTCCTGAGCATTTGAGTACATTTAAATATGAGTAGCTTAACTTCACAATTTTTTATGAGTGCTAGGAGGCAGACCTGGGAGTTGGGACCTTGGTACAAACATCTATTCATGAACTCCTGGGAAATTAGTCAATTATAAAAGCTTTTGTTATTGATATGGCATGGTTTAATGTTGCTTTTGAATATTTGAAAAAATATTTCTGCATTACAGATGCATTGGATTAACAATGACAAGATTCTATATAGTCAATCAGCTATAGAATATTATAATTCTTATCAAATACTGAGATTTTATCGCAGAATAAAAGTCTCTTAACAGTGTAGTTTGTCTATACCTACTGTGTCTGACAAAATGCACAAATCTTCAGAAGTTGTTTCAATGAGCATATTCTT